>CM060964.1:169815218-170255218 GCA_030765045.1 Tenodera sinensis
GTAAAACTAATAAATGAGGTGCCTGGTATCAAAAGCTGCCAAATTTACTTTTTGACTAAACTGAGTTATGCATCTCTTCTGATACATTTTACCTCAAGGAATTCAATGAGACCAAATCCCAACACATCTTATTAAAATATGTAGTAAAAATGAGGCTGAGTATCAATATCTGTCAAATCCAGCACCTATATTGACATTTTTATTTGGAAAGTCGGCCAAATCCCTTTCTTCCAGTGTTACATGTTGTGCAGATGGGAGTGGTGTGTGCACTGAAAAAAAAATTATAAAAATTTAAAAAAACACCATACTCATTACTATGCTGGGAAAGTAGGTCGTAATTGATTTTTCTGAACAAGTTGATTGTGTAGGAAGAACACTCCCAATATGATGGTTAGACATTCTTTCATTCTACCAGATTGGGTTTTCGTCTTAATTGAAAAGGACCTGAAGAAGATACTATCCTTCAGCTTGAAGAGGATGAAGAAATTATCCAAAGTTGTGGAACACTATTCAGAGTAAATAATATTCCTGATCCCTATTGGAAATCTGCAGCTGAAAAGGTGCTGAAGAAACGTGGGCATTAGCATTTTAAGTTTAACCCAGAAAAAAAAGAAAAAGAAAAAACCTTAATGTTGCAATTGAAGGTGAAGTTTTTTTAAATCAAAATGCAGTTTGTAGGGCTAAGCTTATCACTAAGACTAATCTAAATAATATGCAAATTAGACCACAAAATTTAAAGGGAGAAGTATTTCTGCCAAGGTATGTGATGTGTCAAAGCAACTATCAAAAGATTTTGGAGAAGAATGGAGTAATAGTGAGCAGGTTCAGTTTTATTCTGCTTTAGAAAACCAAGAGAATCTAGGACCTCAGATGGAATAAAATGAAGATTAAGTAGTCCAAGAGGAAGAAATATACACAAATGTAATGTAAAATGAAAGAAAAGTTTAAAAATCCGAGAATCATATGTTTCTTGATTTGTATTGTAATCAAGTGACACCTGCTTTTATTGAGTATTAAAACTAACTTTTTAGACAACTAAATTCATTAAAAAGTTATTTTTATATCACGCTGATAACAGAACCTTTCCAGTGTTACATATAATTCCAAATTTTTAATTCCTCAGTTTCAAAACACTAAATCCCAATTTGGGTATCAAACCTTATCACATCCAATTTTCCTCAAATCTATTTCTGAAATATTTAAAGAACTACATTCCAGAAGTACCTTATATTCCAAAATTTTATGTTAAGTGACTCATTTAACATTTTAACATTGAAGTTAAAAGTAATTTGGATAATGGTTTATTCTGGGAAGTTTTTTGTAATTGTTATTAGGTGAATGGATTTGGCGGTGTTTGATACTAGGCACTTCAAATAGCAAATACACCAGCTTTAAAAAAATGTTATACAGACCTGCTAGCTGTGACATTGTCTCCAGTAGAACACAACCAGTAGTTAATTGGGAGATTATAGTTTTAATTGTGTAATGCTTCAAATTGAACTCAATTTCAGTATTATAATTTAAGTTTCAACTTTTTTTTAGAAATTATGTTTCCATTCATATCCATAAATGATTTGTTTTGAAAAGTAGAGACAAAATCAATATCTTGGAATGTTAAGAAAAGGGAACAGAAGAAATATGTGCTCAAAACTATGATATTTGAAAAATAATGTGTACCAGATGTTCAAAAACTAGAATACATACTCAAAGAGGAATGTTTGAAGTTTTCATAAGTATCTGTATAGGCAAAAAATTACTTGAAAAATTCTATGGTGAGGTGCTTATCATCATCGTCGTCGTGATCATCATCAAAACAAAATTGTGAACTATATATTCATAGTAAAGTCCGACAAAAAATGTAGTGCAGCATGGTCTGTCATAAACTCCATAACCAGTAAAGACAACAAAAGCAACATACGTGAAAGAATAACACCTGATGATTTCAGCAATTTCTTTTTACAGTCAATAGAGAACATAACTTTACAGGCACATTTATGTCCAGGCACAGCAATGAGTTTTTTAAATGAAGAAACTGCAAAGAAAGAACACGAGGGCTTTTTTACTTAGACATGTGATGAGGTTATAAAAGTTACTAAAAATTAAAGAACTCAAAAAGTAGACATATTTATGGCATATCTAACCATTTTGTTAAAGAAGTGATACAGCATATTCAAGCTTCTTTGACCTTAGATATTTCAGTGAAGACATTTTTCCAAAAGTGCTAAAATGTTCCAATATAACACCAATGTATAGCAAAGGTGACGTTTGTTGGGAATAGTGACAGTCACAATGTGACAACTTTCTGCCTGTATTAGTTACTGTTCACACACCCACGCCAGTGTGCTATTGCAAAGGAGTTAAAATGTGGCAGCTATGCAACTGTGTTCAACGGCAAAGTATGTGTATGTCTTTGTTACATGAGACATTACTACCTGATGATGGAGATGAAGATGATGAAGATGAAAATACAAGAGGAGCAGAAAGGAGAATTGGATATAATAACAAGAATATTATATATCTCTTTCACCTAACAGAAGTTAAATTAATATTTGAAAAATTAACTTTAAGGATGAAATCATACCCTTTTTACATCAGTTATTTAATGATTGTTTATGACTAGGTAAATTTCCTGATATATGGAAAGAAGCAAGAGTGGTGGTACTTTGGAAAGGAATAGATAAGGATCCTAAGCAACTTAAATCATAAGAGATGCAATCATTGCCCATACATTGCTTGTGTATTTATAAACACCAGCATTAAGTTGGTTGACATAAATATATAATAATTACAACCTAAATCATACAAACTAATCTGTTTATTAAACACAATGGGCAAAATTTTGAACAGTTAATAAACAAATTCAAGAATTTAAAACATGGATGGTATAAATAAAAAACAAATTGCCTTCTGGGAATGAGTATCACTGAAGGATACAGTGAATGAAATATTGACTGCAATTAAAAGTAGCAAGGAAAATTATATAACTGGAGTTTTTATAGATATTTCCAGAGTCTTTGAGGGCACAAAGCAACAAATTTGAACTTTTTGTTTTGCCGCGAGATGAAAGTAGGTGTTCTTTCCCAATTCACATATGCTGATTACGAAAATGAGATCAGAAAAGTTCCATCATGTACCAATTTTTGTGGAAAAGATATGCCACATGAACCAGTTGGCCTATATTTCATGTAAGTGGCAATACATGTATGTTCAGTCTATAAAAAACAAACTGGCAACTTTAAAGACACTTGGAAATGACTATTACACTAGATGAGGAGCCTGTTGCTGAATAAAATACAGATCATATAATAACATTATTTTTGTATTCCGAAAGAATACAAGAAAAAAAAAGCAATGATGCTGAATAAAGCATACAATATACTCGTAATACAATATACTCATAATTTAGAAACTTTTCTTACAAACATCCCATGGGTGTATATATGATGCAACTTCTTGTAGAAGCATCCAGCAGTAAATCACAAGCAGGTTTGGTAATCATCTTTCCTTATATCATCTTTCCATGGCAACTATATCTTTATGAAATCTCTCACCATGTTCGTCACTCACATCTACTAGATTAGGCGGGAAAAAATCCAAATAGGACAGAAGAAAATATAATTTCAAGAACATGTTGCACCCCATAGCCTTGTTACAGTCCAGTATGTGTTCTGTCACTTTCCTGTGATTCTCATTTCCCAAGAAACTGTTGCATACATTCTTTAATGCAAGCCGAGCTGCGTTTTCAGTGTCTGTCAATGTTTTGGAGGTAATACCTTTCATCAACTGATTAAAACATTTTCTTTAATTTTTGCATTGCTAAGTTTGCCCTACTCTGTGCATTCTGTGTCAACACAGCCATTGCATTTGCTATACCCTGTGCAGTTTATCTTGTCTTGAGCCTAAAGAAAGACATATGTTGAAAAGAGAAGCAAGTACTCACCCCTCTGGTGCTGGTGTTATGGGGAAGGCGGGAGAAGCTTGACCCCCTCCATCCCTCCAATCAGTGGTTGATTGTGAACAAGTAGCAATGGCTCTTAGAAATGTTTAGTTCTTCCGGGCTTGTAGGCCGTGGTCTAGAAGGCATGGTAGATACCAATGTTTCGCCAAGCGCACCAGCCGTGAAAGCCTAAGTACATATATTAAGTAGCAATGGCTCCATCATCTGCAGCGAAGGATGTAGAATCTTCATATTTGTCTTCATCTGATTCTGTATCTTCTAAATTAGTAATAAAATTATCCAACACTTCATCCATAAGAGCATCTTCCTTCCAATAGAGCTCTTCTATATTGCAAACGTGTTCACAATCACTTTTCCAATTTTCGGGAGTAATTTTTTTCCCATAGCTCTAAACAGTCCCTCCATATTGCTAACTTTGAAACATATTCTGTTTCGCAGCATTGCTTTTTATTTGCCTCCAAATCATCTCAACTGGATTTAAGTCACAGTTATATGGAGGCAGATGCAAAATAGTGTGTCCATGTGCAGCCATTTGGTCTATTTCATATGTTCTGAATTTATGTTTAGTATTTTTGATAATGTCATACAACACAGGTTTGGTAGAACACGGATCACAATTATAATTGTGTTGAAGTAATCAGTTCTGCATCACAGCTTCTTTCAAGGAAGAAATCAGAGCTTTAATTAATTCAACTGAATGGCAAGAAGTGTTATCCATTACAATAACCAACTTCAAAGGGATATCTGGAAGCAATGTACTGACGAACCAGTTCTTAAAACATTTCCATCCATTTCTTAGTGGTAGTCTTTCATGGACTTGGATTTGAAGATCAGCAAGTCATTCTGACAAATTGTCTCAGATCCAGCGTGAAGAATGATAAACTTCTGCCCTTTTCCTAGGGGAACATCTAAGGGTGGCTCAAATTCCCCTTCAGAATTTTCACACATGCATATATTTTGTTTAGTGTAATTCACGTTGATCCATGATAAATAATTGGCCGTTTTGAATTTTGCAAGCCTTTAATATTTCTTAAGAATTTCAACCTTTTCACTACAATGTCACTCCTTTGCATTGGAAACTTCCGCCCTTTATTGTTTTTCACATAACAAAATTTCATTCCTTTTAAAATTTCACGGAGGATCCATATGCTGCCATCAAACAATTCCTATTTCCTTAGAGCTTCTCTAATGTCATCCAAACTTGGCAGGAACTGTGTGCTGTACAAACCATAAATTGTTCGGCATATAGCATATTTCATGAAAGAATCTACAGTTGTTTTTGGTGTTCTATTAGGTCTCTTTTTACCGGGAGTTGTCAGAGTAGTTTCATTTTCTTGTCCCAATTTTCTCTCATTTAAAATACAAGAAACTGTTTGTTTAGATATTCCAGTTGCAAGAGCCGTTCTTTGTAAAACATTCACTACTGACACTCTATCCCTTCCATTCTTTAAGTCATCAAACTCATCCTCAAAGAACTTGTTCACATTACAAACCATTTCTCTAGCGTCAGACAGCAGAGGCTTTCCTTGTTTACTAACACCAGCTATTACTACAAGAATCACAATTATAAATAGCAGAAATACATTTAAAAGTATGGACCAGATCTTCATATCACCTTCCATTCCAAAAGTAATGGTATTACGTTGAACTTTAATTTTGAATAGTATGCACACAAGCACTACTAGAGTAGTAGTACTGTAGTCTACTGGAGTAGTATGACACTGAACACAACACAAACTGGGAGGCGGACTTCTGGTGTTTGTGATCGAAAAATCCGTTTTCTACCCCACCCCTAACTTGCTAGTGGAGCGACTTGACACTTTTATGATCCTCGAGCCAAGTTAGCCTGCAGAAGGTATATCTGACCAAGTTCAATAAAAGGTTCTTTGAGTGGTTCTAGTTCAATGAGGCAATATCTTGTTCTTAAAATAATTTTAATCTACTCAGGTTATTTATGCAGGCACCCAACAATCTCTAACATAAGAATTTGTGTACAAAATTGGATTTTAGCAAATAAGCATTATTAACCAAAATTTTAAACACTTCTTTCATTTTTTGACAATTTCCTTGCTTAAAATTAAATAACCAATCACTCCTGCTTGCATCATTAGCATTTCTTGTAATTGTGTTATAATTAATTATATTATGGTCATTAGTAGTCAGACCTTAGCCTACTTTCCAGTTATTTATTTTATATTTTGTCATTACTGAACAAGTAATACCTACATTCTTGGTAGCTCCTACTCTTATTTTGAAAAGTAGGAGGGTTATTACTTTGGTTAAGTATAAGAAGTCCTAACTCAGCTGTCAATTGCTCCAGTATTTCACCTTTATCATCTGTATTCTTACTAAATCCAAATTTCGACTTTGTGTTGTAGTCTTAAATGTACCTACGTTATATCCATTTCTTTATATTTCATGTGAATTTCTTTTAATTTTAGTAGAAATAGTTCTGTGGATACGCTATACTGAAAGTAGTAATTGACCAAAATAAATTCTCCATATTTGTGTGAATTTCTGAACAGTTTATATGTGTGTCCAACATTTTTTATTTATTCAGAATTTGTAAATTCTGATTTATAATTACTGTGACAGTTATTGCATTATTATCTGCAAGAATTTGTCTGGCAAAAAGTGGCATATGTGGAATGGGACAATTTATTCTGTAGGGTTCCTGCATACAAATAATATCAATTCCCAGGTCCTCAAACTATTTCCATAGCTCACACTTAACAAGCTTACTTCTTTGTCCATTTATTTGTGCAATTCTAGCTGGCCCCATAGCGCAGTTGGTATAGCACCTGCCTGCTGTGCAACGGGTCCCGGGTTCGATTCCCGGCAGGGGGGGTAGGAATTTTTCTCCAGCCAAGATTATTCCTCATCCTTCCCTGAGTCTGGAAGTATAATGCCGGCATCGTAGCTGAGTGGTTAGACCGCTCGCCTGCCACCTAGGTGGGACCCGCATGTGGTATTCGTGGTGCACAAAGCAGCATCTGGGCAGGTTTTCTCCGGGTTCTCCAGTTTCCCCCTGCCATTCGTTCCACCAATTGCTCCATTATCACCCTTCCAATCATCCATTTTGCCTGCATTTCATATCATCCTCTTCACTATCATAACTGGTGCTTGGCTAACCACCTACTTCCAGGTTTTCATTCTGTCCAGTCCAGAGGTCCCTCTGCTCCCCGACAGGCGTCTGACCCAAGGCACTGGCTTCTAAGCCCTAGGGGGTGTAAGTCCTACATAAAGGTAGGGTAATCAGGGAAAGAACAAAGAAGAATTCTAATATATTCGGTCATTTGTTATCTTTTTATAAAACTTGATCTAAAACCAGTGTTGCCCAACCTGGAAAAAATGCTTCTGTTATCACTAGACCACAGATCTTTAGATTAAAACCTACACACACACACACACACACACACACACACACACACACACACACACACACACACACACACACACACACACACACACACACACACACACACACACACACACACACACACACACACACACACACACACACACACACACACACACACACACACACACACACACACACACACACACACACACACACACACACACACACACACACACACACACACACACACACACACACACACACACACACACACACACACACACACACACACACACACACACACACACACACACACACACACACACACACACACACACACACACACACACACACACACACACACACACACACACACACACACACACACACACACACACACACACACACACACACACACACACACACACACACACACACACACACACACACACACACACACACACACACACACACACACACACACACACACACACACACACACACACACACACACACACACACACACACACACACACACACACACACACACACACACACACACACACACACACACACACACACACACACACACACACACACACACACACACACACACACACACACACACACACACACACACACACACACACACACACACACACACACACACACACACACACACACACACACACACACACACACACACACACACACACACACACACACACACACACACACACACACACACACACACACACACACACACACACACACACACACACACACACACACACACACACACACACACACACACACACACACACACACACACACACACACACACACACACACACACACACACACACACACACACACACACACACACACACACACACACACACACACACACACACACACACACACACACACACACACACACACACACACACACACACACACACACACACACACACACACACACACACACACACACACACACACACACACACACACACACACACACACACACACACACACACACACACACACACACACACACACACACACACACACACACACACACACACACACACACACACACACACACACACACACACACACACACACACACACACACACACACACACACACACACACACACACACACACACACACACACACACACACACACACACACACACACACACACACACACACACACACACACACACACACACACACACACACACACACACACACACACACACACACACACACACACACACACACACACACACACACACACACACACACACACACACACACACACACACACACACACACACACACACACACACACACACACACACACACACACACACACACACACACACACACACACACACACACACACACACACACACACACACACACACACACACACACACACACACACACACACACACACACACACACACACACACACACACACACACACACACACACACACACACACACACACACACACACACACACACACACACACACACACACACACACACACACACACACACACACACACACACACACACACACACACACACACACACACACACACACACACACACACACACACACACACACACACACACACACACACACACACACACACACACACACACACACACACACACACACACACACACACACACACACACACACACACACACACACACACACACACACACACACACACACACACACACACACACACACACACACACACACACACACACACACACACACACACACACACACACACACACACACACACACACACACACACACACACACACACACACACACACACACACACACACACACACACACACACACACACACACACACACACACACACACACACACACACACACACACACACACACACACACACACACACACACACACACACACACACACACACACACACACACACACACACACACACACACACACACACACACACACACACACACACACACACACACACACACACACACACACACACACACACACACACACACACACACACACACACACACACACACACACACACACACACACACACACACACACACACACACACACACACACACACACACACACACACACACACACACACACACACACACACACACACACACACACACACACACACACACACACACACACACACACACACACACACACACACACACACACACACACACACACACACACACACACACACACACACACACACACACACACACACACACACACACACACACACACACACACACACACACACACACACACACACACACACACACACACACACACACACACACACACACACACACACACACACACACACACACACACACACACACACACACACACACACACACACACACACACACACACACACACACACACACACACACACACACACACACACACACACACACACACACACACACACACACACACACAGACAGACACACAGACACACAGACACACAGACACACAGACACACAGACACACAGACACACAGACACAGACGCAGACAGAGAGACACATTCAAACTAAAGTGAACTTAAATGTGCATTTCCGTTATAGATTTCCTCGGTCATTGACTTTGTTATCTCTTAAGATTTTGCATTTTTTTAACATAGCTTTACCCAAAAGAGCTTTAATGATTGAAGTAGCTATTTTATAGATTTTGTATGTATGCATTCAACGACTCATATAATTTTAGTAAGCTGTTAATAAAATGTTTGAACTGCTTTGACATTGATTTTCATAGTAGTTTTAGAGCCTATTTTACAACTTATAGAGGCTAAACAAGGTGTTGTAAGTGCCTGATTTAGACGCCTAAAACTTAAGGTTTTAGGACCTAAAAATCTGCAGTCTAATTATCACTAACATTAGAATTCATATTTCTTTTAAATGTTATGTATCTGAGTGCATTTTGCATTTATAATTTTATTTTGCAGCTTGCCAGACATGTTTTTTTTTTTTTTTTTGTGGAATGTAATTGTTCTAACTATGCTGCTTACTACATTATCTAAAGTGCCAGGTATATGTTGTTTATGTGTATTTGTTTTATATACCATAGCTGTTGACTTAAAAGGAATGAAGTTGGTATTTATTATTACTTTATCTTTTCTTTTCAACATTTAGTTTGCTTGCACAATTTAGTCATACCTAATCTGCACATAGCAGTGAGGCCAGTTTCAAGTAGGATCAATTACGCTACTGTACATATTACCAAATCTTTATATGCAGCCTCTAATATCGAAGACAGACATGTGTAGAGTGAGTTCAAGTCCCCATTTCGACCAGATGGCATTATGTCGGAGTTTGAGCATATACACATTTTAAATGTCAAAATATATCAATTTCATCCGTTTCTGAATGGAACAACATTTACCATTAAATTCAATGCAAAAAGATTAATAGGAACATGTTCAAGTCCCTATGTCGACTGGATGGCATTATGTCCGTCTTTGATGCTAGAGGCCCCATATATTTCTTCTAAGTTAAAGTAATCTTAACTCCTTTCATTGCCTTTCATAAATAAATCCGTAAGTTCATTGGGATCTGTGAGCATATTTTTTGGCCTTCATTAAATTCTATCTATGGCATTTGGCAGGAGAAACAGAATTTTGTCACCATTATTATATTTCCTTATTACATGTCTCAAAGCAACGAGCAGAGTTCCACTTTCCTCCAGAAACTAAGCTCCAGCATCACTATGAAATCATTGTAAATGGTCATGACTAGAACTCAGAACACAAGCAATCACATGCAATATGGGTTGGAAATAGAGAATGAATGACATAACGGTACCACAAGCCATCATGTGCACACACATCAGCAGATGCCTGCAGTTGTATACATGCACGAGCAGCACCACTAGAACCCATGTGCACCAAACTTCTTGCAGTCTTCCACCCTCTTTTTCTCTTATAATCCCTTGCACATGCTGTGAATATCATTTTGCTTGTGGTTTAACAAAATCTTGTCACTAACAATTCTAAATATTTCAGAAGAAATGCTTGCACATCTGAACTTACGGAATATTGGAAACCTACTTTCTTATTTCAATAATTCACTCGGTTTCTCCCATGCTCACAAATCATGGCACAAAATTGACATCTTTGTATATAATGTTGGTGGTGGTGGTGGTGGCGGTGGCGATGACGGCGACGACGGCGATGATGATAAACACAATAAAAATAAGGTTTATAATAACTTTTAATAAGCATATGATGTTACCTATAAAATACATTTTATCATCACAAAAGTTACTGTCATCGTCTTCCTCTTCTTCATGATCAGTTTCTGAATCTAAAGACTCATTTCCAGTTTATCTTAAGAATCAAAATTATCTGATTCATACAAGTTATCATCTACAGATAAGGCATCATCATTGTATTAATAGGACAGGGGCTTTTCCTGCAAGCTTGCTCATGTCAGGGTGGAAATAGTCATCGTGAGAAGTACATCTAACAGTGGAGAAAGCAAGGCTGTTTGACTGATGCTTAAAACAGCTAACTTGCAGCCACTGTTATTTTCTGGAAATATTCAGCGGGGAAAAATTGCAGCAATAGCTAGAGATAACCTACACATAGATCAGGAATACTTGAAAGTTTGACCATATGTTGTTTACATGAAAATAGCATAAGGTGATAAGAGGAGCAGTGAACTGCTTAACACATTAAATGGATGTCTACATTTATTTTGGAGAAGGAAATTTGTTTATTCTAGGCAGTAATAATCTTGTTTTTCTTTTGTTTTCAAATAACATTTTCTGAAGAATAAATATCATAACTTTTGGAATTGCCAAGAAGCGTAAGTGTATAACTTAAAAAAAAATATTGAGATTTGAATTCAGAACTAATAAATGTTATACATTCTTTTAAAATTTACACATATTTACATGCAGATTGCAAAGGTACTTATTATGTTGAGAAGCAGGGGCAACTTTGGGGGTAGTGCCAGTTGCCATGGCACTATCTTAAAAAAGGGAAGAAATATGTATATTAAATTGTTTGTTTACTCTGAATGCAGACCTGTTTACTATTCAAGGTGCAATGAAATGTCTTGCCTAACAAGAGTAAACCACAGAAGCTGAAGGCAGCATCTACAAGTGTAGGTTTGCAACACTAATTGCTATTCTATGGATCTGTGCCACTTCAAATTTGGCACAGATTTACGGCATTATAGATGTTCATCCTAGACCCTAGCGGTAAGTGAAGAGGCAAGCGGATAGGCCAAATATGTGCCAGTTACTACCTGGCATGGCTGTTGTTGGCAGCACATGTCAGTAAGGTGTACCAACTAATGTACACCTAAGACTTGTGTGCAATATTGAGAAGTGAGAAATAAGGCTCTTATCACAACTTTGTAGTATAAAAGTTAGCAGAACATTGTATTTTGTTATATCACATTCATTCATTTCCCATTGTTCATACTTGAAATTAAATTAATCGTTGTTTTCAAACAATGTTACCTGCATTGCCAGGAGTACAGCAGACAATTGAAAAAGAAGTTTGCTTCTGCTAGGAAACTAAAAGCTGTTAAATCCCAGAGTACTGTGATGTGATATTTTCTTTGTTTAATTTACACAAAGTAAGTTTTTCACTAACTATCCATATTCAGCATTATCATTAGAAGGCAAGTTGAAACTGACATACATGGGAAGACCTGCTCCTGACCTGCACATAAATATAGAACAAAACAGTGATGATTAACCACATAGGAAATAAATAGGACATTTACATAAAAATAAAGGTTCTATGGATGTGAAATAAAAAATGCTTCATTCTGCTTTGTATGCATATTGTTTGGCAGCGATAACCAATGGTCAGAAAAAGGTGTGATGGATTTAGTTCATGTATATGGAAACATTGAGGTCCCTATGCAAGTAGCTTAAGTTGACATGTTGTTCGGTAACCTATTTGTAAATTTTATGGTAGCTCAATATTTGCTTGAGAAAAAAGTTGGCTAAACTTCAGAGTCTGATGGATGTGATTAGCTCCACAGTATCATTGTAGGTGGCACCTAGTGCCAGATGATATGCAGTGATGGTGGTGGCGGTAGCAGCGGCGGCAGTGGTGGTGGTGGCAGCGGCAGTGGGGATGGCAGCGATGGCAGTGGTGGCATTGTGCATATTATATCATAACTGGACATCATTTTATCCATTTCTTCCATACACCATCTGATATCCTGTACCCACTTGTTAAAGGACAACAATTAATCATCTTTAAAAGAAAAAAAGATCATTAAAGTAATATTAGCACTACCAGTGCATCAGCCGCCAGTACTGAGGAGGAGGAGAAAGAGGAGGATTTTTTCCCTGGCAGTGGTAGTCCTTTGTTTTCAGATAACATTGAATACTGGAGAACAAACGCATGTCGCTATTTGGAATTGCCAGCAAGCATAAGTATATAGCTTAAAGACTGGAGATTTGAGTCCAGAATTAGTTTTTATGTATTCTTCTAAAATTTACACATTTATGTGCTGATTGTATACCTATTTGTTATGTTGATCAAGAGAAATGAATGTTAAAAATGTAAGACATAGAATCGAAGGTGTTGAATATATATATATATATATGCTGTTGCTGTTTTTAGCATGTATGTATATTCTTGTAACAGTGTAGTAATAGTTTTAGAGCAGCTTTTGGTATATTAGAATGCAAAAGTTGATAAAAAATCTGATGTGTTGCATTCACGTTCCTTTTTTTGCTCAATCTTTTACTAACTATTCTTACAAAACCTTACTATTCTTGTTAATCCATAATCCAGATAATCTTTCAATTCACATTTACAAGTCATTATAGAATATAATAGAGTGATAGGTTTTTAAAGAGCATGTCATGTGATGACTTTGAAATTACATGCTCTTTGATGATCACAAGGAAAAAAGGGTTAACAACTTCCTAGTTCAAAAAAGTACAAGTACTTGAAAAGTTAAACCTATATCAAGGAATATTTTAGAAGTAGCTAACTCAAAAAAAAAGGGATGACAAATTGTGAGCTTTAACAAGATCTACATAGCAAGATTTTGTCTTATCTGTTACAGTTTATCAGTTGTACATAAGTCATTCAGAATAAAAAGGACTTCAGAGGCTATTCCTAGAAAATTCAATATATGTGTTTCATTTGTGATGAAAATATCATAGACATAAGGTATTTTAATCAAAATTGTTATTGTTGTTGTTGTTAGCTAATGCTGGATTTCTGACAATGAAGTCATTAATCCTCTTGCTCTCCAATATAAAGAGAGCAATAGCAGTAATAGTAACCGCTTTTCAGAGAGCACCATGTTTTTATGTTTTGGCGGTTACATCACTCTCTAACAACCCCCAGAATGTCTGGAGGACCACACCTGTCGTTGGTTTACGGGTCTCACCGACCTGATCGGGAGAGTTATCAAAATAAATTCACCGACCATATCCTCTGATTACCAATCAGAGGACGTATTACATGCCATGACAGGTCAGCATGTTAGGGGTTAAGACATTATGGAGAAATGGAGAGGTTGGAAAAATAAAGACTTCCTAGCCCTCAGGAACCCTAATAGCATCGGGGTCGGAAGAGAACAAGAGATGACCACGGTAAGGTCAGATAGAAAAGTTACAGTGAGGAGCAAAACACCAGTAAGTGGAAGTAATGTTCTGCTCAGCTTGGGTACCTTGTGGTCGCTATTCAGGAGCAAAACACCAGTAAGTGGAAGTAATGTTCTGCTCAGCTTGGGTACCTTGTGGTCGCTATTCACATATCCCCTAGACGGAGACCCCTGAGTAAATTTTAATCAAAATTGTTGAGAGCATTGTTGAGAAAATCAAATTTTTTTAAAAATGTTCCATGTAAAGGGTAGTTTGGTTTGAAGGGATTTTGTTGAAAATCTTCATGGCATATCCTTGGAACATGCTGAACTTAAATAGTAAGTTTTTGCTTTTCTGAAATGCTTTTCAGATGATACGAACATGTGCGCATGCAAACGCACACACACACACACACACACACACACTCACACACTCACTCATGCAATCGTACAATCACACACCTGCACACACACTCATGTACACTCACACACTCTCACAGACATGTGCAGAGGCACATTATTAGACATTCCACCTCACCTTTCAGCCTGTTAATTGTTCAGACTAATGAGGTAATCATCATATGTATGAGGAATCATATTCACTGAAAGTTGGAGTCCATCACATCCTTCAGGAAGCAATCTGCAATAGCCACTATTTCAATATTGTAATGTTGCAATATGACTAAGTCAAAGCGACTATAAAAAGGCTACAAAAACAATATTGTGTTGACCCTGGGTGGAATGACCTTAATCTCCCATGGATTTCTTGGAAAACTTTTGGCCCGTTTGTCCTACTGGAAACAGCATGTTCTCAGTTAATGCCATTGAAACATAAACAAATTTCATCTGTTGCCTTTTGTCTCTTACTAAATACTGCTAATATAATTTTTAAGCATTAGAGAAGTTAATTTTGTTATGGCATTCTTAAAGGTTGCCCATAGGCTTGATGATGCCATTCCAGTTTTGAATTATGAGTTGTGCACTGTATTGTGCTTTAGGATATTGTGTGGCTAGCATGGCTTCTTCATGTTGATGGTTACTGATTTCATGATATGAGTCACCATTTCTGTAATTAAGTTTGGATGTGCTACCTCTCTTTCTTTCCTTCCTTCCTTCCTTCCTTGCTTCCTTCCTGCCTTCCTTCCTTGCTTCCTGCCTTCCTTCCTTGCTTCCTTCCTTCCTTGCTTCCTTCCTTCCTTGCTTCCTTCCTTCCTTGCTTGCTTCCTTGCTTCCTTCCTTGCTTCCTTCCTTCCTTGCTTCCTTCCTTCCTTGCTTCCTTCCTTCCTTGCTTCCTTTCTTGCTTCTTTCCTTCCTTGCTTCCTTCCTTCCTTCCTTGCTTCCTTCTTCCTTGCTTCTTTCCTTCCTTGCTTCCTTCTTCCTTGCTTCTTTCCTTCCTTGCTTCCTTCCTTCCTTGCTTCCTTCCTTGCTTCCTTCCTTGCTTCCTTCCTTCCTTGCTTCCTTCCTTCCTTGCTTCCTTCCTTCCTTGCTTCCTTCTTCCTTGCTTCTTTCCTTCCTTGCTTCCTTCCTTGCTTCCTTCCTTGCTTCCTTCCTTGCTTCCTTCCTTGCTTCCTTCCTTGCTTCCTTCCTTCCTTGCTTCCTTCCTTGCTTCCTTCCTTGCTTCCTTCCTTCCTTCCTTCCTTGCTTCCTTCCTTGCTTCCTTCCTTCCTTGCTTCCTTCCTTCCTTGCTTCCTTCCTTCCTTGCTTCCTTCCTTGCTTCCTTCCTTGCTTCCTTCCTTGCTTCCTTCCTTGCTTCCTTCCTTGCTTCCTTCCTTCCTTGCTTCCTTCCTTGCTTCCTTCCTTGCTTCCTTCCTTCCTTGCTTCCTTCCTTGCTTCCTTCCTTGCTTCCTTCCTTCCTTGCTTCCTTCCTTGCTTCCTTCCTTGCTTCCTTCCTTGCTTCCTTGCTTCTTTCCTTCCTTGCTTCCTTCCTTCCTTGCTTCCTTCCTTCCTTGCTTCCTTCCTTCCTTGCTTCCTTCCTTCCTTCCTTGCTTCTTTCCTTCCTTGCTTCCTTCCGTGCTTCCTTCCTTCCTTCCTCCCTCCCTCCCTCCCTCCCTCCCTTCCATCCTCCCTTCCTTCCTTCCCTTCTGCCCTTTCTCCCTCCTTTCTTCCCTCCCTCACTCCCTCCCCTCTCCTGCCTTCCCTTCCTTCCCTGCTTCCCTCCCCTTTCCTTTTCCCTTTCCTTCTTTCTTTCTTTCTTTATTTATTTATTTTGTGCCCTGTGGACATAAGTGAAAACCCATTCTTGTAGAACTAAACAGTATGACCCACACACAGCTTATGTATATTTAGATCCTTCTCTTTGTGTGTTCCATGATCATTGGTAATAGCAAAAACCAACTTCAGAAAGTACAATGTATCCATACCATAGATCCATTATTTTTGATACCACATCCATCAAGTCTTACATGAGTCTACCTACCAATTAATACTCCAGAGTGAAGCTGATACTATCTCAAGGATGTACATGTATACTAAACTGGCTGAGGCAGACGACTATGTCAGCTTAATGCAGAGACCATTTGTAAACATAAAAGGATAATTTCTCCTTTTGACTCTATGAAATGGTCCTCAACTGGGAAAGTGTATTTCTTTGCTAACAGACTTTGCATTGAATTTCTAACTGGTTACACCATGCATGCAGAGGGTAATGCAACTGGTTACATTTTAGTAAATTGCTACTTTGTTGTTGCAGGATGGAATTTAAGACTTTCAGTTGTTATGATAACTTTGTCCCATGTAACAACTGTGGAGCTCCAGACCATACACCAACACATTATGCACTGCAGCACCTAGAACGTTTACTGCAAGGTATTTCGCTACGACTGCGTTCAATGCCTCCATCAGAGTTGCTTCAGTGTTCTCAACAAACATCAGAAGAAGCAACTGAACGAAATGTGCCGGTAAGACAGTTTTAAATAAATTAAATACTTTACCAAAGCAATAAAATGTCATTACTATTTGATTCTGCTTAGTTGTAAAGAGAGAATAGTGTGCTCAAGATTTCTTGCCCTATCTAGTACACTACAGACAATCTAATGTAACAAAGATTTCAAATTCTTGAGTTAATATGACAAATCTGCAGAAAACAAATATTGAATAATATTTTACTTTGACATAACAATGCTGCTCTTTCTTTCTCACTGTAACACACAGAGGGAGTAAATAGGTGTGTCTCTCCAATAGCTGAGAACAAACTGCTCTGAATGTGAGCAGAATTGTGTTGTGGAAGCATATCATTATTTCAAGTTGATATGATAAAAATATGTAGCTAATGGACATGATACGGTGTAAAATAAAAATGGGATGCATTTCATATGATTGAGGTCTTGAGATCCTTAGGTTATTATTGCCTTTGAGATGTGTCTCGCAAATCAGTTAAGATAAAATTAGCTTTT
This sequence comes from Tenodera sinensis, assembly GCA_030765045.1. Lineage (NCBI taxonomy): Eukaryota > Metazoa > Arthropoda > Insecta > Mantodea > Mantidae > Tenodera > Tenodera sinensis. The sequence continues at coordinate 169,833,589 of CM060964.1, forward strand.
TGCAAGTGAGATGCATCTCACTAATATCAGCGCCAAACAAGAAAGGGATTGACTGTTCATGGTGAAAGAGAGGTGGTGTTGCCACTTATCGCAACCACATGGAGAGCACATTAGCATTATGTGTAAGAAGACGGTTGGATTGCGTTTGGAATAATTTATATTCGTATTCGAAGAAAATAGTAAAATAGTTAATCTACATGCAATTTTTTTGTTATTATTATTTTTTATTAACGTCCTCCAACGTAATATCATATTGGACGGTTCTACATGCAAAGGATAACACATGCAAGTATACAGGTGTCCCAAAATTAGACCGACAACCTTTGGGAGCTGATAACATTATTTTAAACACTTTTTGTTAAGGAAAGTTTTTTGCTGTGGTGCTTCGTTTAGGTGCTAGATGAGTTAATGTCATAGATTACTGTCTCCTACCCAGTTTAAGTATTTACGGCAAAATCAACAATGCAAATTAGTATTGCATTTATCTTAGTAAGGCACACAATCTTAATCCAAGAAACAAACATAGAACACATAAGCAAAGCACAAACATCTCATTGTTTACAGTTAATCACAGCTTTACTATTCAAAGTAAATGTTGGAACACATGCCCATTGCGATTAACACAAAGACTGCATTGGCGGCCCTATTCTGCCGTACTCTCACAAAGACACCAGCCATTTCTCTGGTTTAAAAATTCTTCTGTCTAATTTTGAACAGTAAAGCTGTGATTAACTGTAAACATTGAGATGTTTGTGTTTTGTTTATGTGTTCTGTGTTTGTTTCTTGCATTGAGATTGTGTGCCTTACTAAGATAAATGCAATACTAATTTGCATTGTTGATTTTGCCGTAAATACTTAAACTGGGTGGGAGGCAGTAATCCATGACATTAACTCTTCTAGCGCTTAAACAAAACACTGCAGGTAAAAACTTTCCTGAACAAATAGTGTTTAAAATGATGTTATCTATCAGCTCCCAAAGTTTGTCGGTCTAATTTGGGACATCCTATATATCACTGTAAAGATTTATGTTAACAAGAGAAATATACCTGTAAAATATTATAATGTAGGAATGCCACCGATGTCCGACTTGCTTGTATCATTGCTGTTGTTGCTGAAATTATTCACGGAAATGACACTGTCATATCCTTGTTTCTAAAACGCCATTTTCTCATGTTGCACTCTTTGTGTCAGTAATTGCTTTTTCAATTTTCAGCTTTTTATTGATGTAGCTTTATTACAGACTGCACACTGGAATCATGGTTTCACAGAATGTAATCATTTACTTCGGCCCAAATTAATTAAATTGAATTACAATAGGAAAGGGGGAAGCCAAACAATTTTGTGACCATGTTGTTCAGCAATGCCATCGACTGCATAATCCCTTAATTGGGATATGTACCTTAGCTAATACAATTTTGTTTGCTTCCCAAGTATGTAAAGTTTTTCATTTGACTACACTGTCTTTGTCAATATTTTTGGACATAATTAAATATTCATTAAAAGAGTGAGACAATTGTAAATGCTCACAACATATGCACAGATACACAGATTCAGACAAACGTAAATAGGAGGCAAATAACCATATAGATGGAATGATGCAAACAAACTTATCAGCACACAGGCAATCTCTGATACAAATGTTGCAAGCTGGAGCTGGAGCGAGGCATTTTATATATTGCAGGAAAAACAGAAGATAAGACACACAGTTTATGTTACTGCTGGATTGCAGGTCAGGCACATGGTAATCACGTGTTAAATATCGACAACTTGGTTAGCATTTAGAGTTGCTATGGAAACGTTTTAGCTCTAATTGGGTCCTCTTTACATTGCTATGACGATCGCAATGATGCATCCATCCCCTCCTGTTCATTTAGACCTTTCCATCATGTGGGTAGCAACTGTCATTCACGTTCTTGTTTGGTGCCGAGTATGGCATGAGATCTTCGTCCGCATTACTTGAAATTTAGCATTGATTCTTGGCACATTGTTTCTGTGGTGTTAAATGTATGAGATAAGCATTTGTATTATGTATTTGCATAATGTGAGATAATATGCTTGCTTGATTTATGATGTTGTGGAGCACAATATGTGAAAGAACTAGTGTCACCAAAAACCATTAATCTGAGGGTATGATTGAAAACCAACTTAAATATCCAGCAGATGTTAATAACTCTTAGTAGTTGGAGGAGGCAAGGGACATAATTTCGTAATAAACTGTCTCAGACTACATATCATGATGTGAGAACTAGAGGGTCCTATCTGCATTTTAGTGAATTTGTCAGGAGAGCGATTCAAAGTTTGGGACCTAATATAGGATTAGGGAACAATGATATTCTTATGAAACAGATTAGTAAATAAATAACAAAGTCTGTGCATCTTGCCTTTATCAATTTATTACAATATTACAAAAGGAACACATTTATTACGATATATAAAGAAATATTATATGTAGGTAGAACCATATACTTCCAAGCATCTCTGGATATGGTGAAAGATACATATTAATGTCAGTTAAAAATTACTTTATAGAACTTTGCATCAACAATGGGCATCCATTTCATCATGGATTGAATATCTGCAACCTTCTCTGTTGACAATTTTTTCCCTAGAGACGAAAATTTTGCTTTTGGAAGTTGGATATGATGTTCTTTGTTTCTTAAATGTTTATTTTTTAAGATACTAATTTTATTCCATTCCTGATGACAAATACTCCTCTTAAAGTAAATGGTGAGAAGGTCATTCTTTTCAAATTTCAATTGTGACACCTGCAGGAATGGCACTTTACTGCTCTGAGTGTAGTAGTATTTCATTAAGTTAAGTATTAGGATCAGTACTATGGGACAAACATATTTTCAAAGAAACAAGAAAAACAATTTTTAATACAATAATCAGAAGCATTATGACCTATGGAGCTGATGTTTGGGTTTTGAATTCACAACTGAAAAAAAAGTTGCTTGCTATGGAAATGGACTACTGGAGACACACTGTGAGAATATCCAGGAAAGGAAAATTTAGAAATTCACATATAAAGGAAATTGTGCAGATTCAGTACTCAGTTTTAGATTTTATCAAGAAGCAGCAGCTTAAGTGGTATGGACATGTTAGGAGAATGGAAGATGGAAGACTTCCAAAGCTAATCATGGATTGGGAACCGCAGAGAAGGAGGAGGAAGGGAAGGCCACCTATTATGTGGATCCAAGGAATCTATGAGGCCAAGAAGGAGTGGGTATTAGAAGAAGATATATGAATGAACAGACATGAATGGAAAAACGTGTTAAATCAAATTTGTTAAAGGTTGTGAATTTGGGTGCCGGAAAAATGTTTATTCTTTGTAAAACCGGTTTAATAAAAAAGTGTAATAGTCATAGAAATCAGATACTGTCATTTCAATTACCTCATAAGAAGATCTGCAAGCCAGAAGTACTTTGTTTAAAGAAAGCTTCCAAACCAAACTTCTGAAAGTTTCAGAGACTATGTTTGACTGTATGTTGTCAACTTCTTGAATGCAAGAATGCCCTGGTAAGGAGTATTTCATGGTATGTTTCTAATTCAACTGTTTTCTTCAAGAAAGGAAGCTACAACAAAAGAAATGAGGGAATTGCTATTTTGATTAATGCAACTGGCACTCCAAAGACTATATTCTTCTACTTCAGGGTACATGGAAGCAATTTTTTTTCAGAATTATAAGTATAGCACTGGTAGTATTATTTTCAGATCTACAACACAATGCTTCATGCAAAATAGCACAGAAGCTCTTTTTACCCTTTGAAACATGAACATTAAGATTATAAACATTTTGTTTTCTTTCATAAAAAAAAAAAAGAACTAACATTTGCATGGAGTAAGGAAATCACATTCTGGAGATCAAAACACACTACAATTACATTTGAGGAGCGTTTTTTCAAAAAACTCGATAGATGCAAAATTTTACGAAATTGAGTTATATATAGTATCAGCATAATTTTCACCTTCTGCATCGTTCTGCGAAATCAGATTTTGCAAAATTTGATTCTTGTCCTCTGTAGAAGGTAGGGAATATTAGCAGTTTTTTTCAAAACTCTATAGATGCACTTGCTCAGTTAAAGGCAAAGGTCGATAGATGCAATTTTATGATTTTATGATCCAGAGTGTAGTAACCTGAATTCTGTGAAATGCATGTTGGCATTGACTGCCATCTCACTGTTCCGATACTTGGAATTCTCAATCATTTCTGCAAGCTTTGTACTCTGCTGCATCGTTGGCAATAACTGCAAACTCAGGTTGTGTGCTTGGATTTCACATTCATGTGTTTTTTTTTTTTTTGTTTTTTTTTTTTTTTTTTCAATTTATATCCCACCTTTAACTGCAGAGGTCATATCGTCGGCCTTGCCTATTGACAATCTTGTTACTCGTTTAACAGTGGGTTTTTCGGTCTTTGGGGGTTTTATACATTCAATTCACACACTTTTATTCATGCTTCCAGACTCAGGAAAGATGAGGAATAATCCTGGCTGGAGAAAAATTCCTACGCCCTGCTGGGAATCGAACCCGGGACCCCTTGCACAGCAGGCAGGTGCTTCTGCAATCTTTGTTATAGCTATATGGCATTTTTATTCTTAGTTAAGACACTGCACTGTACTATGCACAATGGACAGGAGCTCAGATTGTGAAACTGTACCAGTCATAGAATGCGCGGGAGGTAGAAATTGCAAAAACAAGGAAAGGAAATCAAAATGCAAGTCGAGGAAAGCTCATACTCTAGCAATTACATGTTCACATGGTCTCGAGTGCATTCCACGAAATCCTAGAAGTAAGCATAAGCACTGTTATGCAGCTGATTTGACTTATGATGATATAAGTGGATTTCACCAACACCTTTCCATGCTCAACAAAATAGATCACGATCAATTCCTTATGAAATATATGAGTATTACATCTCCTAATCGCAGAGTGGTGAATAAAGAGGCTGCAAATAGGAAGCAGACTGTTAGCATTAAATACAGTGTGAGAACTAATGATGGCCGAGTATTGTCAGTATGCACTGCAAGCTTCCAAGGAATCACATGGGTGTCAAAAGATAGATTATTTCTCCTGGCTAGAAAATTTCACTTATCTGGGAATGCGCCAAAGGAAACCAGAGGAAGTGACAGAACAGGAATATTACAGAAGGGTATTACTGCTGCTATAAAGCAAGACATTAAGAAGTACAGATGTAGAGAAAGCCACTATGGAAGAGCAAAATCAAGGAGAGGATACTCCAGAACTTAATATCAGAAAAATGTGGACCAACTTTTGCTACAAAAGATGATTAAAAATCTACCAGTCTGCTCATTGTCAAAATATAAAAACATATTTTAAAACTTCTTCAATCTTTCATTCCATACACCACACCCTGACACATGCTCACCCTGCAAAATGGGACTGATGAAGATTAAGACAGAGGCAGATGTGGAAAAGAAAAACAAACTAAGAACAATGTACAGACTGCACAAGCCCTAATAAAGGTTAAAGCTTACTTATTCATATTTTTTGAAATTTCTTTGTGGTATTCAATATGTTTGTTATATAAATAAAACAAACTATATTCTGAATGTAGCAGGACTTAGTTTCTAAGTTTATACCTGATAAAATAATCCTTATAAACATTAATATGCTGGTTGTATAGTACATTATGTATTATAAAAAGGTGAAAATAAATAAAAAATAATAAATACATAAATAAAAAGCAACAAAAACAATAAATAACAAAAATAACAAAACTTCATGTGTTAATGTCTCGCTCACGCAGAAAAGTTAATCAGCATCTGCTGGTTTTTGAAAAAACTCTGCATTTTCAAACCCCAAATTTGCGCTAGTTAAACTATATTATTGTTTCTTTTCACATTCAACGAAACAGTACCAGGAAGGAGAATTGAATGATTAATATAGTTGCTGTGCTAACCAATTAGTATTACTAATAAATAGAAAAAAACGTTTTTCTCAGAAACGCATTTTGTGCATCTATCGAGTTTTGAAAGAAACGCTCCTCATTTTCTCTGTCAATATTTCTTTCTTGTTGCACAAAAGAATTCTCTTTTAAATGTGTGTGACGCTTTTCAGACAACTCTTCAGTGATGCTTTTTTTTCCTTTTTTTCCACTTTAAATCCTTCACAAAGATCACATTGATCTGACTGAGACCAAGAATTCAAGATTATATTCATTATTAAAAATTGATTGATACATTGACAGTTTCATAGGTGAAAATTATTAAAAATGCACTCCTGTTTACGTATATCAAACATTCAACTTAGGTTTAAGTTAGGGCTTAAATATTCTCTTCGTGTCACTGCTCTACAGTAATCAGATGTTACTTGTGAGTACAACTCTATGTGTTTTCTCACAAAATTCTTAGACATTTCTGAAATTCTATTTTCTTTTATGCCCCTCTCATCAGGTTTTGGGGCTCCAGAAGTCTCATTTTTGTGAAATGTACATTGTATGTTGTTTTCTGACTCACTAAAATAGATCCAAGGAAAAACATTTTACAGCCTGTGTTCATTCTTCTTCTTCTTCTTCTTCTTCTTCTTCTTCTTCTTCTGCTTCTTCTTCTCCTTCTCGTTCTCCTCCTCCTCCTCCTCCTTCTTCTTCACCTGTTACCCTTATGTAGGACTTACACCCCCTAGGATTTACAAGCCTTTACCTAGGGTCAGACGCCTGTCAGGGAGCAGAGGAACCTATGGACTGGAAAGCGATGTGGAAGTGAGTGGTCAGCCAAGCACCAGGCATGATAGCGAGGAAGAGGATGATATGAAATGAACGTGAAATCGATGAATGAAGATGTGATGATGGAGCATTTGGTGGAATGAGTGGTAGGGAAAACCAGAGAACCCAGAGAAAACCCACCCAGATGCTGCTTCATCCACCACGAATACCACATGTGGGTCCCTGGAATCAAGCGCGGGCCACCTAGATGGTAGGCGAACGGTCTAACCACAGAACTGCTGTGCTCATTGTTTACATCCAAAAAATGAGACAAAACATTTATTTTCCTAGAATTATCATTTTTTCTTCTCTAACTTTACATTTGGAATGCTGTAAAATATGGTGTTCTTTTTATTTTTATCTAAATAAAAACACATCATAATAGAATTCCTATCATCTTTGGAAATTTTTACCTACAATCTTCATGGTGTATTTGCTTTTCAGCTACAGCTTTAAGAGATGTGCTAACATACCCTTTCCCATTTCTTCACAGTCTCTTTCTAATGTTCTTCCAATCATCAGGGTTGCGTTCTCTCTTCCTGGTCAATCTTTTTGTTCTTATTGGCAACAATTTATCGTTTTCAGAAGTACAAGCTTCTGAAACAGTATAAGGAACTAACAAATCCTTGTTTTCTACTGCTCCAATCCATGTATAGTATCATTGGTAATTTTTGCTGGAGATCTGAAAGAGTTATTTTGTAATTATTAGAAACTTTTATAGTAATTCAGTTTTAGTATTAACTAAGCATAGTCATATAAAATTGAAGTTATAAGAATTTTCAAACTTACATTCCAGTAAACCGTTTGTTTCCAGTATTTTCCACAAACCTACTTAAGAGAATGTATTTTGTGCCACTGGTATCACATTCTTGCAAAGAAGTTCCACTTTCCATCATGTAATGTATATAATGCAAAGGTAACAAGAAACGAAACGTCTGGACCTCTGAACTTCAGCAGACCACAGCTTTTAAGCTCGGAAGAAATCTCTAGCTTTAATTCTAACTCCGGCCGTGAAAGCTTCCGACTACTCAAAAGCAACAATGTCCACACAGGAAATAAGAAGCAAATACAAACAAATGATGGAGATGCAGATAGAACTATCTGGTTCTCAGTCTTGCCAACATTTGTAGATATAACTAAATTCAACTGCTCTTTACACACAAATGGTACATGGTATGAATAAACCAGTGATTTATAATGAAAGAGAACAAGTTCATATTTGTTTTTAAAATGAAAAGAAGAAATTTTACAAGAAACAAATGTAGAAAAAACCCTCTGGTTCTCATTGCACGATAATTAGCTTTACCTCACCTTCTAGTTATGTGATTCTAATAAACTTCACATGTGGAACAATATAGTATCAGGAAGGCAATTAAAAAAGCTCTCCTTTTTAATTCATTATAAAAGTTTTAAAGTCTGAACTAAGGTAGTTTCCTGATTGTATGCTATGGTGTTGAGTTGTTATTCAAAATCTTAATTTACAAATATTGGCATTAAAATTATCTATTAATGTATTAATTTATTTATTTATACACCTATTTGTTTATTTATTTACTACTTGCCTGCCTACCTACCTACCCACCCACCCACCTCCCTCCCTCCCTCCCTCCTTACCTGCCTCCCCTTATCTACCTCCCTCCCTCCCTCCTTACCTGCCTCCCCTTATCTACCTCCCCTCTAGCTACCTACCTGCCTGCCTCCCTGCCAAGCTACCTACCTGCCTGCCTAACCTGCCTGCTCTTAGGGTTTTACAAGGTCACCATACTTTGGATAACCTAATCGAATACAAGAAAATGCGCGCCAGGTCCAGACAGGTCATTAAGGATAGCAAAAAGTCTTCTTGGAGCAAATTTGTAGCTCCATTTAACCAACGCACACCTTCCTCGGTTGTGTGGAATAGGTTAAGGCGTGTTGCAGCTAAAACGACCCACGTACCAATTGCGGGACTAAAAACAGCCACAGGAGTTGTTGTTGATTCATTTGAAGTGGCCAGTACGTTTGGCAGTGCTTTCGCTCAACTAGCTCGGAAAACTACTCCCCTGAGTTCCTTCCAACTAAAACTCAGGTGGAATCTCAAGGCTTCGCGTTTCGGTCTAGAAACGTAGAAGATTACAATCGCTTTTTCACCATGGCGGAGCTAGAACATTCTCTTAAATCTTCGCGATTATCAGCACCAGGACCGGACGGTATTCGTGTACAAATGTTACAACAGCTCTTTCCTGAAGGTAAGGCATTCCTGCTCGAGGTCTATAATCGTGTTTGGGTTGGCAGTATACTCCCAGAAAATAGGCGGGAGGCCACCGTTATTCCCATCTTGAAGACTGGAAAGGACCGTCATCTTCCCTCCAGCTATCGTCCTATTTCCGTCACCAGTTGCGTTTGCAAGGTGATGGAACGCATGATCAATGGACGATTGGTATGGTGGTTAGAAAGTCGTAATCTACTAACATCCAGTGTGGTTTTCGACGACGCCGTTCACCTGTTGACCATCTTGTGTCAATATCGACACAGATAATGGACGGCTTTATGAAGAACTGTCAAACCGTCGGCATATTTTTGGATCTTGAGAAGGCTTATGATACGTGCTGGCGAGCAGGGATTCTACATTCCCTGTATGCCTGGAATATACGTGGACGCCTACCACTGTTCATTCAGGAGTTTATGAAGGACCGCTTTTTCCGAGTAAGGGTCGGCTCGGTTTTTTCTAATTCTTTTGTTCAGGAGGAGGGAGTACCTCAGGGTTCGGTGCTAAGCAATTGCAATTTGCTATAGCAATTAACTCCATCTGGAAATGTGTTCCACCTGGAGTTTCGTCACGCCTATTCGTAGACGACTTCGCTGTCTATTGCACTTCTCAGCGCACGGCGTTCTTACAACGGCGCCTGCAGCAATGTTTGGATAACCTTAGAGAATGGAGCGTCAAAAACGGCTTCCGTTTCTCAACTGAGAAGTCAATCTGCGTTAATTTCTGGCGTCCTAGGAGACGATTACCACCCTCGCTCCGTTTCGGTCCAGATTTACTTCCCTCACCTTCGCTCCGTTTCGGTCCAGATTTACTTCCCTTCGCAGATGAGACGCGCTTCCTGGGTTTGATCTTGGACAGGAAGCTTAGTTGGTCGTCGCATATTGCACAGCTAAGAGCACGATGTGACCGTTCCCTAAATATCATGCGAGTACTAAATGGCAAATCGTGGAGAGCGGATCGGACAATTTTGTTGCGAATGTATCGCGCATTGATCCGATCCAAACTAGACTATGGGTGCATTGTTTATTCGTCAGTTAGACCACCTGTTCTGAGATTAGACGCGGTCCACAATAGGGGCATCCGCATAGCAATAGGAGCTTTTCCAACAAGCCAGTGGTGAGCCTTTACGCCGAGTCCGCGGAACCTCCTCTGCAATATCGGCGTGAGATTCTCTTGGCAAATTATGGTTGTGCGCTTAGATGTATGCCTAAGCACCCAACTTTCGCTCCTTTTTTCACCACCACGCTAAGAGAACGATATAGGAATAACACCCTTAGTCCTAAGCCTGCGGGGTTACGTTTCCAAGATCTTCTAATGAAGCTTGGAGTGGAACTGCCTAGGATGTTCACCAAGGGCGAGGGGCTTTACCCCCCCCCCCCCCCCCTTGGCTATCTGGCACACCCCCTGTAGATCTTGGGATGACCGCACACCAGAAGTCCACGATGCCTATTTCAAGTATCCGCACGTGTTTTTTTAGAATTTTTGTCAGGCTACACTTACGGCGATGTACTATTTATACCGACGGGTCAAAGAGCACCAACAATATTGGATGTGCTTATGTTTATGGAACCGAACCACATACATTCGGTTTTCCAAATAGCACTTTCATTTTTACTGCAGAGCTTTATGCAATTTACCGAGCCGTTTTGTATGTGCGCCGTCGTAAATTAGGTGACTACCTGATTTTGAGCGATTCCCTTAGTGCACTGCAGAGCCTTTGTCAGTGGTACAACCCCCATCCTATTGTACAACGCATCCAGGATGCCCTCCTTGTTTTACGCGCTTCTGGCGTTGACGTGGTATGTGCATGGATTCCTGGTCACGTAGGTTTGTCATGGAATGAAATGGCAGATCTAGCAGCAAAGGCGGCAACCACAGAACCCAGTATTACCGTCTCACCTGTTACTTTGAAAGACTTTAGGCTTGAAGTGTGGAGAGCGGTGCTGTCGTCCTGGCACGAAGAGTGGTCAGCTCTCCGCGGTAATAAGCTTAGAGAAGTGAAAGAACTTCCGATAAACTGGGTAACTTCCTGTCGCACATCTCGCAGCGAGGAGGCTAGTTTGGCTCGATTAAGAATAGGGCACTGCAATTTTTCGCATGGTTACCTATTTAAAAGGGACCCTGCCCCTCTATGTTTGCTGTGTGACAATCTTTTGTCTGTCCGTTATGTGCTGCTAGACTGTTCCTCTCTAGAGCACCTTCGAGATTCTCTACAGCTGCCTGGCAGGCTTGCAGAGGTCTTAGCAGACGACAAAACAGCGGTTGATAGAGTTTTTAAGTTTTTAGCGGATTGTAATATCAATTTGAGGATATAAATTTTTAGATATTTGTTTATGCTTTTTGACATATCTATTACCTTGTTTTATATCTGGCTATTGCCGCTGTATTTTACCTTTATGTGTATATTTTCATTGTTGCCAGTGATTTTATTTTTGATTGAAATTTATATCTGGCTATTGCCATGAATTTTATAAGGGCACTGATGACCTAGAAGTTGAGCGCCCTTAAACCCACAAATCCAATTGCCTGGCTACCTACCTGCCTACCCTGCCTGGCTCCCTGCCTACCCTACCTGCCTACCTGCCTCCCTAACTACCTACCTCTCTAACTACCTACCTACCTAGCTACCTACCTACCTACCTCCCTCCCTCCCTCTCTCCCTTCCTCCCTCCCTACCTACCTACCTACCTACCTACCTTACCTACCTACCTACCTATTTATTTCAGAACAGTCTGTCAGACAACTACCCCACCAGCTATTTTAACTATGATCAGTATTTCCATTGTAGTATAACTGTGTTGTTTAGTTTTTGGGTTTTGATCTCCTGGTCATCACTCTATAGGTAAATGAAGCAGAATATTGTAAGCATTTACCATATTTATGAAAAGAATACCATAAGCTTCAACCACATGTTACTGATGTGCTTTTCCACTTAGTTATTTCAGTACTGAGAAATAACATGATAAATGTTAAGAATTTAAGGTACAAAAATTTGTCAGGAGGCAAAAGGCTCTACAAATAATCATGTAAAAATACTAATTTTACTTTTTCTTTAATTTCAAAAAAGATAGAAAAAGATTCCTTTATACCTGTAAACAAAATTTATGAATTATAATGAAAACTGAGTCGATTTGAAACACTTAACATCACTTACATGTAATTAGTCTTGACCAGTTTCAAGAGTTTAACTTGATCCCATCATCAGAATTAACCAACTGGTTCTTGTTGATGTTGTTTGATGTGTTGTTGGTTGGGCTGACATCTAGCGGTGAGCTGATGAACTTCCATAAAGGATTTGGTGGAGGCAAATCAAAGTTCATTACGCGGAGTTTGTTTTTTAAGATATGAATTTTTTCCCAGGTATCCAACTCTGCAGCCTGTTTTGTAGCTTTTAAAAGTTTTATGTTCAGAGTAATGTTGTGGCGGCGCCGTGGCCGAGCGGTTAGCGCGCTCGCCTACCACCTAGGCGGCCCGGGTTCGATTCCAGGGATCCGCATGTGGTATTCGTGGTGGACGAAGCGGCGTCAGGGTGGGTTTTCTCCGGGTACTCCGGTTTCCCCCGCCATCTCATTCCACCGGTGCTCCATCTTCATTCCATGTATCATCAGTGTCACCGCCTGCGGTGCCGTAGTAGTAAAAGCGGGCGTTAAACACTACAAACAACAAACAGAGTAATGTTGTGGTTGGATGTCCAAAAATGGTGTGCAACTGCAGATTTATCCACCTGTTTAAATTTGATGCATCTCATGTATTCTTTTAGCCTGGTTTCTAAATTCTTCTTGGTTTTCCCAATGTAAAACCTGTCACAATCTGGGCAACTGATGTGATAGATTCCTGATTTTTTGTTCTGTTGTATCTGGTCCTTTGACTTGTTGCACAGTAATTTCTCTGTGCTGAAATTATTTTGTGGGGCCAAGTTAATGTTGTATTTTTTGAAGATGTAGTAGAATTTGTAGTGCTTACTTGGATGGTAACAATTTTTTTTTAAATCCTATTGGTTTTTTGTTAAGAGAGTTTAGTGATCTCTTTCAAGAGTTCCTGTTTTTTGAATTGTGCTATTTTCTTGTCAACTATTTGTTTGTTGAATCCATTATTAATTGCTGTGCTGACTATGTGTTTGTACTCTTCTTGGTATTCTCCTTCTGATAATGGGGTGAAAACCAATCTGTGAGATAAACTGTTTAGGACTGCAAGTTTGTGCGGAACTGTGTTGAAGCTATTATTTTTATGTAGTTTTCTGAGTGGGTAGGCTTTCTGTAGATACCTAAACAGAAGTTATTTTGGCATCTAATTATTTTTAAGTCCAAAAAGGGTAAAGTATCTTCCACTTCCATTTCCATGGTGAATTGTATGCTTCTGTTTTGTAAGTTGAGAAGTTTTAGGGAATCCTGGATGAACTCCTTAGGTCCTATTGCAAAAATATTGTCTACATATTTGTATCAAACTTTGAACATGTGTGGAAAAGCTGTCTTTTCTTCAAGTGGCTTGAACATTTTATCTCAATGATATCAAGAAAGGAGAAAGCTGTGGTTTTTGTACTGATTGGTCAGTATTCTCACACTAGAAATGTGCATGTGATCAAATGATCACAAGAAATGGGTATAGGCATTGTCCATCCCCCATCCCCCACTTATCACAAACAAAATGTAGCCCCTAGATGTGTCATTCATGTCTTCTCTCAAAACTTGCCATGTGAAAGCAATAGAAAACTGGCTTGCTAATCATCTAAATTGAGTTGTTCAGAAACCCCAAATAGCATCCCATTTTGGAGAGACCTGTTTGCATGCTGCAAGTGTACAAACAGCTGTCAATGGTTTCAGGAAAGCTGGAATTGCTCCTTTTAATCCTGAAATATTCAGAGAAGCCAACTTTCCTCACAAGCAGCAGGATTGTACAAATGTAGGAGACTAAAGGCGAGTTGAGTTTCCCAATGGTGAACCCTCATCACTCCAGTGAAGCCAGCCTTTCTAAGACAGTTATTTCTCATAAAGACATTCAACAAATTTGTGTGATTTGCCCATTAACTAGCAATCACTGAGTATCTGCTAAGTGTTTGTACTCCCCACAAAATACAAGTTTTGGAAACAGAGAAGAGAAAAAAGAAGAAAGAAAGGTCTTTCCAGAAATAAAGGAATGAAGGGGGCAAAAGATAGCTTCAGGTGGATTAAGATAAAGACAGTGTTTCATCCAAAACTTAAAAATAATCAGGGAAAAGAGGAAATGGCAAAAAAAAGTATTCTTGAATTTTAAACTGTGTGGCACCGATGAAGAAGTGATCTATATATCTACTGATGAATACACAGGTGAAGACATTGAGTGCCACAGATTCCATTGACCATTTTCATTGGACGGAGAAGGAGAGAAATGAATTTAGGTATGTGCAGTGCTTTGAGTGGTGACATGAAGTGTATTTATAAAAAATTGGTAATAAAATTAGTAACACTTTCTTTAAACATTTGATATATGCTTTTCTCGTACACAAGACGTGACTAGGCTTTGAGTTTCTAACTTCAACATACATTATGTAAAAAAAAAAAAGAGGAGATAAAATATGTCCTCTAGTTGTGAAATACATATATGCTGACTAAAAAGCTTATTAGCAACTGGCAAACCCAAACAACAATACACCAGACAGCAAAACCCAAGTTTGTGCTGAAATACAAGTTTGCTAAGCCATGAAAGACTCGCCCAGAGAGACCTGGCTAAAGGGGCTGCTGAAATCCATCTTGTGTCATAAAACTGCACCCGAAACCTACCTATACAGCAAATCGGGATGTAAGTAATGAGTGTTTCCATGTAAATAATGTAAAACACATAGTAAGGACTATCCTTGTATTAATCTGAATGCAATGATGTGCATTGGAGTCACAGTCAATCAATAAGTTGAGGCTTCTTCTCATGTAATATGTCACAAGTTCACTGATCTCCTGAGGAGGAACTTCCTCAGAGTCCTAAGGGAAAGAGGCAGAACAGACTATTCCTGTCAATATCATCCTGATATTTTAGCCACGGTTACCGCCAGATTTTGTAAGAAAATCCGGCAATGTTCAGGCATTAGTGTGCCTTGTCATGACACACTCTGAGTTTTTCATCAGCTAAAATACTGTAAACAGAATAATCCTTGATTTTTGACCTAATTCTACCCTGCCTAAGCCATGGTTCTTGTAATATGGTAACTTCAATAAGCTGCTAACAAATGTGTCGGTCTGGATGGTTAGACGCTGGCCTACTGATCCCAAGGTCGTGGGTTCAAATCCGGTCAGACTGATGGTTTTTAAGTGTGCTTAAAAACGACAGCTCCATGTCAGTAGATTTACTGGCATGTAAATAACTCCTGCAGGACAAAATTGTGGCACACCAGCAATGCTGATGTGATCCTGGCAATTGACAGCATCATTAAACAACAAAGAGTTTATTTTTATTTATTTCAAAAACCTGCTTTGTTATACTGCTACAAAGCACTTGAGGCAGTAGTACTGTGCTGTAGGTTGGCTTGTATTGTGGCTTAACCTTGCAACACCCTTCCATTTCTCCTAATGAGACCAGTTCTCCTATAGAACCTAGTACCTCTCTTGGAGCTTCTACTTCACTGTTGGGCCTGCTTCTCCACATGTGTGGAAGGAGCCATCCCTGGCTCATTGATTTTTCTTGTTAGCAGGGTTTCATTTCAGGACCCCAGCTGCAATTCTTTCAGTATGTATTTAGAGTAGGGACTGCTTCTCCCCATCTATGGGAATCACTGTTCCCACCTCCATTTCCAGGGTTCTGCATAGCCAGGTCCCCTTTCGAGGCTTCAGCTGTTTCTTCTTTTTTTATTGAAACCCTCACAGTCCCCAGAAGAGGCTTCCAGTTTAGTTGAAATGTATATACATTCCAAGGTCTAGCTAGGGATATCTTTGGTTGATCCAGAAAGAGCCCTGCATGCCTGGATGCCATCTGATGAGATCATCAGATCTCTCAGAGGTTCTGTTAATGACACATTGCCCATGTTCCATGCACTCATTTGGCACAGATCACTTAATACTTTAGAGTTGGAAAGCTGGTTTGTGGTCCCCTGTTGATTATTCAGAGAATAGTTGACTGATGTGTCAGTGCTTAGCCAACTCCACCAGTCAGGAGCCATCTGTCCACTCAAGATCTAACTTTGGGGGCCAGTGGATAGTCAAATGACTCCAGCAGTCCCCCCATTGCAGACTCCTTTCACCATAGTCTCCTTTTGTCAACTTTCCTGTACATTCATATGTTTTGTTTACTTCTATTTACCTTGCAAATTGGACATATACCCTAAAAATATTTTTTCCCATCCCTCTTTAATTTCCACATCCTTATTGAAATACAGCAATCCCTTCACTTCCATTTTTCGTAAAAACTTTTAAGTACTTTTCTTTCCCAAATTCCATTTTTATTACCCAATAAAAAGCCAGGCAACCGTTCTCTCTTATGAGTCCAAATAAAATCTTGCAATCCATCTTCTCTAGGGTTCTATCTGTTTCTAACAAACCCTTCAGAGATTCTTAACCCAAATATCACCTAACTTATTCTTCAACAACTGTTTTCTACTTTTTCATAAACTTGAGTTGATTCCCACCGTGTATCAATTTTAAGGATATCTGCATCAGCAACTGCTGAATACATTCTAAATACTTCATTATTCTTGCTTATTTTCACTCACTTCACTCACTTGCTTCCCTAACTCACAGTATTCTGGGGTACTCCCAATATAAGCCTACAAGATATACTTTGATAAAAGTCTTAACTGCCCTATTCATTGATCTCCAAACTTCAATGCCATATAATAATGATGGTGATGGTGATGATGTCAATAATGGCAGTAATGATGATTATTTTATTCACCTTATAAGATACACAGTAGTGGAGGTATGTCAAAGGCTACAATAAATATCATACAAATGAATACCATTGAATCAAGAACATTATTATGTGTTGTCATTTAAATATTTAAGTACAGAGTAATATCATCTTTTAATTATAAATCTTAGACTACTTTTGAGAATTTTAAATTAGTACCTGACTTAAAGTTGGACGTTAATTTGTTGTAATATGAAGCCAACATGCTAACCATACTTTTGCTAATTAAAGTTCTACTTTTATTAAATATAGGAATGTCTCCATTGTGCCTATTAGTGTGACTGTGTTTGTTAGCATTTATAATGAACCTTTGCATATACTTGTATACATATACACAGTGTTTCGAAACAACACCGAACGAATATATAGAAGTAGTTGCTCAGCTTCTATGTGACACATATAGATAGTTCTTACCGCCAACATAGTTGCATAAAAAATGCTCCAGAATTAGTGGATTAGGCAGTGACAGGAACGTCGCGTGCCTCACGTTATCAGAGGTAGCGCAGGTAGGTGACACACCAGGAGGTTTGCACAGCAGTGGTTCCTGCGATGCCTAATCACAAAATAATGTAATATTTAATGCTGCATAAAATTATATCTAAAAGAATTTTGAAGCTGCGACACCGAAATTCGGACTAATTAAGTTATAAGCTACGAAATGGTTCTATTCATTTGGTATCGTTTTGAAACAACTCCAAATAAGCAGACCAGCAAGGTAAGTGATTTTTAATCTCCAAAAGGTAGTTAATCTTGTCATAAAGATTTACCGCTATATAGTGAAGTGCACTCTTTTGCAGTATAAAAATACAATTTATATTCTTTGAGTTTCTGCAAGGGCATGTTACACCCTTTCAAACCTTTCTGTGCTCATTATCAGTACCATATATATGTATATAATTTGATCATCTGACCCTATTTAGGGTTTGCCTAGCGATACAGAATACTACAAATAATAATTAATCTCATACAGAAATAATGGATGGCAAATATAACAAAGACAATAAAAAAATAACAGCAACAATCGTATAAAACATAACAATTATAAAACTATCAATTTGGACAAAGTAATTAAACAGTGTGTCTCCCATAAAGATGGTTTCTCAAAATAGCTACAGAATATTTGATTATTGTTGTAACAATCTGTGATTCTATTCTTTTTTCCAATTTGTATTCCCCCGCCATGAAACAAAATGTTTTGTGATGGTTCTCCGTGCACCAAAAAGCATACCACATAAAACAATTTGTTTAATTTTATATTTTTCCATAAAATATGGTATTGTTGGTTCATAAATCCTCTTCTTTTCTGCTTCAACTTCGTCAGGCTGTTTAGGTGATTGTTCAAACCGGATTGTTGGGTCCACAATTTCTGCATCATCCTTTTTTCTATTGATGCAGATGATGCCAACACATCTGTTACTGCTGTTATCTTGTCTATATATATTTTTTTTCTTACTGCTACCATGGGCAATTTTTTCTTTGTTATAGGCATACTTTTGTTTTTCCAAACCTTTCCTTACAAATTTTAGCTTACATGTGCAACATAATGAATTTCTTTCCCTCCGCAGGCCATTTTATTTCTATCCTGCTTCATTTGCAATTTCCACTACTTAAAATATCTTTGAATACTATCCATAAGTTACTTTAAACCTATTATTGAAATTATTCCTGTTTACAAATTATCAGCATGTAGAAGACAAGGGATAACAATGATAATAACTGGCATATGCCATCAATAAGGTCGTTGAGCAAAACGGACTCAGTCTTCATCCTCGTCTAAGACCTCTTTGGTGTTTTCAAGAAACATTAAGCATTGTGATAGAATATATAACCCCAAAGAATATTATATAATCATTGCTAACACTAAAAGGGATGGTACAGAAAAAATGGTGGAGGGAACTGACATCGTTGATGTGCATGAATGGTGGCCTGAGCATGTAGGAAAACAACTCTTGAGTGATGAGTCAACAAGGAAAATTGCTCCTAGAAGTGTGAATGAGGCGTTTACTCCTTTATTGTTCTCCAAATTTCATTATTCTGCAAATCATCCTGATAGAGTTGTTGTTTGTCCCTTCATTTCCCCACTCCCATTTGAGTGACAGATTCAGGGGCATGGCACATTTCATTTGTCATAACCAAGACAAATAATGGTGTTCTTATGAATCAGTTGAGCAGGTAAGGCCTTGGATAGGAATCAGTATGCTTTCAAATCAGCAAAACAGAACAACCTCAAGAAGGTTTATCATCATATAACAGTTTCTGACCTGAGTAAAGCACTCTTTGATGAAATACTATAATGGCTGTGTCAGCAAAAATTCATTCAAGGTTTCTTCAGATAACATGATTCATTGAATGAACTATAGTTTTGTGGTTCAAAATCTGTGACTTCAGTGCACCTATTTATAATATTATTTATTCAGCAAACATAATAGACAAGAAATTTTTAAACAAGTGACATATATGCTTTGAAGAAAAAAAACTATGTTATGTATGTTACCTTTCCCTTCCATACATTCATATACATTACTCATTTTGCAGCAACAGTAATAGACTTTCCATGTTGAAAGAACTAAGTCCAGTTATATATTTTGTAAGTAGAATTGTCAGTTATGTATGAAACAATGCTAGTTTTGGCATATAATGACCTTGTATATGCACTTCATGTGTACAAACAGTTTTGGCTCATTTTACATTAGAAGGGTGGTAAAACACCTTTTTGTGTTTATCTCAAAACTTTAGAAATTGAACTTTAGCCTTTCAAGAGTGAATGATTCAAGTGGACCAGCATATGTGAAGCTATTTTCATAAAATTTGGTTTTGTGTGAATTTACAAATAAGTTGTTTTTTCTCTAACGTTATGTGAATGAACCTCAGCATTTTTTACAAAGGAATTTAAGTTTCTTTTGTATAGTTAAGTCTTTCATTTATAAATATGCATGATAAAGACAAAACTTCAAATTTTTTAAAATATGGCTTGCAGCTAGTTTTGTTCCAGACATGAGCCAAAATTCTTATTACCTTCTATTGCATCCTGGGGACCTTAATGCTGTTTTTAGAGTTCCCTCTGAAGATGTGCCACACCGGGTGGAAGGGAACTTATTACATTCCTTCTTATATGTGCTTCATAAAAGTATTACAAACAAAAAGGTCTAATAGCGTTTTGTTCCTTGACCAGCTGATTTAAAAAAAATAATGGATTACACAGGGTTTCGAAATAATTAATCACTTAAAAGAATTAAAGGAATATTCAGTGCAGCTTTTACAGATGTGAAGTAACTCGGCAACGTCGTGTTGAGCCCGCCTCTGTAGCATGATGGTTAGTGTGTCTGCGTCACGTTCAAGAGGTTGCAAGTTCAAATCTCGCTTAGGGTGAGTTATCCGGATAAGATTTTTTCCGAGGTTTTCCCTTATCTTGAGAAGATGAATGTCGGGTAACATAAAGCACCATGGACCTCAGGCTCATTTGAGCATAATTCCACCCATTTCATTCATTCACCGTCTGATATGGCATTACGTTGGAGGATGTTAATTTAAAAAAAAAAATGTGTTGAGGTTGGGCAGGCATCTGAAATGGTTTCTGGATATAAACACATCAGATGCTTGCAGGCTAGTGTAATGTTTTGGGAGATAACACTTCTGATTGGCCTACACTCACACAGTAAACATGGAAGGACCATGCATGGTATTTGTTTATGTTCACAAGATGCACCTCTACAGTGTTTGCTTATGTACTGACATAGTGAAAGTGACACCCATACAATCTGCAGTGTTGCCAGCTTGTTTTCGACAAAACTAAAATATCACCATAGGGAATGGTCAGAGACAAAAACATAAGATACAAAATGTGTTCCAAATACAGAGATCTACCACTGGTTTAAATTAATGTATTGACTTTCCTTCCACCCAGTGTACTAATAAGACTATGAATGTACAACAAATAAACTACCCGTAAATATAAGTTTTACATAAATTTGACTGACCTTACTAAGAAGCACATCTTACTAAGTCTTGCAGTTGGATTGTCTATATGCATTTGCAAACTTCAATTTTGATCTACTGACAAACCTCAAAATTTATTGGTTTTCACACTATCTCGTCCTGTCCCAATTTAATGTTTGGATATACAGCATTCTTATTAAGTTTATTGCAGAAGCATAGAGCTGCTGTTTTCTCTTTACTTAAAAGTAATAAGTTTGCATTAAACCATTTTTAAAATATTCTAGAATGTTGCACATACGATTAGTATTATTTTCATTTTTCCCCATTATAGAAATACTTGTATCATCCGCAAAAAGTGTTACATGCACATTTATCAGGCTATTTACATTGTCAGCTAAGTAATTTATTTACAAAATAAATAGCAGTGACCCAGAACAGATCCTTAAAGGTACACTATATTTTATATTTTTAATTTCATTGGTTTTACTGACAAAATACTCAGCATCCACAGACTGCTTCCAATTTTCAAGATATGATTTAAACCAGTAATGGTAAACCTCTCATACCATATAAAGATAATTTTCCAAGTAATAACAAATTATTTACTATGTTGAATGCATCACCTTTCAGTACAGCTTCCTAAGTAGAGGAAGCCTAACCTCATTCATTTATTCACCATCTCTAAGCATCATCAACCCAGAAATATAAAAAACTCATCACTTTACCTACTGAAGCTAAGCCAGTGGTATATTTTACTGATTTAATTGATTTAGTTTCCTCAGGATCCCACTGTAATTTAATTGTTGAAATCTATAACCTCAACATGCCTCTAAATATGTAATTTTGTAATAACTTAACCATAGTATTTCTTTTCTGTACATTTCTTTTCTAAACAAATTTTGCCAACCCTTATGATAACACTTATTAAGATATTTTGATCTAGCATTTCATGGTCTGGGTGACTACACGTTTCGAGTGCTTTCTGGGGCATGGTTGTTCATGTGTGTAGGCATATATGAATGTGTGTTGTAATACTGCTAAGCAAATAGAAAAGTAATCAGAAACCAAAAATGGATAAAGCAGAAAAAGGTTGCTTTTTTCTTTTTCTCTCTCTCTCTTTTAATTTTTTTTAAGGTAATGTTTAACACTCGCTTTTACTACGTGCAGCACTGCAAGCGGTGACATTGATGGTACATGGAACAAAGATGGAGCACCGTTGGAATGAGATGGCAGGGGAAAGTGGAGAACCCGGAGGAAACCCGCCTCATGCCACTTTGTCCACCACAAATCCCACATGCGGTCGCCTGGGATCAAACCCAGGCCACTTTGGCGAGAGGGGAATGGTCTAAGCACTCTGCCATAGCATGACCAGAAAAGGTTGTTATGGAGGTGCTGTTCTTGAAGCACTTACTTAGTCCAAGTTTCCAGATAGGAGTAGTACTGCTGCAAGACTATTTCTAGTGAGAGTGAATGGTGTTTACTGTGAAAAGTAATTGACTTGGTCTTTCAATGGCAGAATTAGGGGATTCTACCACCAAGTAGATCATGGCAATAATGGTGGTGGTGGCGGCGGCGGCGGTGGCGGTGGGACGGCGATGATTATAAGTATTAAAACATGGAGCATTAAGTTCTTGGAATGTGTATTCAAATGTTGTTGTTAGCTAATGCTGGATTTCTGACAATGAAGTCATTAATCCTCTTGCTCTCCAATATATTGAAGAGACTTAGCAGTAAATGTAACCGCTTTTTAGAGAGCACCATATTTTTATGTTTTGGCGGTCACATCGCTCTCTCACAACCCCCAGAATGTCTGGAGGACCACACCTGTCGTTGGTTTACGGGTCTCACCGACCTGACCGGGAGAGTTATCAAAATAAATTCACCGACCATATCCTCTGATTACCAATCAGAGGACGTATTACATGCCATGACAGGTCAGCATGTTAGGGGTTAAGGTTTTATAGAGAAATGGAGAGATTGGAAAAATAAAGACTCCGTAGCCCTCAGGAACCCTAATAGCATCGGGGTCGGAAGAGAACAAGAGATGACCAAGGTAAGGTCAGATAGAAAAGTTACAGTGAGGAGCAAAACACCAGTAAGTGGAAGTAATGTTCTGCTCAGCTTGGGTACCTTGTGGTTGCCATTCACATATCCCCTAGACGGAGACCCCTGAGTAAAAGATTGGCTGTATGAACTATTGCAGAGTGTTGTTGATAAAGAGCAAAATCATGCTCCTTGTCTATAAATTCTCTGAAAAAATCTGATGTGTTGCACTCACATGACTTTTTCTACTCTTGTAGTATTCAAATGTATATTCCTGTAAAATATAATTTTGATATTAACATTTTTTTATTTTTTTATTAAATCTCTATTTACAGTCACTTTGACTACTGGGTCTTATCACGACTTCAAAGATTATCTTACAAGTGATAAATGAATAACAAGTAGTAAATTTATAATATATGTTATATATCTAAATTTTACAATTGTTTAGAATTACAATTTTTATTTTTTTATGCCAACAAACTTACTGCTGATGTTTTTAAACACACAAGCCGTGTGTGGGCAATGTTTAAGAGGTGGAATCATAAATGAAAAATTCAATGCCATAGCCAGGATTTGAAATTTGAAATCCTGGCTATGGCATTGAATTTTGAATTGTAATATTATTTCATTTAGAGTAGAAAGGCTGTTATCATTATTATTTGGTAAATATACATTACATATACAAATATGTATGCCTAGTGTAACAGATACTGCAACTGCTTCATATCCGGTATTCAGTGGGACACTCTTGTGGGATATTATTTTTAACATAAGTTGCTACTCTGCCACTTGCATGAGTTGCATCTTTGCAGTTAGCATAGTAAGCATTATAGTCATTTAATTTAGCCACATAGTTATTTTTAAAGTTTGTTTCTTGCAAGCAAACTGTGTTTTTTAAGCAATAATTCTAGGTATTCATATTTAGACCAAAATTCATTGAGGTTCCTCTGCAAAATAGTTGAGTCCATATCTTGTGTTTGGAAATGTATTTCATTACCCTGTGTAATAGATTAATGCTTTATCTTTTGTTTTTCAATTATTTTGACTAATTTCTTCTCTATATGAGAGCTTCTACTTTTAATGGCCTGATCCATATATCATTACTACCAGACCTTCTAGATCCTTGGTGTGTTCAAGTGCTATAGATACTATGTCATCAACACCTACAGCATTTTCCATAAAGCTTCTAAATTTATTGTGAGGGCATAATCCTCCGGTGAGTCATTCACAATTTTCTGGACAACAGAGAGCTGCTCACTTATTCCTGGCATTGCTGCTGACTTTTGTTCTGTTATATATGTGCTTAGCTTTGTTCTCCTCTTCGCAACCTTGAAGAAGAGAGTCTTCTACGACTGTGTCGTCAGTACAATTCGAAGAATGGTCAGACACATTTGATACCTGGTCTAGTGATGGGTCAGTTGACAGGGGTCTTTTAATTCCTGAAGATTGCCATTCCATAGCACAGATGTCTGCTATAGATTGCAGTTGGCGCTTTTGCTTAGGTATTTTTGTATCATGATGTTTGGGCTGGGTAGATGATCATGCAGTTAGGTCAGTAGTATTCGCTGCTTTTAGTGCAGGGAAGTTTTCTTCATTAGGTTTGTACAAAGAAGAACCAGTTTCTTTGCAGGGTTCTTGATTATGGACACCTTCAGGGAAATTTTTGCATTGTTTTGCAAGATGGCCATCCATCTTACATAGGAAACAATTAGGAATATCAGAAGTTAAGTGTATCCAATACGACGTGCCTTTAAATTGAATTTCAATGTTATCTGGTAATTTGTCGAAATCTTCGGGTGTCATATACATCTGTCTTCTGAAACTCATTATGTGAGTATAACCTTGGATGGAGATTCCCGCTCTAATGTATGAAATTGAGGAAGCTGGGTAACATCATACTTGCTTAATTTGTTTTCAGTTGCAGAGTTCGGGATTACAGGACATACATCAGAGAGAATAACTCTCTTATTCTTGGAAAGTAAAGTTCTCACTTCTAGAGATACATTGTTAATAGTTACGTTGGGTCTTTAGAAGTTATCTATTCAGCAATTTGTTTTCTGGCCAAATATATGAAAACTCTAGCATTAGAAATGCGAGAAACAAAATATATATTGGAAGGATCTGTAATTTTACCAGTTACAATAATGCAATCCCTTATTACTATTCCAGCGTGGGCTTCAGTGATAATAGCCTGCTCTTTATTTGGTCTAGTTTGTGTCACTGCTGAATAGGTTGCCATCACTGAGTTGTTTATGTCCTTACTTTTGTTTGACGATTCTCTTCTGTTACCTGACTCCCGTAGACAGCAACCACTGTAAGAAAGGTTAGGCTACTACGTAACAAAATGTAGCAAAATGTGGCCTACCAGTTCAAACCCAATATTCCTAACTTTCACTCGATGAACATAGGCAAACAGGAACTTAAAAATGGTAAAATACTCGAGGCACTGATGGTTTATATAGCAATAAGCAATGAAACTCTTACCCCACTAAACTAAACCCTGGTGCAACAGCCCATGAAGGGCCAAGGCCTACCGCCCAGCCGCTGCATCTCCCACCTCTGCCCACCACAGGCGTCATTGGTGAGGTGCAATACTGGAAAGTGGGACGTGGTCAGTGCCCCGAGCCTTCCCGGCCAGTTATACGGTCTTCTCGACCTGGGGTCGCTACTTCTCCATCAAGTAGCTCCTCAATTGGTCCCCTCGGGACCTAACGAGGCTGAGTGCACCCCGTGCCAGATCTCCCAGAGGGAATAAAATCACCATGCTGGTACCGGTGATCGAACCCAGGTCTTCCACGCCAGAGGCAAGTGCACTACCAACTGCGCTACGGAGGCAGTCTCTTACCCCACTAGTAAGGTATAACAACCGATGTTTGTCACCCCCTTCCGTAACATTTTTGTTTTAATTAATAAGATATTTTTTTAAAAATCCTCTTCATAGAAGTTATTCAGATTGAATGAGTACTTCCTGAGATTATCCTTTAAAAAAGTGTTAAGTAATTACTTTTCCACTTATGTGTCAGTACAGATGTGTAACAAATTGTTTGTTATTATTTATTTATGCCAACAAGCTCACTGCCGGTGTTTTTAAACATGTAAGCCATGTGTGGGCAATGTTTAAGAGGTTGAATCAGAAAAAGAAAAATTCAATGCCATAGCTGGGATTTGACATTATAATCTCGTACTAGCAAGTTGGCCATGGTAGCTTAATGGTTAGAGCAGCTGCTTGATAAGCGGAAGATCTGTGGTTCAAATCCCGGCTATGGCATTGAAATTGTTTGTGTTCATCTTTTATATTACTGGATACCAGTAATATTTTATTTAAAATTTTTTGTTTTTTTTTATAAATTTTGATTTTGAAAGTTAAGGTTCTTATAAGTTATTTTATAATTTATAAGAGCTTGTGTTTAAAGAGGTGATTTTTTAAAATTTTTATAGATTTTTTATTAAATTTATAAAAGTTTTGAATAGGTATGATTAGGGATGAGATGGAAATTTTTAGATTTTATTTTGGTAATTTATTGGTTTTTTTTTTTTTTTTTTCTCTCTTAATTTTAGTTAGAAGAGGTGTGGTTTTAGGATGTTAAAATGTTGTGTTTTAAATTATTTTATTTTTATTTTATTTTGTTAATCTGTAAATTTTGTAAAGTGTATATTTGTTTTATATTTGTAATAAAATAATAAAGATCTGAATATTGACCCCGGTTTAAGAAATTAGGTGCCGGGGTCCATTATGCAGATTTTTATTTTTATTTTTATTTTTATTTTTATTTTTATTTGTTCATCTTTTATTTTTGTTATTATTAGGGAGTGGATTTGTATGTAAATAAATATTTTTTTTTTG
This sequence comes from Tenodera sinensis, assembly GCA_030765045.1. Classification (NCBI taxonomy): domain Eukaryota; kingdom Metazoa; phylum Arthropoda; class Insecta; order Mantodea; family Mantidae; genus Tenodera; species Tenodera sinensis. The sequence continues at coordinate 169,860,250 of CM060964.1, forward strand.
GTTATAGATAAAAATCTAATCAGGCAGAAATTCCCAAAACAGCTTACTTCAATTGTATACGAAATTCCATTTCACATAAAAATGTATGTTTTGTATTATTTTTATATAAATATTTTAAATAATTTTGCTGAAAACACATGTCTCCTTTTAAATTTAACAAAAAATCTTGTGCATTGTGATATTATGAGAATGCAGTTTGAGTGAACTTCATTTGTAAATGTATTGCGAATGAGTAACCTCCACTGCATATGCTGTCCAGTTATCTGGAAGGGGAATTCCTTATTTATGTTGTGGATGGCTAACACAATGTTCACAACAATTTTCAATCATTGCCCTTGTCTTGTTTAAAGGAGAGCGTTTATACAGTATGGTATCTAAGTGAAATGATTGGCGACACAATGCCAAAGTGTTTGCTCTCATTTGCAACAATACATTGCTGAATTTAGTGGCATCTTTACAAGTAATGGAAGAATTCTGTTCTGTCAAAAATATGGGAAATCAGTAAATGCAGACCAGTTATCTCAAGTCTTGCAGCATTTAGCAGGTAGCAAACATTAGAATGGCCACTTCATGTACAACTTGTAGACAAGTTCTCTTATGTGAATCAGTTTCCTCTTCATGTGCCCTAGTTTCAAAAAGTTACAAATATTATGCAGATTTATGCAAAACTGTTCTTTTGTGTGATATCTTTTATATAAATTGAGAAGTCCAGAGCTCAGAAATTTTCTTACAAAATATACAAATTTTGAAACAACAAAAGAGTCAACATTAAGAAAATTGTATGTGGCTGCCTGTTGCAAAGAAATGCTAAGAAAGATCAGAGCAGAATGTGAAAATAAAAATATTAGGGTAAGCATTGACAAATCACCAGACTCTAGCGGTAGAAAAGTAGGAAATGTTGTGGTAGGTGTGCTAGAAAATTATGAAATAGTTTCCAAGCTGTGTTTTTTATTAGCATGTAGAGAAATATCAGCACCGAATAATGTAATGATAGCTCACTTATTCAACGAATCACTGCAGTTGTTATGGCCAAGTGGGGTGAAGTTTGATAGTGTTTTACTCTTACTTACGGATGCAGCTTCATATAGGAAGAAGGCAGCTGAAGGCCTTTCTATAAGCTTCCCACACATGATATATGTAACTTGTATAGTGCATGGTTGACACAGAAGTATGTGAGCAGATATGTACATTGCATCCTAAAGTGGACAAATTGATCTCAAATGGTAATAAGGTGTTTATGAAAGTGCCAACAAGAATTAATTTGTTCAAAGCCAAAAGCCAGATCTTGCCCTTCCACCTAGACCCATAGTTACTCAGGAGACATTGTTGGAAGCAGTTGTGTATTATGCAAACATTTTTGAAAATTTTAAATCTGTGATTGATAAACTAAATACAGATATTTCTTTGACTGAAATTCTTCAGAGCTTACTCAACGACAGTACACTAAGAATGAATTGTCTTACATCCGCAAATTTGAGGTTTTTGTTTCACGCTATCAAAAAATTAGATACATCAACCAGCTTGTTCACTGAGACACTGAGAAAAAATGACATTGAGAAAAAATTGATTCACTCAAAGGTCCAAAAGTGGTAGCTACTAAATAGAAATTTAAAAGTGTGTTAAAAAATGGCAGATTTTATAATAATAGTTCCTAGGGCATCTCCTCTATGCAGAGGTTACCCTCATCGCCTGGTCACTGTGTCCTCCAGCCACAGCCAAGGCCACGGAGGAGTGCAGGTTAGGGGTGGCAAGGGTCAGCACGCTGACTCCCCCGACCATAAGGCATCTACTTAACCTTTTAGGGATGCTACCTTTCTATCAGGATAGCTCCTTAATTGGCCCCACTGGGACCTAATGAGGCTGAGTGCACCCCGTAGCAGATTTTATACTTGGTGTAAAATTGCCAAGGTTTTGGAAGGGGAAATACACGGTGAAATTGAAAGTGTGTGCGCCAATGATATTCCTTCGATTAAATGTGCAAGACTATCTTCATATGATGCTGAAAGCTCTTCTCCCAGTATCACACATTTTTTGAGACAACCAACCTCAGTTTGTGATTGAAAACTTGGAGAAAGTTTTCATGGTTCACTGCAATGAATTGTTTCAATCCACCACTGCCTCAGCATGATTTGATGGTGATTTTTAACATAAGTATTTACAGTTTTGTAATATTGAAACAAAATATTTTTGCATTTTTATGCATGTTTTTTTATATTTCTCCTACATACAAATAAAATATTTTAAAGTTTTTAGCATATAAAAATTTGTTCCTCAGTTATTATATTGTCCAATTAGTAGTTGTCTAAGACATATCCTTAAATTGCCAGAATGTAATAGTAGGCATGATAGCTTAAGTTGTTACCATAATAAATAATTTAAGTAATAAACATGTGGTATGTAATGTGTAGAAATGCTGTACATGAAGCTATTTGCAACACATGTTGGAAATCTGCTCATGAATAAATGACAATGCAAAAGCTTCTAGTATTGCATCTGCATTAATTTAAGAAAACTGTATTTTTTTGTTTTGTTGTTTGTTTTCTTTTCTTTTTTTTTTTCTTTTGCAGGTTTCTCATGAAGATGATGCACCATCACTCTGGTGGAGAGAACGGCTAAATTTGGACAAAGCTCATCTAGTTCTTATTGGGTTTAGTAAAGGTTGTGTGGTACTCAATCAATTCATATATGAGTTTCACTATTTAAAAACGTTAACTCCTGACGATGACACGATGATGAGATTAGTGTCTAGAATACAGGACATGTACTGGCTGGATGGAGGACATGCTGGGGGAAAGAATACTTGGATCACATCTCGAAGTCTTTTGGAGACATTAACTAGACTAGGTATGAAATAAGGGCAGTGCCCTGGTATATGCTATTTTGATGAAGAGGTGCTTCAATACCTTTGAGAAAAGTACCTCACACTATTTGAAACTTTGCAGAGTTATTTTATGCTAATTGTAAGAATCTCTTATTCAAAAGGACACAAAGAAAATTGTTTGGTACAGAGGTGATTGCTGTGTGCATGCATGTGTATCAAGATGGGAGAGCACTTCCTTCTTCCTATGAAATGAAGAAAGTGCAGAGAAAGAGAGGGTAGGGGGGGGGGGGAGAGAAAGAGCTGAGATGTGGAGAAAGAAGTTACTCCTATCTCCAACTTCCTTTTCAGTTAGAATTTATCTTTTTTAATGCATGTGACAAAAGTGAGGATAATGGTTTGATGTTTATTAGTCAGGCATCGGCAAACATGTACTCAATGAGCTATTAGTATGACGTCTCAACATGCAACCCGCAATGCACATCACGTAATGTAGAACAGGGGATGGCATTGACCTTCGTTCAGAGTCAGTGCTGGACTCGCTCGCTACAGAGTACAATAAGGAATAGTACACATTGTACTTGAATCCAGCTATTTTGGTCTACGATACTTTAGGTAGGCCTAGATATTTTAGCAATATATTTCAATTCACTTCTATTTGCAATGTACTACGAAAATCTAGTGATATATCACAAGTAGCCACTCTCAGTATAGCACACAAATTAACAGATGTTAATCGCGATACAAGATTTTTTTAGATTCAGTTTCTTTTCTTCTACACATTTCTTAAATGCTTGAAATAATTCTGTTCCTGTTATATGTTCCCTAAGTGGAATGACTTCAAGCATATATTCTTGTATCGAGAGATTGTTAGTAACTCCACGAGTGAAAATTACCAATTGTGCTGTGTCAACGTTGCCAGTGCTTTCATCCGTGAGAGAAACAGCTATAAATTCATGAACGTCGGTTTGTAGTCTTTTTTGGGTTATTTCTGCTATTTTATGTATCCTTCTCTGTATGGTTCGTGGTGATGATGCAATATTAGTAAAAATATCATATTATTCAGGGCAAATTATGTTGGCAACTTTACTCTCACATTTTTTATGAAATCTCCATCACTGAAACACCTCAGTGACTGAGCAATCTCCAAAGCAACAGTAGAGCTGGCGTGAAGTTGTCAATCAGTTATAATATTTGAATTAATATTAGGTGTATTATGTGAATATTGCTCTTTGAGCTGTTGCAGTTGGTTAGTCCAATCTAGACCTGAAAAAAAATAAAATGAATAAAGGACACTACGTCAGTGTTATCATACTTTAAATCGTGGTGTAAATTTATGAATACATGCTTGTCTATAATTGTATGGTGATCTTATGACATGTATCATAATGCCACTTGATGTTCATTGATGAGTGCCTTTTTGAACTTTAGAGCACAACAAACATCTTACATTCCTTACATGATGAAAGAAGAAATCATCAAAGCGCTATTTTAGATATGAAATTTAATAGACCAGGAATAATTAGATGCACTCTAATTCTATGAATGTACCAAGACTAAGTTAAATAAACTAATATCCTTCAAAGTTATAAATAAAGAAGTTTATCTAATTACACTTTGACAGACATGTTTAAAAGTGCAGGTAAATACGACAGGACAGTCCGCCCATGATCGGTGTGTATGCAGTGCCAGTTAAGTCTGTGAGGGAGGGGGAGACAGAGTAAGCGCTGCCCCTGACACGTCATAGTTGCGAGGCCTCATTGAGTACACGTTTGCCGATGCCTGTTATTAGTGATTCAGAGATTGGAACATTTAGGAGTTTATTAACTTTTTTCATCTCTCTTATTTTTGCAATATAAGGTATAGTCCACCAATATCATAAATAATGTAGAGACCACAGGCTTTGCTTATCTTAAATATGTGATGTAAGTTATAGAAACATTTTTTTTACAGTTTCTGTAACTTACAGTACATATTTAAGATAAATTAATATAAATGTACACAATTATACACTATAATATAAACGGATTATGTAAAATTATTAATTAATTCTTCAAATTCTGACAGTCTATACATAAAATGTTCTAGTATTCATTTATATAATTTATTCTTGAGCACTTGAAGCCTGAAGTTAGCATATTGCTGTTGAAAGTTTATTAAAATGCCTTGAATCAATTCCTTAATGACTTTGACTAGTTTTGTTAAGCCTGTGCAAATGCATGTTCAATTTATTCATCTTTTTATAGTTGTGGGAGCATGTTCTTTTCTTATATGATGACTGTATAAATTTTCTTGAACATAAAGTAGGACATCATAATACATACTGTTTATAGAGCAGTCCAAATCCAGCCATTAGAAGGATGAAGCATATTTCTGATGCTATCTGTGACATAATTTCTGAATACTAAACTCAATCTGGATTTTGATTTGTTCTTTTCAAGCAAAACTTAATTCAGGATTTAAGGGATTATATTGCTAAATGGTTAGCATATCACTGATCATTTCCACTTCAATTGCAAAACATAAGAAAATGGAGAACATGTCTTTTAACATATGTGGTTAAGAAAGTGGAGTTTAAAGAAAAAAGCTCTTGTTCAAGTTGCAATAGAATTTCATTCTTTTTTTCCCATCCTTTACCCTTTCTTGTGACAGTAAATGTTATAGGTATTCATGTTTGTTATTTTTTAATCTTTAAAATTAATTAAAAACAGCTCTGTCTTTCTCTCTCTGAATTGTTAATACTTTTGATATCCATGAAATATCCTTCCATAAAATATAAATCTACTCTGAAGGAACGGAAAAGGATTATGCAGATAAAATCCTTTGAAGGAGCCTTTTTAAGATTAGTATTGGAAATAACTCAAGATAATTACTTCATACAAGGTTACATGACAGCTGTGTATGCATCATTGTTGCTAGCAATTTATCTAGTTTAGCTTTGCTGACACATACAAGTTCACAGCTTCATAAATTAAAAATAATATTTTGTGATTTTTGCTTTTTGATTGTAAGCCACTATTGCTAAAACAAAATTGTACTTGTTTCTATGGTGTTGTGTACTGTGATAATCTTTGAACATTTATGAAAGTTTAGAAAATCAGTATCGTCTACATATACAACCATTAGATTAGAAGGGCATTTAGATATGACATTTTTCCTAATTAGAAAAAAGAACCGTGCACAAACCAAGTTCTGCAAGTCAGGATTTTTTACTTGCATAAAAGATACTTTCCTGTATAGATGCATTTTTTATTTGCAAAATAGGGTTTTAAAGTGCTGAAAAATACCCTTTTATTGTGTAAGTTTTCATTTTCTTCAGAGTATTTCATGCCCCGCACAGTCAAAAGCTTTATTCAAATCACAATAAAAGTCCTGAAGTGTCTGTCCTTTCTTGAAAGCCTAATGAATATTTTCTACATACATGACTGTGATTACAGATTTTCCCATACAGTAATCATGTTGATTATTAAAAGTAAGTAACTCTGCTGAAAATAAATTTGAAATTGATTTTGATTGGACATAGCATTATCTCAGATGTGATTATGATTATAGAACTTGGTCTCTGACCTTTTGGATAAATTGACAATTCGTTTGAGAATTGTAAATATTTTCCTTTATTTAAACTTCTATTGGTACTACTTGGCAAAGCCATGAGGCGTATCAGAAAGAATGTGAAACTGCCCAGTTGTTTACATGAGCTTATCACACAAATACAGCGAGACAATCTGTGTACACTCTGGTCAGAAGCAATTATATCTTCAGGACAGCGATGCCTCATATATCGGCAGGTGCGAGAGATCATCTGTTTGTGTTTTATCACTGACTATACGCCAAGTTACTATTAGTTCGCTGTTGTAATAAGACAAGAAGTGATCAAAGCGCTTGACAGCCAAGGTCAATATGCCTCGTTGCTTTGCCAAGTAATACAAAAGATCAAAGGGACTAAAATAATGTGGCAGATAAATACAATGTAAATTTTCGTAACTTAATTTACTTCTGAAATCGGCTAGCATTGGTTAAATAATTATTGCAACTTTCAGCTGTTCATATTTCATGTAGAACTGGTGTGACTTGCTGACTAATGGTTATTACAATTTCTATATCCATGTTTTGAGCATTGGAAACTGATTGCTTAGTGCTGTTGCCAGATGTTCCTGGACTTTCTATACTTGTGGAGCAAAGCAGTAGGAGTAGCCATTAATTCAAAGGCTTCTGTAATATGCTAATGTTGATTCTAATTTTGATGTGAAAAAAGAGGCAAAAGATACTCATAATGGTATGTGACTCTGCTTCCTTCCCAAACTGTCACTGCAACCAGCACCATCATAGTGGGCCAAGCATTCCAGATGTGCCACCAAAATCTTCTGTTGTGACAGCGTCTAGTTGCAGAACGCATCATTGATCCAGCTGACCACCGCCCTTGCCATGATGGTTATAGCTTGGGGCATTAACTTAGTTCTTGTAGGGTGGTATAAGTATACCATGTCACCCCCATCTGGAAACCATGGCTATTGACTTGTTGGTTGTAATGGGTCTTAATACAGTTGTTCGCAATCTGCAAGTACTGACCAGTCATCTTGGGCATGTTAATGAAGATGTTCCAGTAGATCCCCACTGCACTCAGATACTGGTTGATTTTCACCAAATAGACTTCCTAATTGTAGGTTGCATGTTAGGTATAGCACTCTGCTGAATCTCAAGCTTGGTGGTGTCATGCATGCATGATCAAAAGGCCAATGAGAAAAGTGGCATCATGAAATCCTGCTTCTGCTTGCAGTTGGACATCACCTTCATGAGATATTGCTAAAGGTTATTGATGTACTGCTTACACTATCCTGTCAGACTATTGCAGAGATGTAGTGTGGATATAGTGCAGCTCAAGCCATTGTAGCAATTAATTGGGTTTTACTCGAAACTGGTATCCTGATCAATGTATGTGTATTGTGATAGACTAAGGTGGTATATAAAGGCTTCCAGGAGGCAATATGTGATCATTTATAGTGCTTGTGTGGGAATGGCTTACACTTCTGACCTCTTGAGTACTTTGAGTAGTCCTGATCAGCCATAAGAAAAAGTGCTGCGTTAAAATGGTGCTCCCACATTATACTGTTGCATTTGACTCTGGCTCCTGTGTCTGTGACTTCCTGCTCAAGCATCACATTGCCATGGCTATCTCTTGGTATCTGCTCTGGGTTCCAGCACCTCAGATGTTCTTGCATGCGGTTTTGCTAGGATGCCTATAGCCTTATTATGAAGAAGCATCAGTGACTTTCACTGAATCTTTCCTTTGGTTTAGTGGTGTTTAACACCACTACATATGACACCACAGGTGGTGGACACTCATGATACGTGCAATGAAATTATATTTGGGAAGGAAATGTTCCAGATGTAAGTTTAGAGTACCTCCCTACAGAACAACCAAATGCATAAAGGGAGCTGCTGTGTGCTCTTAATCCTTTGCTTTTCTGTAGTGGTTACACTCCTCATGATAAGGTCTCCTGGACAAGACAGTACTGGGGTGGCTTCTTCCTTGGAGATGTTTGGATATAAAGTTGTATTCTTTTAGCCCTTGGAACCAATGAGCTCTCTGTCATTCCAATTTTGTGAAATTCAGAAGCCAGGTGAGGATAAAGTGTTTAGCCCAAATGGAACAACTGACCATACTTTACTTATGAAAATGCTCCAGTGTTTTCGCACAGCAGCTTCCATTGAATAATGCAGTTGTTCTCCACCCTGGATAATGCCCCCTTGGTTGGTTTTAAGTGTGCCTAAAAATGACCGCTCCATGTCATTAGATTTACTGGCATGTAAAAGAACTCCTGCGGGACAAAATTTCGGCACACCAGCCCTCAAACAATGCGAAAAGCTTATTTAATTACCCTTGGATAATTTCTGGTTGTTGTTGTAGTGTTTAATGCCCGCTTTTACTACTACGGCACCGCAGGCGGTGACACTGATGATACATGGAATGAAGATGGAGCACTGGTGGAATGAGATGGTGGGGGAAACCGGAGCACCTGGAGAAAACCCGCCCTGACGCCACTTCATCCACCACAATTACCACATGCGGGTCCCTGGGATCGAACCCGGGCCGCCTAGGTGGTAGGCGAGTGCGCTAACCGCTCGGCCACGGCGCCGCCATAATTTCTGGTCAGAATACCAACAGAAACCAAGGAAACTTAAAATGGATGACTATTAGATATAAATGCTAAGGCTTTCAGGGCCGGCATTGCTAATTCCATTATGCATTCTTTCCAGGCTTGTAAGCCGTGGTCCAGTAGTTTTATTCTCCAATGTTTCGCCGAAAACTTCGTTTGGCATCTTCAGGGAAGTCAAAGTCAGGGAGTCTTGTTTTGGATGCCGGAGCCTGTTTTTTCACAGCTTTGACTTCCTTGAAGATGCTGAACAAAATTTTCGGCGAAACGTTGGAAAATAAAACTACTGGACCACGGCCTACAAGCCCGGAAAGATTGCATAATGGAATTGACTATTAGATATGTTTAGTTCTTCCGGGCTTGTAGGCCATGGTCTAGAAGGCATTGTAGATACTAACGTTTCGCCAAGTACTGGTATCTACAATGCCTTCTAGACCACGGCCTACAAGCCTGGAAGAACTAAACATATCTAATAGTCAAGACACTGGCCGTGAAAGCCTAAGTTTATATATTAAAATGGATGACTCAAAAATAAGGGAAAATGAAAGTACAGGAGCTGGAATGTGCTGTAAACTTTTTAAATTCTATGCCTCAACTGTAAAATTTAAAACTAATTTTGATGGGGAATTAGAGGCAACACATATACCACTTTCTCAACTCTGTATAGGACAGGGATCATTAACAAAAGCAGTTATATTATGCGACTCCATCTCTGCTATTCAGACCATATCTCTGCCAGGAAATTACCTTAGTTCAAAAGTACAAGAAATTAGAATCACAATTAGAAAGCTGAAATCCGTGGGCAAAGAAATTGTATTTCAGTGAATTCTTTTGCAATTCGGAGTGAGCGGAATGAAAAGGTTGATTTCCTGGCAAAGAGAGGGACGAAACCAAACCCTCACAACACTACAATCTCGTTCCCCTCAGCAAAGCTACTCATTAAATCTAAATTTAAAGCTGAAAGACTTGAATATGTAAGTAGGATAAGTGGCGGCAAAAAGTGAGACTCATTTTTAAACAACACATCAACACTTTCAAACAGGGAGGAGAATTTTATATTGTGTCAGCACGTTGCTCATGGTAGCTCAGTGATTAGAGCAGCCGGATGGAGACTAGAAGATCCGTGGTTCAAATCCCGGCTATGGCATTGAATTTTTCAGTGTCACTCTACCCCTTTACAACCTTGTTCAACACACAGCTAGTGTGGAAGAACAATTTATTTCCATTATCCATACTCAATTTAATTTGATTCTAAAAGCGTCTTTCTTTTAATTCCTTAGTGCTGATGATGTGAACACCCTTAAGTACACATACATCCATGTTACTCATTCTCCACTTTCCTCCGGAATCCCTTTAATTCTGTTGATTCAAGTACTACATTGGGTAATGCTTTCCTGTGTAATCAAATGTTGCAGAATATATTGTTCATCCATATTCTTTAATCTAAAGCGTTGTTTTAGAATCCTTACCATTAATTTTCTTTTGTTCCCTATTTTTCCAGGTTTTGCCTCCACCACCTCATTGAATTTTTAGGTCATCCCATAATTTGTTTTCAAAAGTTCCTGTTAACCATATCCACATTTCTCTGTGCCTCCTCTATTCCACATACTTCCACCGCATATGAGAGCAACACTGAAATTCGTAGAAAATCAAGCAAGAATTAGTTTTTTAAAAAAATGTAATTGAGTTGCCATGTTTTATCGTATAATCACCACATTAATATTGCAAGTGTTCACTGTTGAGAAATATTGAAAAATAACCTGCCGCCACTGCAACCTTTACTGCCATTAGTCCTGTTAGATACATGGAAGAGGGTGGAGGGTAGGTACGCAGTGTATTCCGATGCGTACATCGATGTGCCATTGAAAATACATCAATGCCATCCATGTCAATGTCATTAACTTGTCGAGATATGGCTAGCTTATTAATAAGTCTCATTGGTTCAAGCACTAAAGTGCAGGAATTGCAGCAGGAGTGCCTAAGCAGTGAGGGTTGCAAACTGTTTTACATATGGTTAGCATGTGACAAGTCATTCTGATGACCGCTTATTTCATGAAACATCAGTATAGGGAAATGCAGAAATAAAGTATAGATTGAATTACTACTTTAATATCTTTAAGTGTTATAGAATTATTAATTTTGGAGTTTAAAAAGTTAAGCTATTTTCTACATTGTCATATAAATTTATAGGGTGATTTAAATAATAAATTAAACCAAACATTCATTGCAGAAAGATAATTGTAAAAATAATTTTATTTGAATAAAGGGTATTTCATTTGAGGCTTTAACTAAGAGTTATTGCATTCACAGAATGGAATGATAATTGAGCTGCATAAAGGTAGTTTTCATGCGTGAAAAACTTGTAAGAGATTGGCAAAAAATGAAAGTGCAACTGGAATGTACAAGCTATCCAAGGCGTTAGCATATATTGAAGAGTTGTGCAATAATGGATGTTGTGTTTCACAGTCAACAATCCAATATCGACTCCAGTTAAAAAGTGCATAAGATTCAATAGAATCAGAAATGCTTTTATAAATAAAAGATGCTTTTTAGTTCAGTAAATACAAAGACTGCATAACTGTCCGAAAGGGACTGTGGTGCTGACCACATCCCATCTCCAGTATTGCACCCCACTCATGATGCCTGTGGTGGGCAGAGGTGTTTTTTTTTTTTATTAATGTCCTCCAACCTAATGTCATATCAGACAGTGAATGAAATGGGTGAAATGATGCTCAAATAAGCCCACGGTCCATGGAGCTTTTAAGTTACCTGACATTCATCTCTCAGGATAAGGGAAAACCTCGGAAAGAAACCTTACCTGGATAACTTACCCTAAACGAGATTCAAACTCGCGACCTCTTGAATGTGAGGCAGACACACTAACCATCACGCTACCGAAGCGGGCGCAGAGGTGGTGGACACCGTAGTCGGGCAGTTGGCCTTGGCCCGGAATGGGCTATTGTGCCATGGGATTACATTAAAATACAAAGTCACTGTTTATTTTTTTATTATTCTTGTTTTTTAAATTGGAGTAGGTGTTTGCATTGCATTTTCAGTGTGACATGATACTTTTGTTTCCCCTCCTTCCCCTCTCCTTTCTTTTCTACCACAAACAGCGTAATATGGCTGTGCTTGAATTATTCAAGTTAAATATATTCAGACTCATTCTTATTCCCATAACTGCACACTAGTCGCTGAAAGTTAACTTGGCTAGTCTTAGATACAGCTTGTATAAAGTGTCATGACACTCCATATGTGCAAGTGAAGAGAAATGCAGAGAAATGGTGGGAGAGCAAGTGACTAGAAGGTTATCGGAACTTAGAGGTAATCACATATACGATGCATGAAATTATCACTCTCACAGCAGCTGGAAGACTGTGCTGGTGGACTGCTCAGTGCTATTACACGTCTTTGCTTGGCAGTGGGGGAATGTTAGGACATTTTATACAAGCTGTACTTTGTTGTTCACATAATGGTCACACTGTGAGATGTTAAAAAAAAAACATTAAAAAGGCTACATGATGTGGCGAAATGTAATTGTTTTGCAAAATATTACCTGTAATATCAGTATGTTTTCACGTTCAGTGAAACCAGTCCATAAAGGACTTCAGAAACCAGGTTTTTATAAAGTTCCACTGTTTCATCTGATGACAAAAAAGTGGTTCCATGCATTTTATCTTCAATTTTTGTAACTAAAAGGGAATCAGAAGGTGCTAGATCAGGGCTGTATGGTGGAGGGTCCATGGTGCTGAACTTTAGGAAATCCAGTTGTTGGTTTTGCTGTATGCTATGATGTCAGATGTAAAATTGCACTAGCCTGCGAATTTCAACTTTGTGTTTGTTGCCTAAACTAAATAATGTGATTTTATATAATGTCAATGTGCTGAATCTTTATTTTCAATCTGTTTACTTCTATCATGTCAGGTATTTTGTGAAGTCACTTTATAGATATTGTATAATTGTGTAAATTTCATAAGAAACTTGGGCCCTGATGTCCTAGCAGTTGAACGCCCTTAAACTTAAACCACCACTGCCACCACCACCGCTGCCACCACCACCGCTGCCACCACCACCGCTGCCACCGCCGCCGCCACCACCACCACCACCACCACCACCACCGACGCCGACGCCGACGCCGCCGCCACCGCCACCGCCACCGCCACCAACACCAACACCACCAACTTTTTATTGCACTTTTATATTTCAGAACAAAAAACAGTCAAGAAAACACAGCTTGCAGAAATTATGTGTATGGTTATTCATTCATGTCACTAGCATGTTTTTAGTTTGCTTTGTCTTGTTCTTTCACTATTAGATGCAACACAGTTTTTCACACAAAAAATTATACCATTTGTTTCTTAGCTGAGTGAGAAAGTCTTCCTGCTCCACTTTCTTTTATGTTTGTCTTCAGGTATTTCACACTTTTTAATCTTTCAGCAGTAATCAGCAAGCATACTGCTCCAGCATCCCTGATATCTCCTTTTGAACTCCTGCAGATTCTTGTGAAATAATTCGTCTTGCTCTTCACTAAAAATTCCTAGATTTTTGGAGAAATAATCCCGATGAGAAAACAAAAAAATGAATCTTGGTACTCATGGTTATAACCAAGTTTCTGGAATGCCATAAACATGCTCGCCACAATGTTTCGATAGTTACCACCCTTGTTTTACCAAGAAATTTTGAAACAATTACACAGAAAGATATCCGTGCTGCTTTCTCCCTTTCATCCATACCCTTTAAATGCTACATCAGACATTAGTTTTATAATATCAGTGCCATTAAATATACCTTCCTTTAATCTTGCATCAGATGGCAGTGGAAATTCCTCACATGTGTACTTGAAACAGTCTCCTTCCTTATTTAAAGCCTTTACAAACTGTTTCATTGAGCCAAGCTTAATGTGAAGAAGTAGTAGCAAAACTTTAGAATGACTCGCAAGGCTTTGGTATACAATATTCTTGAAACCAACTTCTAAATATTCTTGGAACCAACTTCTAAATTTTCTCTAGGCGGCCAGTCTTTCACACTCCAGTGATCAAGTCATGCCCTGCTATCCCACAGACATGAAAAGCATGGAAATTTGGTAAAACCAGATTGTTGAGCCAGCAGCATAGTAGTAACTTTGAAGTCATCACAAACTTGTCAGTGTTGTTCATTGTACTTCAGTCGCAATAAGGGTAGTTGCAAATATTCATGTGGTTCTTTGAATATGAATAGGCAATTGGTACTTAATCAAATGTTTTTCTGTTATGGCGAACACCCTTTAAACTTTGCTTGGAAGCATCAATGAACAGTCTTCATTCACTGGGGTCATAGCTACGAGAGCTGTCCAGAAGTACCCAACCTGACATATAGATAGCAGTTGTTTCAAACAAATGACCATGGTAGAAAGTACCAACCTTATAAAGCCTAATTTTGAAGTTTGACGATGCTACATTGCTTAGTATTTGTTTGGCAGCCATTAATAGTGAATGCTCTCAGCAAATTTGTAAACATACATAAAACTGGTCATTGTTATGTGATACAATAGTTTCATTTGAAAGATCTTAGTCTAACTAATATTAAAGCTGAGCTAGATTCTGCTCTCAGGGAGCCTGCTACTTTGTTTACAACAGTAAAATATTTAGTGGTAGAGTTTAAGTGAGGCCATATGAGCTGCCAAGATGAACATCACAGCAGTCGACCAAATGAGGTGACCATACCATAAATTGTAAAAATCCACAAAATGGTATTGGATGACCATAGACTGAAAGTGTACGAGCTAGCAGACATTGCAGGCATTTCAAAAAGTGCTGTACACTGCATACTGACTGAAAATCTGGACATGAGAACGCTGTGCACAAGATGGGTGCCGCGTTTGCTCACAATGGAACAAAAATAGCATCATGTTTGGCGATATTTCTCCGCAATAAAGCTAGGCTTCATGTCTATTCATAACCATGGATGAAACATGGGTCTATCACTTAACACCTGAGATAAAGGAACAGTCAAAACAGTGGATTGAAAGGGGAGAGTCGGCTCCAAAGAAGGCGAAGACAGTTCCATCTGCAGGCAAGGTCATGGTATCAATTTTTTGGGATGCATGTGGGATTATTTTCATTGATTATCTCAGTGTTTGAGTGATGAAATCAAGCAAAACAACTACATTTAGTGAAAAACAAAGTTTTTCTCATTGAGACATTGCACCAGTCTACACACCCATTATTGCCATGGCCAAAGTCAATGAGTTAAAAGTTCAAATTGCTTCCTCATGCCCCCTATTCACCAGATTTAACCCCCTCTAATTATTTTCTGTTTCCAAACTTGAAGAAATTACTTGGTGGTAAAAGATTTACCAACAATGAACAGGTAGAGTCTGCAGTTGATGGCCATTTTGCAGCGCTTGACAGTTCTCACTATAAACAGGGTATCTAAGCTATTGAGCATTGCTGGGAAAATTGTATCAAGCTGAAAAGGGACTATGTAGAGAAATACGGATTCTTTTTCCCAAAATTTCTTTGCTTGGTTGGGTACTTCTGGAACAACCCTCATAGGAAAATCAGTTATAGCAGAAGTTTTTTCACATTACTGCAATAAACAAAATGATCATCCTTGGAGAAGAAGGGTTGAAAACATATATGCATTTTTAATGCCAATAGAATGATGTTGCTGGACACAAACAGAGTTTTTTCAAGAAGTCTAGAACCTAACAACTCGGCTCTCTCTTTAGGGAGGGCAAGGTCCCTAACTAAGTTGTTTTGTGTACTCTGGTTGAAACACCCACCCTCAGCAGCACATAATTCTGGTAGGTAGTCACTGTCACTCATGTCAATCTCCATCATTTCTGCATCAGACTCCAGTGAAAACTGCTGAAGAGTTTCTGGTTGCACAGGAGTTGGTACATCAGGCCCATGTGGCACAGGTAATGTGGGTGACCAAAACTGGATACACAATTTGCTTCTTATTTTTAAAATTGTACCCTTTCATGTCTCACGAACAGAAGTAGCAATCATTACTATAGTTTGACTGCTCTCTCCAAACCATAGATGCCCCAAAGATTGCAATGGTGTTCTGCCATTGATTCAAACTTCAATGCATACTGTACATACTTTGTGTGGTGCCCAAGGTTTACTTTGGTCTCCAAGTTTGATTGCAAAATAAGCATGATATGAATTTTTCCCAAAATGTGAGATATTACGCCCCTGTTTAGGCAGAGTGTATTTGCCACATTTATAACAAAAGTGATCTGGATTATTTATACATCCTTGATTTGACATGGCTAATACCTTCTTATTCAACTAAAAACTCTCAACATTCTACTCCACTGCAAAACTTCAAACTGATCTCATTTAATTTCAAGATGAAATACAGATAATGTGGTCTCAGAGAAAGATGCTACTTGTGGTGACTATAATGAAATAATAGGTTAAGTAAGTGCTTATGAAGATAAGATGATGCAAGCAGTGGCTGACATTCCTATCTCCCATAAATAAAGATAGTTGCAGGACTACCTTATCTTGCTCTATCTTCTTTATGAGCTTGTATTCCTTATCTGCTAAGAAGCATCTGGTGTCATCAGTCTTAACGGAAAAACGCTTTAAAAAAATTGAATATGAATGCTTTTTGTATTCTAACAATAAAACTGCATATGTTAAAATATTGCAATTTAAATAAGTGCACTCATAATCTATTATAAGAAAATAAAAATAAGAAAAACTTGATAGGAACTTTCTGGCTTTGAATTTGATTTTAGCATGCTACAAATACTCTAAAAACAAACATCCCAGGCAGTAATTTCATTGCAGACTAGTGTTATTTTTCCTTTTGGGCATTTTTTATGAACTTTTTCAAATATTTGCAATAAACAGGCATTTGTGTACCAAACAGCAGTAATGGTAAATCTATCCTCCAATCCTGCAACAGCAATATGGCCCATTTTACAAAAAAACTAGCAACCATCTTCTTACCAGCACTGCAAATTTCTCGACTTCTATAGGCTTAGGTTCTGTACGAAAGATACATTGAGTCGATTGCCTTTTCTTTTCAGTGTCATAACAGTAAATCCAAGGTTCATCATCAGTAATGATATTCCAAACCAAATTTGAAGTGCTGCCTTAGAATTTGTCCAGTTTTTTGATTAGGAGTCAGCTTATGTGAAATCCATCAACAACAAAGTTTTCTCATGTCTAACTGTTGATGTAAAATGTTTTGGGCTTCACTCTTACCAATGCCCAATGTCACCCAAATAAATTTATAAAATGTCCACTGATCTTCTTCAAGTGTTGCTCGAACAGAGGCAATATTTTCATCAGTAATAGCAGTTCTTGGACATCCTTCACAAAATTCATCACTAAGAAAAAACTGATCTCTTTTGAATTTGCTGTATACCAATTATAAATTATTGCCATAGATGCAGCTTTTTCATCAGATACATTTGTGAACTAATCTTCACATTGTTAAGTGTTGATGAGTTAAAATCATAAACAATCATAGTCCAGGAATTTTATGTTGTTAGATTCATTTTTGGGTGAACAAAAGATATTTAAATGATAATTAATAAAATGTTTGAGCAACCTACATGGCAATCAATTTGCAAAACATTACAAAGCACATGAAATTTCATTTGTTTTCAGAAACATGACATTCTAAAAATGTTCAGTGCTGCCTTCATACAGCATTTTGGCTTCAACTACTGCTGTATATACTCTCTCCAGGCACTTCATGTACATTCCTGATAATTTATGTGTGCAAGCAATAATAGCTTTTACTGCCATCCATTCCTTTGATAATGCCTTTTTCTTTTGTTCACTCCTAAACCATTACTGTTGCATCTTATATCCAAATAATTAAATTTATTAACTACTTCAGTTTCTGTTTCTTCTCAACACCATTTTTCATGCCTTCCCAGGTTACTTCTCTTCTTAAGTAGAGAAATCCTATGGAAATACTAACCAACCATTACCCCATTGAATATGAAATAGAAAAAGCAGCTCTTATTCAACACGAAAAGTTGATCAGACTCCCATTCAATACATGGCACAAGAGAAATTTTACACATACACTAAAGACTCAGGAGAGCTTTCTTTCCAAAATTCAAGACATCAAAAAGAATATATACCTTCCTAATTCAAAGGAAAACTTCATATCTAAAGTCAATCCGACACAAACATTAGACATCACATATTATTTACACCTGACAGAAGAAGTTAAGAAAAGTGATACTCCAAATAGTGTTCTAAAATTATTGGCATTAGAAACAATCCATACTAGATTTCCAGAACACGAATGGCTCCATATTTATACTGATGGATCATTGATATCAAACTGAGATGGAGCAGGGGCTGGAGTCATGTGTCACCTCTTTTCCTATTACAAATTAAGTTATGGAACTACAAACTTTGATGGAGAAATTGAAGCAATTCGAATGGCCCTACAAAATCTTTTGTACAGAATTTCACATTTTCAGCAAGCAAATATTCTCTCAGATTCCAGGGCAGCAATTATAGCAATTACTTCCAAGTTGTCACCAAAAAACCAAACAATTATAGAATGTTGGAAAATCCTTACCCATCTAAAAGCACTTCAAAAACACCTAGTCTTCCAATGGATACCAGCTTACTGTGGACTGAGTGGTAATGAGAAAGCTGCAAAAAAGAGTACCAGCAGTGTACAAAAATCTATAGTTAATCTACCATTTTATGCAGCTAAAAGATTAGTCCACTCTGAATTCAAAAAAATTATTGCAAAATATTACTATGAAAAATCAAAGAATAAAAGATGGGAACTACCAAACATTCAAACAGTAATTCCTGAGTATCCTTGAAAAACAGTAGTTGCAACCTTCAGGTTGATTACAGGACATGATTGTCTGGCAAAACATTTAAACAGAATTGGGATAGATTCTTCACCACTCTGTCCTCTATGTGATCTGCAAGAGGAAATGGACTGAGACCACCTTCAAATGTGCCCGGCCATTTCTAACACCCCATCCATCAGTGAAAAATATTGGAGAGCAAGAGGATTAATGACTTCATTGTCAGAAATCCAGCATTAGCTAACAACATTTTCGAAAAATAGCATGCACCACTTCATTCAGCTGAACATATCTCCGGTTCTAATAATCCAAATTTCTTTGCTCTGTGGTCAAATGAAAGATAAAAGTATAGTCTTTAATGTAATATATTTAAATATTTTCTATTGATTCATAAAGGATCCATAAAAATTAATTTCTTTAAAAATAATTATAATTCAACTATAACCCAAGACTAAAATTTAAAAAAAAAAAAAGACATTTTATTCTCTCATGTTTCCTACATACCACTACCAAATTATAAGATGGAATTCATATTTGTTCTATCACAATAAATTCACGTACCAGAGCAAGTGTGCTGCATAGCTGCTGCGAGCAGGTCCTAATACTTGAATTGAAGATGTCCTTGAGGTGGCACGCAGGAGATGGATAGTTAACACTTTAATTTATGTTTACACAGCTATTATTTTCTTTGACAAACAGAAGACAATATTCAGGATGTTCATTACAAACAGGAGGAGTTCATACACTCGGAATAGTCATGTTTAATCCAGCACAATACAAGGCATTAGTAAATTTGACAAAAATTTCCTTCCATTTTCAAACAAATACTGTTTAACTAAGACCTCTGCTTTTAATAGTGGGACAAAGGAACGCAACTTTAAGGTATCACATATTGGTTTTATTTTTTCAAGTCTAGAGTTCAGATGATCATTGTGTTCTTTATGTTGATCGTGAGTAAAAAACTTAAATTAATGTTTTTAATATTTTTCCAAGTCCAGTTGAATAGCTTGTTAGGTGTTGTAATGGGATCCTGACATAATCGGGGACTGGCCTTTGCTGCTAATCTCTTCACAACACCCCCAATGTTATTTCACAGACCCTTACATGGGATGTCGCGAAAAAATGCCATTCAACATTGATACCAAATTAAGAAGTTTTGAAACTTTTACCTGACAACTATCGCACACTTTTAGCTGAGACCCTAAATTAATATTCTCCAACTTCAATTTCATTAACATAACACGTGTCACACGCCACAAAGATTTTCTGCTTTTATATATATATATATATATATATATATATATATATATATATATATATATATATATATATATATATATATATTTTTTTTTTTTTTTCATCAAATGGATCAAAACATACATCATACTGGTTTCTGGTAGTGACACTCCTGATTTATTTCACTGAATCATTCCACAGACACAATTATAATGACACAGGTGTGAGAAAATTTCCATGAAGAGTGTATGAGAGACTAATTCAGTAGTATAAATTGGGTGTAGATTTTTGGATAGTTTGTTTGGACTAAAGAACATAGAATAAACTGATATAAAACTGGGTTGAAGAGTAAACAGTAATGACTAATGAGAGTTTACCATGCAATAACAGATTTATAAATTTTAGCTTAAATAATAAACGTTGTGAGAGTTTATGAGGGGAACAACTGATACAAATCCTGCTGGAACTAGCTAGCGCGCAAATGTAGAGTTCTGAGCCTTTGATTTTGAAAAGACTATTTATTGTAAAACATAATTTTAGAAATCTATATATAATTAATGTTTTTTTTTTGGAGACCCTGCCAATATGACTTCAAAAATTTAACATAAATTAATATAAATACTAAAACGGAGAATATTAAGAGTACAATTTACACAGCTATCGCATTAGATGCGTCTTAGTAACCTTCCTCTTCAGTGCTGTGGGATGTAGCCTAATACTAAGTGTGGGCGATTGGCACACGGCTATAAAGATTAATTTTTTGCCATGCACCTTAAACACACATCAAAGTCATGTAAGAACTATATGAATAGTAAAGAAGAGGTGGGAGTGCTAAAATCCATGACCTGGCCCCCCACAATCTCCGAATCTATCCCCAATTGAACTTCTCTGGGAGGAGCTTGAGAGGAAAGCAAAACAGGTCATCCCTAACAGTGTGGATGAGCTGTGGCAGCGTCTTTTGCAAGCCTGGGGTAATATAATTCCAGGGGTGTTACAAACATTGACTGCAAAAATGCCCCAATTTGTGAAGCAGTCATCAAAAACAAGAGGTGGTCATTTTGATGAACAAAAATTTTGAACAATTACAATTTCCTTACAGCATACAAAAAAGACTACAGACAGTATAAAAACATGCTTTTAAGCAATTGATTTTTATGTATTTCATAGCATATGCACTGAACTTTATAGCAGAATAAAATAAGTATTTAATCTCAACTATGTTTAGAAGTACAGCATCTAAAAAGGAGTATCTTTAAGTTTATGTGTGGTGAGTTTAAACTTTCTGTTGCTAGTGTAGATCCGAGATTCGACCTTTAGTGATACTCAAGTGATTAGCATTGTAGATCATTCATGCAGCTCATTTCAGAGGCAAATGAACACTTTAGCGCTAAAGAAAAGAAGTGCTTTCTTGCAACCCAGCATAAGAGTTACAACTGCTTTAGGTCCTCCATCTTCTATGTGCATGGGCTTCTAAATTTGGCAGTTGGAATTGGGCAACAATAATTCCAGGTGTCATCATTTTCTGAGCCTTTAGAGCTCTCCAGATTATTAAAACACTATATTGTAATGTTCAACATTTGAAAAACAGTTTTAGCATCATTTATTGTTTTTTGCAAACACGAATGGATGTACCTTCAGTATGTAATCAACTTAATCTAGACTGCCCATATGCATGTCATATTCATGTATATCTGGCTTGAAAGATGTCATTTTAGTGTGAATATCTAATTTTCCTGTTATCATTCGTCAACAGTTTTGGAATTACAATTTGTTAAGAAACTACACAGCTACACCTATGTATATGCTAGTAGGCAATGGGGTGGAAAGGTAGCATCTCCATGTATACCTTCTCCAGGACCTGTGTAATCATGTCCTTCATAATCCAGTATGATCTGAATGTACTTTTACAGTGTGGTAAAAAATATTGCATTTCCTTCCCAAGTTTCATTGATTTTCAGCTGAAACTAAAATACGGATCATGAGAGACAAATGAATGTTACAATAAGATAACAGTGCAGTAAACACATTCTAAAATGAAATTGTAACTTAATTTTACTCAGTAGCTGAAATTCTTATTCCTGTCTTAATGCAACAAGCATATTTGAATTATAACCGTTCTAAAACCGTATATGAAACTACAAGCATCCCTTGATACACATACATGTGTAACTGAAAATAACTTACTCACTACATATTTTGAACTTGAACTCGAACTCTAGTCCCTGGACATAGAAGTGGGTATGCATATGTTTATTTTAAGGATAGGATCAAAGATCAAACTCTCTCCTTCCATTACAAAATGTTACAAGCCAACTGAACATAGAGTTCTCTTTTGCTGTTTGTGTTGATAATGCCGAGTCAAAAGCAAAACAATAGCATTTCTGTGGAAGGTAGCAAACTCTTCAGCTTAATAGTACTTGCTGATATTTGATATTTTTTTAAATAAAGACTGTTATTGATATAATCTCTGCATACCCCATCTACTGTTCTTTTATTTCATTTTTGATTTATTAAAATATATAATCAAATAAAGAAGTTATGAATTTTCTTAAACAAAGTAGAAAATTGAACTGCCACCTAATTTAAATGCTTAACTCTGTTTACTGGGTACCTGAAGAGAGGCCAGCTCAGGCTTTAAATGAGCATCAGGAATTGGGTTAAATAATGCCACACTGTTAACCTATGCAATAGTGGAGCTCTTACCCCGCCCCCTCAATATGATTTGCATACCACAACTTCTAATTTGCATACTTGAACTTTTCAGTAGAGCTGTAGATACTAGAGCAGTCATGTCAATAGAGGCTACTGGTGGCAAGAATGCTCCAAATGCAATGGTATAGGTCATGAGGTAAGACATGAACAATTCTTGTACATAGGTGCTTTCCTTCTCCCCCCCTCTCTCTCTCTCTCTATCTCTCTCTTTCTCTGCAACGGCTCTGAAGGGGGGGGGGGGTGAAATAGATACGTCAGTTTGCCCTCTTAGATGTTCTGTGAGTTTGCCGCAAAACACTACAACAGAGTGCAGCTGAAACAATTGCAGTTCACATGACAGTTATATTTGGCACATGGCTGTAGTTATAATGAAATCACTTTGTTCATTATAAAGCTAATTGTTATACGTATATAATGTCATTAGCAATATGCACTAAAGCTATGCTAGCAAAATTTACTCTTTCGTGGACAGAAACATTATGACTTCTGTGCATACATATCAACTTCCCCCACCATCAGCCTTTCAAGTGAAGAGTGCCACTGCGCAACTAGGGGAATTGCTCATGTCTCACCTCATGACCTATAGCACGTTCTTAGACCTTTATGCGCCAAGTGACTGTACGAGAAACTTCCTAGGGGTAATCTTTGCACTGAGCTCAGGTATTTATAGCCATGGCTCTGTCAAAACTTACTACATCTTCTGTTTCCAATCTTAAATATTTTGATTCAGCTTAGGAAGAGATTTGACACTCACCATTTTGATATACAAAAATTAGAAAAAATGTTTTGTATTTTTGACACATCCCTTTCAGCAAAAGTTAACAAGATTGAAGATGTAGCAATTCAAATGGAGCTAATTGAGTTGAGACGTGACTGTCGGCTTACTGAAAAATGCAACACTCTCAGTACTGTAGAATTCTACATACACATTCTTGATTCACACTTTCCAAATCTTATTGACAATGCTGCGAAAATGATAGCTATGTTTGGCAGCACTTACATATGCAAGTAGGCATTTTCCATAATGAAGTTGCTGAAACATCAGCATAGCTCTCAGATCAGCGACAATAATCTGCGTAATAGTTTATGTATATGTCTTGCCAATAACTTACATCCCAATTTTAAAGAATTAGCAGATTCACATGGAAGGAAGAAAATGAAGAAGTAAAGCTTTCAATGACAACACTGCAACCGCATAATTGTACGGCAATGCAACAATCCTTCTCCGTTGCTGCCCCATGCTCCCAGTACATTCAAGCCAACTTCGTAGCACCAACATTGACATGACTGTACTAGAGGGTTAAAATTGTAGCTGTAGTCCAATTGTTAAAAAATGGTAAGCAGTTTATTTGTGAGGAAATATTTTCCTTAAATCATATTAATAAAAACATTTAATAACATATACAAAACAATTTTATTTTAATATTTTGGGCGATTGCTGACCTCTACTGTCCATATGTAGATGTGAGGCCAGCGATTGTGTTGGCCAGCTGTGGCATATCAAAGCTGTTATGCTACAGATTATATATTGCTCTAATTAAAATGAATCATTAAAATGTATGTTTCATGCTTTATATCTTGTACATACAAGGTAAAAATTTCAAGATGACAGAAAGTTCTAAATTTTTACTTTTTTACAGATATATTATCTTAAATCCTCTAGAATGCACCCATTAGTAAAGTAAAGAATGGTACACTAAAGTTGTTTTGATGGCTAATTTATCATAGCATATAGACAAACTATTTAAATTTAATTACAAGAAGATATTTTTGGTAACATCATTCATTGCCTGCAACATTATATGCTATACTAGTAAATACATTCCATAGCTTTATTCATGAATGTTTTCATTCTCAGTTTTTCTTTCTTAAATAGGTATTGGAATCCACATTCACGTAACCCCTTATCAAGTGCATGATGAACGTCGTCCTTGGATTAGAAAGGAAGAGAAGTCATTTGGTGATCTTTTACGAAGACTGGGGGCACCTGTCCACAGAACCTTACATTTTGAAAATCAAGTTGCAAGTTTATTTACACATTTTGAAGTGCTTGATGCTTTTCGCCAGGCAAGTAATT
Source organism: Tenodera sinensis (assembly GCA_030765045.1). Classification (NCBI taxonomy): domain Eukaryota; kingdom Metazoa; phylum Arthropoda; class Insecta; order Mantodea; family Mantidae; genus Tenodera; species Tenodera sinensis. The sequence goes on from CM060964.1 coordinate 169,885,041, forward strand.
AAGTCAGATGTTGTGATGTTATTAAAGAAATCGGAAAACCTGCGTCCAAAAAATGTGACTTGCCTTATTCAAATACTATTGAAGTGACTGTGAGCAAGTGTGGATAAACACAAATGCAGAATGACGATAAGAACTGTGATTTCCTTGAACATTTATTTGTTATATTAATACTTGATATCCAGTCTTAACAAAATCAAGAAGTACTTACACTTCCTAATTTCATGGGGAGCATACCTAAGAAATTTCTAGGTGCTGTTAAATAATGTTATATAGAGAAAACATTTTAAAGAAGTATGACAATTTATCATTTTGTTGATAATGTGTGTACGAAACACCTAGTTGCATGATTGTATTGGAGTGAAAAGATATGGAATGTTATTCTCACTTAAAATATTCTGGAATTAGTTGATCAGATAATTTGCAGAACAACCAGATATGTTTGTTAAAAGATATCAGATGTTATATAAAAGCAAATTTGAGAAAATTTTCCTGCAGCATATACCTAAGCTAAGCTTAGCTGTAAGTTCTGATGACTAATATTTAAAGCATAGAGAATAAGCATAACAAAGGGAGCTGAAATTCAAAATTTATTTCAATGCTGTTTGTCTTTTGTCTGTAAAGAAGATCAGTTGACTTTCTGAATGCATCTTATGATTGAATTTGGGAATTTATTTATATTATTTATTTATTTTTAGGGAGATATTTTATGACTAACTTTATAACATTTTCCTGCATATAGCATCTTTCATTGTTATATGGTAAAATATAACAATGTGTTAGAGACATAGTTATGAATAGGAGCATAATATACAGGGGGAAGGTACTGCTTCGGCCAAAATAATATGGCTAATAGATGCAGCTGTAAGAAACATAAAATGCCAAGTTTCATGTTGGTAGGTTTATTTAGTTTTGTAAAAATTTAAGTTTTTCAGTAGTGTAAATGGCAACGCTGTGCTGTGTTCGCACACACCAGCGACCTGTGTTGAACCCTAGTAGCACGTGCTTCTAGGTCAGTAGTGCCTCAGATGTAAACAAAACACCTGGCTGGTGCGTGCCTGGCGGCCAACACTGCTTCAGTGGTTAAACAAAACACCCAATCAGCATATGGAAGCACTGCATGAAGACATCAACAAAACAATGGCCCAGTGTGTTTACGTAACAGTGAAGCGGTCACAATCTCGGGCGAATTGGCAAGAATCGAAATGTGATGCCTGAAAAGTGTGAATATAACTGAAATGACGCATTCGTTCAAGTAATAACGAACATGCAGTTTTCCATAGTTAAGACAGCAGAAGAATGAATAAATCAAAACCACGAAACTTTTTGTTGAATAATGCTGACATAGAAAGATACAGATTTTCCTAATACCGGACATACTTCTTTGTCTTCTTCTTGTTATTGTGATTATTATTATTATTATTATTATTATTATTATTATTATTATTATTATTATTATTATTATTATTATTATTATTATTATTATTATTATTATTATCATTATCATTATCATTATCATTATCATTATCATTATCATTATCATTATCATTATCATTATCATTATCATCATCATCATCATCATCATCATCATCATTATTATTAGTATTATTATTGTTGTTGTTGGCACCATGATCATCATCATCAGTCACGCCCGCCTCTGTAGCGTGATGGTTAGCGTGTCTGCCTCATGTTCAAGAGGTAGCGAGTTCGAATCTCGCTTAGGGTAAGTTATCCGGGTAAGGTTTTTTTCCGAGGTTTTCCCTACCCTGAGAAGACGAATGTCGAGTAACTTAAAGCTCCATGGACCTCGGGCTCATTTGAGCATCATTTCACCCATTTCATTTCATTCATTCGTCCGATATGACACAATGTTGGAGGATGTTAATTCAAAAAAAAAAAAAATCATCAGTCACGAGCTAAAGCAATAGTAATTGCATATAAACTTGGCTTTCATGGCCGGTGTCTTGACTATTAGATATGTTTAGTTCTTCTGGGCTTGTAGGCTGTGGTCTAGAAGGCATTGTAGATACCAACGTTTTGCCAAACACGATCCGCTGTCTGCACTGGTCAGAGTTCAAATGTGGAAGCAGAGAGAGAGAGATGTGCAAAGACCGTTAATGACCATTAGGGTCATTAAAAAACCTAACAGCCATTAACGGTCTTTGCTTTCACATCTCTCTCTCTCTACTTCCACATTCGAACTCTGACCAGTGCAGACAGTGGATCGTGTTACCCTGATGATGTCAAGCGCAGTACTTGGCAAAATGTTGGTATCTGCAATGCCTTCTAGACCACAGCCTACAAGTCCAGAAGAACTAAACATATCTAATAGTCAATAGTAATTGCCTTTAATACGCAAGTAAATAAAAGTCTTCCTGTTCATTGTTCTAAAACAATTGTGCTCTTCTGTGTGTTACCGGGATGAAATAAAACTAATGGCCTCGTCATAAATTACAGCTGTGGTTTCGAAGATGCCTAAATATGAGGAAAAGCAAAATGAAATTATTCTCTCTAAGTAAACCGGTGTGATAGTAAAAGTACCTTAAAAGAAAGTATACATAATGTGAAGTTTCTCTACACATATGACAAACCAAATTCGCATCTAATACAGGACTGAAGTACAGTTAATGTACTCTAAATATTCTACGTTTACAAGTACTATTTAACAAAAACACAAGTACCAGTCAGCATTTTGAAATAAATTCCATAGCCCAACCTACATACATTTATAAGCACTTTACAACAAGAAATACTGAAAATGTACATCATTTATGCTGATTATGTGGTGTTTATTTAGGTTTGATTATTATTTAATTAAAGTTCTTAATATTGAGTCGTATTTCAGTTCACAAGAGGTGATATTATTTTTATGTTGTTTTTCTTTTTCTTTTTTTTCTTTCTTTTTTTTTTTTTTTTTTTTTTTTTTTTTTTTTTTTTTTTTGGTGTGTTTTTTTTTTAAAGAAGAGTTGGAGATAAAAGAGTGGCTTATTTTGCTAGATAAGGGATGACGGGAATGGGAACATCTGCCTTTATTTACGTGATCTCAGTGTTATGATTTTTATTGTATTTTCTCTATTTTTGTATCTCTTTATTTATTTTTTATTCTTAAGGGTTCCCCCCTTAAATTAGTAGCACCATATCTAAGTACTCCATTGATGTGAAGGGATTCATGATCACAAGGCAAATTCTTTCGTATTGCAGACAATTGTACTTTACCGCTTCCCTTTCCTTCCACCCCCCATCACACCAAACGCCACGTGATACCCGCCTTCACCCTGCAAGCAACCGGACACATGACAACTGCCTTTCGAGTGGCCCACGACGTTGCCATATTTTGCATAGAAATTAAACTTTGCATGACACTTTAACATTAAATTGTGGCTAAATTCATTTGAATTATGACTAAAAGGCATTGCAACCTTGTTCACACTATATTTGCGCAACAGTTCGTGAAATAATAAACCATTTATATCCATTCGTCAAGAAGCTAGATGGCTCCACATAATTTTTTTTCAGCGAAACAGTTCTTTGTTGACAAAAATTGTATTGGACATATTTGTTACACTCATCATGTAGAATCCCTGGTTAACGTGTGGCCGAAGCAGTACCTTCCATCCTGTATAAATTTCAATAGGCAATGCTCTACAAATTAACTGTTCACAGCATGTGATACATATTGCTCAACCCGTGCATTACTGTAACGTGTGCTCTCAGTGAGCTTTGAGTTACAGAAGTCGAAAAGAGTGGCAATGCATTATAACTCCCAAAGCATCACATAAATAGTCTGATAGATGTTGCATGCTGTGTTACCTTTCTGCTTCTGTAACCACAGTTAATGTACAGACATTAGCCAATGGGTATTAAATAGTACTGTCTATGTTTGAGTATAAAGATCTTCCATCTCTGAAAGATGTTGCTCAAACTTGATTTCTTTCTTTAAAACCAATGCTTTCCTACAATATAACAACTACAGATTTAATTGCTAGAACTTGGAATTGCTGGATATAAAAATCACCAATTGTCTGGCATACGACACACAGCTAGAAATTCACAGTTTTCCATATAAATGCGGAACAATTCGTACAGTGGAATCCTATTAGTACCTACCTCAGTAACATGTTATTCTTTGTGTGACTCAAATTTTAAAAGTTCTTGTCCCAAAATCACTGCATATTGTAAAAATTTTATGTAGTATGTTTACTCGCCCTGCTTACTGCAGTCAAATTTTATGAAATTTATGGAATATTTTGGCCAAACCTTGAACATATGTTAGTTCCATTGGACTGGCAGCCAATGACAACTCACATATCATAATGGCACAAATTGTGTAAGATAGAGAAAGCTTTAGTTTGTTGTTGTAATATGGTGAAGGTAGTGTAGTTGGCAGTATGAGCATGGCTTCAGTATCATGGTATCCACTTCATAATAATATTTTGCAATAATTTTTTTGAATTCAGAGTTGACTAATCTTTTAGCTGCATAAAATGGTAGATTAACTATAGATTTTTGTACACTGCTGGTACCCTTTTTTGCAGCTTTCTCATTACCACTCAGTCCACAGTAAGTTGGTATCCATTGGAAGACTAGGTGTTTTTGAAGTGCTATTAGATGGGTAAGGATTTTCCAACATTCTATAATTGTTTGGTTATGAAAAATCAAAGAATAAAAGATGGGAACTACCAAACATTCAAACAGTAATTCCTGAGTATCCTCGAAAAACAGCAGTTGCAACCTTCAGGTTGATTACAGGACATGATTGTCTGGCAAAACATTTAAACAGAATTGGGATATATTCTTCACCACTCTGTCCTCTATGTGATCTGCAAGAGGAAATGGATCGAGACCACCTTCAAATATGCCCGGCCACTTCTAGCACCCCATCCATCAGTGAAAAATATTGGAGAGCAAGAGGATTAATGACTTCATTGTCAGAAATCCAGCATTAGCTAACAACAACATAATTGTTTGGTTTTTTGGTGACAACTTGGAAGTAATTGCTATAATTGCTGCCCTGGAATCTGAGAGAATATTTGCTTGCTGAAAATGTGAAATTCTGTACAAAAGATTTTGTAGGGCCATTCGAATTGCTTCAATTTCTCCATCAAAGTTTCTAGTTCCATAACTTAAAGATTTGTAATAGGAAAAGAGGTGGCAAGTGACTCCAGCCCCTGCTCCATCTCAATTTGATATCAATGATCCATCAGTATAAATATGGAGCCATTCGTATTCTGGAATTCTAGTATGGATTGTCTCTAATGCCAATACTTTTAGAACACTATTTGGAGTATCACTTTTCTTAACTTCTTCTGTCAGGTGTAAATAATATGTGATGTCTAATGTTTGTGTCGGATTGACTTTAGATATGAAGTTTTCCTTTGAATTAGGAAGGTATATGTTCTTCTTGATGTCTTGTATTGCAGTGTATTGCTATGCTGCCTAGATCAGCGGCGCATGTGTTCAGTTCCCCGTGTTTCACACTAGTTTGAGACCAGGCTTCAAGATGTAGAAACATTGTCAATTACGTTTCAGATCTTTGCGACCCCGTGTTCATTGGATGTTAACAATGTTTCTAGCAGGTAGCAAATTGAATTGATAAATTTACAGTGCGACGATTTGCTAAAGGACAAATATAAACACAAGGAAGACTTGGCTGATTGTTATAAGAATGTTCCTCAAACCAGATTTCTGAGGTTGTATGCCCTTGTTGCACAAGTATTATGTATGTTTGGTTCTATGTGTGTGTGCGAACAATTCTTTTCGGTTATGAACCTTTCTAAGTCAAAATCCCGAAGCATATTGTCAGATCACAATCTAACATGCAGTCTTTGGTTACAAATGTGCCGCTTATTACACCCTAACATTGACAAACTAGTTAAACAAAAGCGAAACGACAAATGTCGGAAAATGTCCACCTAATTGTTCTGTATAGCTCTCCTCTTGCTCAGGAAAAATAGTTATAATTTCTGTTCTATTTGTGTTATAACATGACTTCACATAAACTAGAATTGTTATATATGGCATAAAGCCGCAATGTAATTATTTATAATCTGTGACTATTCCGTAATTGAAACAGCATTAAAATTATGATGTCCCGTATGCCATTTCCTCTTGCCCGCTGTGACATCACACGTTCAACTGGCTTTCTCTGGGAGCATGTGTGCTGAGTGAGCTGAAGTCACAGCAGCGTTACCTGTCTTCCCCTGCTTTAGTGTATGTGTACAATTTCTCTTGTTCCATGTATTGAATGGGAGTCTGATCAACTTTTTGTGTTGTGTAAGAGCTGCTTTTTCTGTTGTTGTTGTTGTTGTTGTTGTTGTTGTTGTTGTTGTTGTTTGCTAATGCTGGATTTCTGACAATGAAGTCATTAATCCTCTTGCTCTCCAATATTTTTCACTGATGGATGGGGCACTAGAAGTGGTCGAGCATATTTGAAGGTGGTCTCAATCCATTTCCTCTTGCAGATCACATAGAGGACAGAGTGGTGAAGAATATATCCCAATTCTGTTTAAATGTTTTGCCAGACAATCATGTCCTGTAATCAACCTGAAGATTGCAACTGCTGTTTTTCGAGGATACTCAGGAATTACTGTTTGAATGTTTTGTAGTTCCCATCTTTTATTTTTTTTTTTAATTTTTTTTTTTTTTTTTTTATTTTTATTTTTCATAGTAATATTTTTCAATAATTTTTTTGAATTCAGAGTTGACTAATCTTTTAGCTGCATAAAATGGTACATTAACTATTGATTTCTGCACATTGCCGGTACCCTTTTTTGCAAGAAAATCAGCTTTCTCATTACCACTCAGTCCACAGTGAGCTGGTATCCACTGAAAGACTAGGTGTTTTTGAAGTGCTGTTAGTAGGTAAGGATTTTCCAACATTCTATAATTGTTTGGTTTTTTGGTGACAACTTGGAAGTAATTGCTATAATTGTTGCCATGGAATCTGAGAGAATAACTACTTGCTGAAAATGTGAAATTCTGTACAAAAGATTTTGTAGGGCCATTCGAATTGCTTCAATTTCTCCATCAAAGTTAGTAGTTCCATAACTTAAAGATTCTTAATAGGAAAAGAGTGACATGTGACTCCAGCACCTGCTCCATCTTGGTTTATTTCATATTCAATGGGGTATTTGTTGGTTATTATTTCCATAGCTGGTATTGGTGTGATTTTGATAGCACCTGTAATTAGTCTCAGACTTTGGTTTTAAAAGATTTGAATTTTTTTTTTTTATTTGCTGTTATAAGAGCTTCACTGCAGTAAGTAAATAATGGCTTTATATATACATTGTATGTTGTGTTAAGAGTTGCTCTGGAACATCCCCACTTCATTCCTGTTGGACGTTTTAACAGTGAAAGGTGCCTCTCTGCTCTTTCTATTACATTTTCTTATTGTTTGGTCCATGTAAGTTTGGTATCAAATGTAACTCTTAAATACTTTACTTCCTTTGTTTCTGGTAATTGTTGACCCTCAAAATTTATTTTTATTTTTAGTGGTTTTCTTCTTAGTGAAAAGATTTGGAAGTTATTTTGTTGTATTAACAGTCATTAAATTTTCTTTGGTCCACTTTTGTAGGTTGGTTAAGGATTGTTGCAAGGTTTTTTCTAGCTCTGTGCTTTTGCTTTTTGGTTTTGAAGTCCACAATACTAAGTCATCAGCAAATAGTGCACACTTCACACCTGATTCTTGTATTTGTTGTGGCAGATTATTAATAAATATATTAAAAAGTGTAGTGCTAAGCACTGCGCCTTGTGGTAAGCCACGGTGTACTTAAAATAAGAACTGAAGCTTTCTTGGCGACGAACATATTCAAGCTGTTCTCGGGCTTCGAGCCAGGTGAAGTGATGAAGAGCCATCGACGTTTCGGGAGCGTACATCTCTCCCATCATCAGGATGATGAATGGCTACCAAGGTTGAAGGGACCAGTACACATGTTAGTACGTACCCAGTAGAAAACACCAAGCCTAGTCTGGAGGCGGTTCACGGCTACGCTGGAATCTGTGTTTTCTCAGGCGGTCAATCTCTAACTTTAAAGCTGGTTTCCAGGCAGGACTGAACTGCAAACCTGCGTCCCGGTTCAGTGTGTTCCTCGACTGAACTGCAAACCTGCGTCCCGGTTCAGTGTGTTCCTCACTGAACTGCAAACCTGCGTCCCGGTTCAGTGTGTTCCTCACTGAACTGCAAACCTGCATCCCGGTTCAGTGTGTTCCTCAAAGGTACGACCATTGTGGCAAAATGCAGCGGTGTCTGGGAACACAAGGTTAAGGAGGCTCTGTCCATCTCCTCCGAGAGGAACACACTGAACCGGGACGCAGGTTTGCAGTTCAGTCCTGCCTGGAAACCAGCTTTAAAGTTAGAGATTGACCGCCTGAGAAAACACAGATTCCAGCGTAGCCGTGAACCGCCTCCAGACTAGGCTTGGTGTTTTCTACTGGGTACGTACTAACATGTGTACTGGTCCCTTCAACCTTGGTAGCCATTCATCATCCTGATGATGGGAGAGATGTATGCTCCCGAAACGTCGATGGCTCTTCATCACTTCACCTGGCTCGAAGCCCGAGAACAGCTTGAACACGGTGTACTTGTTTGTATTTAGATGTATTTCTTCCATATCTGGTAGCAATAAAGCGCTGTGTTAGGAAATGACATGGCCATGAAAACATTGGACCTTGTATCCCTATTTTTTTTTACTTTCTTTAGTAGTTTTGTACTGCATATAGAATCATATGCACTTTGGAAATCAATAAAAACTTATACATTATCTTCTTTTCTATTGAAGGAGTCTTTGATTTCTTGACTGAGAAGTAAGACTTGTTCATTTGTAGAGTGGAACTCTCTGAATCCAGCTTGACATGGGGATATTAAATTTTGTGATTCTAGAAACCAGTTTAACCTGTTTGACACCATTCTTTCCATCACTTTTGCTATTATGCTAGTAAGAGCTATTGGTCTCAAACTTTTTTATTTCTGACACTGTTTTATCTTTCTTCAAGAATGGGACAATTATTGCTTTTTGCCATTCAGCAGGTACAGTGGTTTTCCAGGATAGATTGTATAGTTTTAGTAGTTGTTGTTTTGCTGTTTTTCTAAGGTTTTTTGTGAACTCTGAATGTATGTGATCTGGTCCAAGAGACTTTTTGTTTTTTAGATTATTTTTTGCAATGTTCAGTTCCTGCATATTAAAATTTTGAAAAAAGATATTGCATTGAGTGTTAGGATCACATTCTCTTTCTTGTTTCAAATCTTTCTTAAATTCTTTACGTTCCTTTTTATTGTTTGTTGTTACTTTATGTGAATTAGCATAATATTTATTGAATGTTTCGGCTATGACTGCATTATTTACTAATATTTGATTGTTGTGTGTGATAGGTGTGCTGTTGTTTTCTTTCCTGTCCTTGACATTTTTTATGAACTTACAGGCTTTGTTACCATCTGTCCTCTAATCCATTTTTTCTAAGAAATTATTAAAGAAATTCTTTTTAGCTGTATTAATTTCTTTTTTTAGTGAGGCACATTTCTTCCGCCATATTTGTGTATCCGACATGTTTTTTGTTTGTTCAGCTGTATTTCTAGCTATATCCCTTTGCTTTTTCAGTTCTTCTAACTGGGGGTTCCAAAAGGGTTTGAAATGTTTAATTCTTCCACGAGGAATATGTTTTTTTGCAGTTTCTAGGATGACTTTACAGAAATTTTTGTTCATGTGATCTGATTGGTCATGCAGATGTGAGTTTGTTCTTTAAATTTATGTTTCAGTTCAGTTTTATATTTGTTCCAATCTGCTTTTTTGAAGTTCCAGTACAGATTTGTGTGACGTTGACTGTTATTTGTACTATCTAGTTTTATATCAGCAATTACTGCTCTGTGACCAGAACTTGGGTCTTCTATAACTTGTTTTTTAATTTTTGAAACAATATCTGTTGTAGCTAACAAGAGGTCTGGGTTACTGCCTGCTCCAGAGTAATGTATGAATGTTGTGGGATCTTCTTTACTATAAATCAGTTCAAAAGTTGTGGTATTCAAAAATTCTTCCAGTATCTTCCCTGTAGAATCTAATTTTTCATAACCCCATCTTTTGGAATGGGCATTGAAATCCCCAATTACAATTGTTTTATTTAATTGGTCAAAAAGTGAGAGATCTGGTTCATTCCTGGGAGGATTGTAAATACTGTAGACATGTAGATGTGTTTAGTTATTCCAAAAATTTAGCTTTATTAATTCACTTTTATCTGTGTTATCCATTTCTTTAACAATTTCAAAGGACAATTTAATATCCTTTTTGACTCCAAGTAATATTCCACTACTACTTTTCTGTCTATGTTTGGGTAGTAGGTGTAGTAGAAAACCATTAAAATTGAAATATTTAAGATGATCATTTGTTAGATTTGCTTCTTGTATAAAAAATATATCTATGTTATAGTCAAATACAATTTTATTGAGTTCTATTCTTTTTGTGTGGGTGAGACCACCTGTGTTCCATTGTAGAAGTCTGATGTTAGATCTTCTATTAATATAATGTTGGTTCTAGAGTAGTCCCCGCCCGGAGATCCGAATGGGGGACTATTTTAACTCCGGAACATTTTACCCCTCGAGTCATATTTCATAATTTGATATTGAAGAGAGCAATAGCAGTAATAGTAACCACTTTTTAGAGAGCACCATATTTTTATGTTTTGGGGGTCACATCGCTCTCTCACAACCCCCAGAATGTCTGGAGGACCACACCTGTCATTGGTTTACGGGTCTCACTGACCTGACCGGGAGAATTATCAAAATTAATTCACCGATCATATCCTCTGATTACCAATCAGAGGACGTATTACATGCCATGACAGTTCAGCATGTTAGGGGTTAATATTTTATAGAGAAATGGAGAGATTGCAAAAATAAAGACTCCCTAGCCCTCAGGAACCCTAATAGCGTCGGGGTCGGAAGAGAACAAGGGATGACCAAGGTAAGATCAGATAGAAAAGTTACAGTGAGGAGCAAAACACCTTAAGTGAAAGTAATGTTCTGCTCAGCTTGGGGCATGTAATACGTCCTCTGATTGGTAATCAGAGGATATGGTTGGTGAATTTATTTTGATAATTCTGCCGGTCAGGTCGGTGAGGCCCGTAAACCAACGACAGGTGGGGTCCTCCAGGCATTCTGGGGGTTGTGAGAGAGCGATGTGACCGCCAAATCATGAAAATATGGTGCTCTCTAAAAAGTGGTTACTATTACTGCTATTGCTCTCTTCAATATCAAATTATGAAATATGACTCGAGGGGTAAAATGTTCCGGAGTTAAAATAGTCCCCCATTCGGATCTCCGGGCGGGGACCACTTCTCTAGAACCAAAACATTATATTAATAGAAGATCTATCATCAGACTTCTACAATGGAACACAGGTGGTCTCACCCACACAAAAAGAATAGAACTCAATAAAATTGTATTTGACTATAACATAGATATATTTTTCATACAGGAAGCAAATCTAACAAATGATCATCTTAAATATTTCAATTTTAATGGTTTTCTACTACACCTACTACCCAAACATAGACAGGTAAGTAGTAGAATATTAGTTGGAGTCAAAAAGGATATTAAATCCTCATTTGAAATTGTTAAAGAAATGGATAACACAGATAAAAGTGAATTAATAAAGCTAAATTTTTGGGATAACAAAACACATCTACATGTCTTAAGCGACACCACTTTTGCCCTCATGGCCTGTCTCCACCCCTTTAAGGCAACCATTTCATATTCTACTAATCCTTCTACCCTTTATCCTCTTGTTGCCAGCATGCCCAGATTTGGTAATCTCAATGAAGAAGGCACTGTTCAGAAAATTGATGGTCAGTGGGGAAAACTCGGAATAAGTGATAGGTATTCCGTGTGAAATAAAGAACATGCCTGAATCTGACAGTTTCTGGAGTGCTGTTAAACACATGTCACCTGGAAATACAAGCGGCGTCAGGGCGGGTTTTCTCCGGGTACTCCGGTTTCCCCCGCCATCTCATTCCACCGGTGCTCCATCTTCATGTATCATCAGTGTCACCGCCTGCGGTGCCGTAGTAGTAAAAGCGGGCGTTAAACACTACAACTACTACTACCTGGAAATACTGATTTCAAAGAACTGATAGAGTTTGCATTATCAGTGATTTCATTGCCCCACAGAAACACTTCTTGTGAAAGAGTTTTTTCCGAACTAGGTTTAATAAAAACCAAAATTAGAAACAGATTGGAGTTAGATACAGTAAATTGACTTATTCAGTCGTCTCAGCTTATGAAAGAATGTGGTGGGTCCGAAAATCTGCAAGCCACTGAGATTTTAAAGTTTATCTCAACAACGAATTTGTATGATGATGCAACAGTTGAGGAAGATGATGAACTTTCAGATGAATAGTGCAAGAAACATAAGTTCTAAAGTTGTAATACTGATTGAGGTCATCAGCAGAGCTAGGACAAATATCCACTGAGAGGGGAATCAACGTAACTACCACTGTACCTAGTACATGTGACGTCATACTGAACATCCGGATCCAGAAGTATCCAGTCGACAGTCAGTAGTTCGACTGCAGTACTGACAGTGTAGAGCTGGTCACTCTGTGAGCATGTTCTGTTCTGCGCTATACAAGTTCAGTCGAGGTTTCACCCGAAATATATGTTTTGAGGCCCCCTGAATTAAAAAAGCATTTTTAGAAAAAGGTCCATCTATGTGTGTCTGTAGGCAGCATAACTCAAAAGCGAAAAGTTGGTTAAATATAAGTTGTAAAATATAAACCAATGTTTGTGAGGAAAGTTGAAATTGGATTTTTGGGCAAAAAAGATTTTTTTTTTCTTTCAGGGAAGGGCTTTTTAAGTTTAATGTCTTTTAAGGATGCGAGGCTAAGATTTTGAAGAAAATTCTTCCACCCTAAACCACCCTTTACCTGCAACATTTTTCAAAAATTTTTATTTTCTCCAAAATGGCTCTAAAAATTTTGATTAAAATGCCATGTTTAAGATATCTGTATGACAAATGAAATGTACATTTTGAATTTTCTAGCTATAGCCTATGTAGTCCTGTTTACTCTGGATGACTTATGAATAACTCGTAAACCATAAGAGATAGACCAGATCTTACTATACAAAAAGTTTAGATCTTGTTTAAACACACAAGTTATATCCTTTTTTTTTTTTTTTTTTTTTTTTTTTTTTTTTTTTTTTTTTTGTGTGTGTAGAGTGAACCATTTTGAATATATTTCTTGTTATTTGTGTGAGTTTTGTGAAACAAACTTTCGTCAAATGGAACATCATTATTCATTTGTATATGTTAGTCGTGCAAAGAGAGCAGAATTTGAAAGCTGTAAAAGATATAACTGTGGCTCGAAACCTACTGTATTCCTATATTTCCCTTGCACTTGCAACGAAATACTGTCATGCCCTGCCCTTGGAAGGGTGTGTGACAGGACGCAACATGGGAGTGTAGCTAGGGTTAGGGGTAGAGGGAGCAACTCATGGCACCAACACAAGTTACAAAAAATAGGTTTTTAATAAAATAAGATAGATTACAGAAAGCAAACAATAGAAGTTACCTGAAAGCAGCTGTAAGTTATGAGTCCAGGTTATGTGGGTGGTGCCTTGTAGAATCCATAGCACCCCTGGGCTACCCTGCTGACCATTCGAACATCCCACCGACGTGGATTCCTTTAGCACCTGAAACTGGTCTCTTGGCTCGATGAGAGTTCGGGGTTTTTAATGTATGAATTTCGCTTACCAGGCAGCTTAGTCAATACTTGGTCAGCAATTTCTCAGTAATGACTGCGGGTGAAGGACCGAGGTACGTGCATGACTCAGCCGTGCAAGCGATCTTGCAGGAAACGACTTTAAGAATAACCTGGCTCATACGTTACATCTGCCTGGGGTATCAAAAGAACATACTTCCACTGTGTGTTAATAAAGTAAAACAATGGTGCCAAGTCACACAAAATTACAGACCTCTTGATACACTAACAATAATGACAACAGTAATTATTACCAAAAATGAGTCGTATAGAAGATCAAAATATAGAAGCCAATGACAGTGAGTGCTAGAAAACGTGTGGATCCTTTGTTCTTCAGCATCAAACTGCGAACCACAAATTGCGAACTCATACACGTCCTGTAGCATTGGTAAGTATTGGCACACACTGTATAGAGTTTCCTCAATTCAACGTAGAACACAAGTCTCAGTATCATGTAAACGATGTGGCTATGCTGTACTAAGTTCAATGCTTACACACATCACTACACACATAAATGTTCTGGTCATGCAATTTATTACTGAAAAGTCCCTTATAAGTGACCAGACATGAAACTGAAGTCGTTGCAAATTCCATAGCCAGTACAACACAGGGGTACATTCACAGGTTCACATATTCCTTTATTCACCAACTTTCATTGTTTTGTATGTGGCGTTCACGAAGACGGGATGCCGTTATTTACACCAAACACTTATCACACATTCCACAAAGACTCTAACCACACGCAAGAGTAAAGTGCACTCCATGACCTTATGACTCAAAAGTTATAAGATATATATACATCATTGAGAAAGAAAGAAACAGAAACATGTGAATCACACCATTTAGAAAACTAATAACATACATGAAAACAATATTATATAAAAGAATAACGAGCTTGCTTACGAGGAAAAAAAAATTACAATTTTAAAAGGCAGAAGTAAATCATGGAACAAAAACAGAAAAATCAATCATGAAATGCGACTTTCATTACATACATAAAATTATAAGAGAATACCCATTAAACCAATACATTAATAATGCGCAAATGAAATACAACATCAATACAATAGAATGCTTTGTGAAAAATTAACAAAGGTTAGGTAAAACAACAGTGCTTTACGTTTGTTGAATTAAGACCAGTGTGACATTTCAGAAACTTGTAGCATTGTTTAGCAGTTACATTATCATTAGCTTTCAATATAAAAAAAGTGTAGATAGATTTAATTGATCAGGTTTACAAATATAACTCTCTCAAATGCCATAACTGTACTCATGGGCTTAAAAATTCATCAACAAAGTACATCAGTGTTTTAAGTTCAGCAATAGTCGACTAAAATTAACACAATACATTATCAGCCACCTCAGTGTACCAACATTATCTTTGTTTCGGGTGTAGTTCTCTTTGTTTTCGGTTGTTATTATTCTTAGTTCAAAAGTACCTATCTATTTTCTTCAGCTTTCACCTACTTCTTCCATTAACATATGTATCTCTTAATGTATTCTTATCTGTTGAGCATTGTCAAATACCTAATACTCTCCCCGGGACACAACAAATCCAGGGTGCTCCAAGAGGATTCATCGCATGATTACAAAAATAACTTCAATGTTAACCACAAATCATTAGAAAATGCAATCACATGCTTGTGCACAGTATGATCCCATATTATGATACATTACCTCTGAGGGGCCATCAGGCATACCCTAAGAGTTAAACATTTGCCACAAAAATTATACATTGTATCCCATAAATCAACGTCGTCATAGCGAATCCGCAGTGCCATCAAGCTATATGTGGAGCTATGTATACCAAAACAACATACCGAACCTTCAGACTGTTCCATACGTACCACTAGTGTAAATAATATATCTAGTAAATAAATCTAATAACCTAATCCTAGGGAAGCGCTTCCGTGTCTATTGCTAAAGTTTTATTCTAAAATTACCGACATATACTTCATATTCTAAGGGATGGGAGTGAGTTCCGACCATAACCTAAAGCATTCTTTACACCTGGAACATAAAAAAAAATTTTCAAAATTACATTAGAGGAAACAGGTTGAAATAAAAATTGTATCTGCTGAATAGACATAGGCGATCATGCTGGAAAACTTCATCAAATCAATGTATTTTAATGTCCCTGAGGTGGGGATGATCGAACAAGAATAGAGTACAGAGTTGAAATCCTGACTGTCACACTAGGTAGCCGTCATAAGCAACTGTAAGCCTAGTTATCCATTCTGTGAACAAAGTACACAAAATAATTAAGAGAATATTCCTAAGTATTAGAAGTTAAGAAACAAACAATTATCTACGTCTAGAGTTCATCCCTCTATCCAACCGTGGCACGGTACTTGCTTCCAAACTTTACTTGTGACATTGTGTCGGTTATCATGAGGGGGTGGTGGCTTAGGGAAAATAAGGGGTTGTAATTGAGGGACATCTTGAGTGTATACGTATGCCAAAACATATGAGAGCGTAAGCACGAATGTATAGGAACATCTGTATATACAACCATGAAAAACTCAGACATAATTATCAGACGTATAAAACAACGCTAAAACAGGGTCTAGAAGTTTGTCGCGACCTATAGAAGCAGCAGGCTGTTATGTCAGTAGAAAGCTTTGCACTATGTCTCGGATGTCTGACTGACCTTGTGAACGTAGCTTGTGTCAGCAAATGTGTGCATTTCCTTGAGATTTCTCCACAGATTAAAGATGTATACTATATGTTTAATACAACAAATATTATCTCATATGCTTTACTTATGAAGCTGTGATATCTAATGCACGCATTTTGTTCATCACTGTATTTACTCAGGTGTAATTAGGGGTAAAGTCGTTTTACATGGACAATCATATCTTTACGTTTATTTCCTGTTACCTAATTAATGCGATAATTTACTGGGGAAAGTTTCTCCAATACTTTAAAGGGACCTGAAAATTGTGAAGTAATTTCGTAGTTTTACCTCTTTTACGTACAGGAGTGAAAAGTTTCACGAGCTGTCCCAGTTGAAATTACAATGTGTGCCGTTTTCGATCAAAAATACGTTTATGCTTAATCTGTTGTTTTGTGATATTATCTATGGCTAACTGATGAGCCTGTTGGATATGTTTCAATGTCTGTTGGACAAATAAGTTATCCAAAGTGCCCTTCAGTTGCACTTCCTGAGGCAATATTGGGTGTCGACCATACATTAAAAAGAAGGGGGTATGTTTGGTTGATTCCTGTCAACTGGTATTGTATGCAAAGATAACATGAGGTAAGGCTGTGTCCCAATCATCTTGATTCGTAGAGGTGTAATGTGACAGCATATTAATAATTGTTTGATTCGCACGCTCTACCAAACCATTACATGCTGGATTGTATGCAGTTGTAAAAGTAGATTTGACACCCATTAATTTCAACAGTTCTCGTGTGACATCACTGATAAATACAGAACCTGTATCTGATAATAACATGGCAGGCACTCCATGGCGACAAATTATGTTGGTCAAAAGGAAATTTGCTACATGCTCAATTGAGCCTCTAGGAATTGCGGCAGCTTCACAGTATCTAGATCCATAGTCGACTGCAACTACGATCATTGTTTTTCCTGATTTAGACTTATGAATATGACTAACTAAATCTACACCCCATCGTTCTCCAATTTGTTTCACCTCGATGGGTTGAAGCAAACCTGCTGGTTTGACATTTTTAGGGCCCTTTCGAGATTGACAGCTTGGACATGTTTTGACATAACGCTCAATATCTTTACACATACCGACCCAATAATATCTTGAATTGATTTTATGAAATGTTCTAGTAAATCCCATATGACCTGATAAAGGGTCGGTATGACAAGCTGATAATATTTCAGATTTTAGTGAATCGGGAATGACTAGTAAGTGAAGCTGTCCTGTAGCACCTGCGTTTTTACGATAAAGTACGCCTGATTGAAGAAGATAGGTAGAAGCTTGTCGACGTACTTTAGGAGAGGCGAGTTGTGGTTGCTGCAATGCATCAAAAAGAGGCAGTAATGAAGGGTCAGTTGTTTGGTGTGTGGCCACTTCTACAGGCGACAGTAAACAAGTGATCAGATCCTCTGTTTGTTCGGTTTCTTCTGGGTTGGGGTTAACTACAGGAAACCTCGACAATGCATCAGCATCTAAATGCTTTTTACCGGATTTATAAATAATATTGTAATCATATTCTTGGAGCTTTAGGGCCCATCAGGCCAAACGACCAGTAGCATCTTTCAAGTTCCGCAGATAGACTAGTGCATGATGATCAGTAACTATTTCTACAGGATACCCATAGATATAGGGCCTAAAATGAGTTAGTGCAAAAACAATAGCCACAAGTTCTAATTCTGACACGCTATAATTTTTCTCATGTTTTGATAGTGTGCGGCTACAGAATGACACGGGGTGAAATTGATCTCCTACCTTTTGTAATAAGACACTTCCTAATCCTGCACCGGATCCGTCAATGTGAATTCTCTTAGGGGCTCCAGGGGTATAGTGTGCTAACACTGGTGGGGAAATTAAGGCATTTTTGAGTGTTTAAAATGCTTTTTGATGTTCATCATTCCAGATAAATTCATGATTCTTCTTTGTGAGTGTATATAGTGGCTCGGCAATAGATGCAAAATTAGAGATAAATCTGCGGTAAAACCCACACAGGCCTAAGACACGTCGCAGTTCACGCACATTTTTAGGAACTGGCAATTCTTTGATCGCACGCAGTTTGTTTTGGTCTGGTTCAGTGCCATGTTCCAATACTTCAAAACCTAACAATTTAATTTTTGACATAGCAAAGAAACACTTTTCGGGCTTGAGCTTAAAATTGTGCTTTTCCAATTTACGGAATACTTCCTGTAGGTGTAATAACAACTGATTGAAATCTGTGGCGAACACGACTATGTCATCCAAATAAACAATAGCCTTTTTATATTTTAAATCTCCTAACAGTTGTTTATCAGCTATGTAACTGAAATGACAGGGAGCATTTTTCAATCCAAAGCTTAATTTCTCGAATTGGTAGACTCCATCTTGAGTGATACACCCTGTATATTGTTTGCTATTTTCTGCCAGAGGTACCTGAAAATAAGCGCTTGGCAAATCCAAGGTACAATACTACTTGGAACCTCCCAGATAGCTAAGGAGATCATCAATCAGGGGAAGGGGAAATGATGAGGCTTCAGTAACAGCATTTAGCTTTTGATAATCCACACAGAAACGATATTCTCCATCTTTTTTCCGAACCAGGACCACCGGAGATGCAAAAGGTGTAGAGGAATCTCAGATAATATGGGCATCTTTCATTTCTTTTATTTGAGCATTAATTATGTCACGCTGTTTCTGTGAAATGCGATAAGGGCATTGCCTAATCGGTCTGGGGTCAGTAAGTTTAATTTCAAACTCTCCTAGATCAGTCGTACCTAAATCTTGCAATTTTATTGCAAATACATGTCTGAATTTATCTAAAAGGGATTTCAATTGGTCGCGCTGGGTTTCAGTCAAATCGGCGTTAAGGTGAAAGTTAGCATCTTTAATATTGACATCGTACGTGTCTTGTTTGCTCCAATTTGCGGCTTTAACTAGTGCTACCTCATGAACATGAGCTAAAGTAGTTTTAGCGAACAATACTTGGGGAGAAGCAGTGTTATTACACACGGGGATAGTGATAACAGTTTGATTATTACATAGTACCGATAGTATATTAATTTGTTTCTTTTTTGATGTGGCTTCTAATGGTTCAAGTAAAAATGAACCTGAATGTGGCAATGAAACATTAATCTGTACGGATGTCGTGCTGAAGGGTGGAAGTTTAACATCATGTGCGCACGTAGCTTTTCCTACTGAAAGTACACCATCATCATTTGTATCTGGTTCTAACGTGATCTGAGCTAACGGACAACCGATCTTTTCATTACAAAAGATGTGAACTGGATCAGCTTGTGAAGTTTGTAACACTATTTTAGAGGCTATTAAATCAATCACTGCTCTATATCGGCGAAGGAAATCCATGCCCAATAACACATCATAATGCAAGTCTGGTATTACTAACAGTTGTTCAGAGAACTGGGTATTCCCTAGTTTGAAGTTGCATTGAGTAGAAAAAGTGACATCAAGGAGCTTATTATCAGCTGTGCATATAAGAGTGCTTTGAGGTAAAGGTATCAAGGGCCCGTGTACGTACTTTAGATTTACTATGCTTACAGCACTTCCAGTGTCCATCAAAATATCAATATTCATGCCGTGTATGGTACCACTTGTAATTAAAACATTTGCAGGTTGAATGGTATTGCAATGCTTCAATTGTGAATCTCGAGCCACGAACCCTACGTCCGTGGCTCGCTTTTGACGTTTGGGTGGTCGTGGACGTCTACAGTTTAATGCTACATGCCCCCGTTTGTTGCAGTTAAAACAAATTGAGCGCCCATCTACTGTGCATTCATGTCTTGGGCGTTCCCACTTATTATGAACATTATTTCTATTGTTATTGTCATGCCATGGTTTCCTGTTAAATCTAACCCGTTTTGTTGTGGCTGTAAACTCATTGTGACGTATGTGCTGACCATGTTGTAGCTGGCATACTTGCTGAGACAATAAATCTAAATCATGTGATAAGTTATCAAGTTCATTAGCAATGGGTGATACCTGAAGGGAGGCTACTGGGGAAGGTGGGTTAGCTTGTACCAGGTCTACTCTACATCCAGCCAGATATCTAGCCATCTCGATACGATGAGCGTATTGTAACAACTCCTCCACTCTCTGAGGATTAGCGGGTAAAATATGTTCCATTGGTGAAGGTTTCATTCCCTGTAGTATATGACGAATTTGTTCTTTTTCTGACATCTGGGGATTAATCTGATCACATAGGGACAGAATCTCATAAAGATAAAGGTCAATGGGTTCCGAAAATTCTTGCATTCGCTGTCAAAGGCGAAACTCCAGGACCTCGTCCTGCGCCGCTAGGCGAAAAGCATTTTGCAGGCCATCCCTCAGCTGTTGCCAGGAATGTTCAGGTTTCTTGTGTAAAAATGTTTGATACCAAGTTGCAGCGGTATCCCTCAAATAACAGGGGAGGTATTGTTTTTTCTGGACCTCCTCCCATGCATTAGCTTTAGCTACAATCTCAAAATTTTGTAAGTACATTAAAACATTTTCATCCGCTTTCCCATGAAACTGGCCTGGGTCAATAAATGGTTGTACGAAGGGTAGACCAATGGGTACTGGGTTGGTAGAGGGTGGGTTCTTAGTCTGAGGCATTTTAAGTTCTCTTTTTATATAAGAATTAGAGAAAATAAGCGTACGTGGTTGCAAACATTAAAAATCTTAGTCATTAGTTCTACAAGTAACTTCAAACTCAATTATATGTCTGGGGCGTCACCTATGCTTTGAAAATAGAAATTATCATGCAGTTGTAATATATTATGTAATGCCGTAGACAGATTATGAATTTCTTTGTGATTAGGTGACTTACTATTACCGTCTGCTGTTAATATTCATTAAAACGGACATTAAAGCGGTGGTAACACAATATAATTATTCATAACACACAAAAATGAATGCAGTAGCTTAAGCATAGTAGTGAATATCAGAAAAACAAGGCTTATCACTTAGTACCTAACGTGATAAAACGACTTGCATAAAATAATTTTCTTAGAGATGGGAATGAATTACATTTCACAGTAGGAAAGAAAGGCATGAAAATATCGTCTATTGCAATGTAGGGGTGGGGGTGGGGGTAGATAATACTTGCAAAAATGATATGAAGTAAGCTAATAAGTGGGTGACTAAGGTTCAGGATCGAAACCAAATTCTTAAACAAAATATCAAGAATCGGCACCTCCACCACTATGTCACGCCCTGCCCCTGGAAGGGTGTGTGACAGGACGCAACATGGAAGCATAGCTAGGGTTAGGGGTAGAGGGAGCAACTCATGGCACCAACACAAGTTACAGAAAATAGGTTTTTAATAAAATAAGATAGATTACAGAAAGCAAGCAATAGAAGCTACCTGAAAGCACCTGCAAGTTATGAGTCCAGGTTATGTGGGTGGTGCCTTGTAGAATCCATAGCACCCCTGGCCTACCCCGCTGACCATTCGAACATCCCACCGACATGGATTCCTTTAGCACCTGAAACTGGTCTCTCGGCTCGATGAGAGTTGGGGGTTTTTAATGTATGAACTTCGCTTACCAGGCAGCTTAGTCAATACTTGGTCAGCAATGACTGCGGGTGAAGGACCGAGGTACGTGCATGATCTTGCGATCTTGCAGGAAACGACTTTAAGAATAACCTGGCTCATACGTTACAATACGCATTAAGGTAATTTCTGCAAATGTTTATCTCAACTAACACGAAGAAGATACAGTAATAAGAGTTTGTAAAAATGGTTAGTACAAGAGTAGAGAAAGTCATGTGAGTGCAATACATCAGATTTTTACTTTCTCTACTGGTAAGTAGGGGAAGTATTGTATTCCACCCAAAAATTTGATGTCGAGATTTCACTGGAAATATATGTTTTGAGACCCCCTGATTCTAAAAAAAGCATTTTTAGAAAAAGGTCCATGTGTGTGTCTGTGGACAGCATAACTCAAAAACGAAAAGTCGGTTAAAAACCAAAGTTGGTATTTAAGTTTAATGTCTTTCAAGGATGCAACACGAAGATTTTGAAGAAAATAGCCCCACCCTAAACTACCTTTACATGGAACATTTTTCGAAAATTTTGATTTTCTTGAAAATGGCTCTAACGATTTTGATTAAAATGCCATATTGTGTTTCCCCAGTAAAGATATTCCTTGGGACCATGCAGAAAAGGTACTAATAAAATTCCACTGTATTTTATTTAATTTATATTAATAATTTTGTATCAAGGAGTGGCTACACCTCCTTCTATCCAGCTTCTTTAAAATACTGATTTTACCATAAGTAATCTCAAACTGGTTGCCACAAAAATAATAGTGCAATTTCTAATGCAGAATAACATATCACATACTGTGAAATTCTTTTTGTATGGATTTACTGCCATCTCTCTCAACTGCCCATGAAGGATTTTTTTATAACACCTTAGAACGACTAACAATTTTTGAGTTAGCCGAAGTCTATTATAACAAAATTTGAACCTCAGTATTAATGCAGTTTTGACCAGAAAAGAGGAAAGGGAAGGCCAAGTCTAGCACAAGTGAGTTTGCACTACTAAGGGATTTGTAAACTAGTCTCATATAAAATGTCATACAAAGAAAGTTGGGATTCACTAATAACCTGTTTGTTTTTAAACACCCACATCTTGTCTCAGTGCTTGGAAGTTGCACAAGCACACTAAAGTACCTAGTCAACAAGGAATGAGACTGTATCAGTACAGGAAAGCAGAGAAATTGCACAGCTCTTTGTTATTAATGCTTTCAATATCAGCAGGAACCTCAAAAGTAAATTATATTCTCAAAAACAATTAATTTGCGCACTGCACTTTATTGCAATGTTTCTTGCTTTCTTTTTTCAATTTACATCTTCCAGTTATGGATTTTGTTTTTTCGTTTTGTTCTTTTGTTTTATTTTATTCATTCATTTGTGCTACAACAGAGCAAAGGTCCAATTACAGTTGCTAATTTTAATTCATATTGTGTAAGTAAAACAATCTGTACAATGTTTTGAAATAATCCAAAGCATTTAAGCTATGTGAAGCATTTTCTCAAATAATTTTTGGACAGAACGTGTTGATTTCAGTAATTCCTATATAGAGCTTTAAAACTTATTTGGGCATGAAGTCAACTGTTCCAATATCATTGAGCCATGTGAATTGTATCTATTTCTATTGTTTTATTTTCTGAGCTAAATGACATGTTGTGTTGGCTGGAGCTGCAGTGTGTTCATTCATATTTGGAATTAAATGTGTTAAATGCTTTTAATGTTGTGATAATAAAAGGTAAGGAGGTGATTATCATTTGTATTTCACCCTAAGTGGTAGGCACATAAAAGTATGAACAACATGGGAATGGTTACACCAGACAGGTTTTACTGCTTTATTTTGTTATTACAGCAGCAATGACAGTTGAATTCTCTTGCTTATTGAAAGAAGGTAAATGACAAGAAAAAATAAGTGACTGCTACTTATTTGAAGTACCAATACATGCATATACTTCTATATTTCTACTTTTGTCATAATAAATCAGTTTTCATGATATACTTGTTATCAAAATAAAAAATCTTAATTCTTTTCTGATAGAAAATCATTAAATGGAATTATTCATTTCATATTTTGTGATGTGCTGACAAAATTGGGAAAGTTAAAACATATATAAAAAACTTGGTTTTCAGTTGCAATTTGGGCTGGTTACACTTAAATTTCAGTGCTAACACAATCTGAGCAGCTGTTTTCATCTTGTTAAACCATGAAGTATCTCATCTTCACGAGTGTGAAGGAAGTATTTCAACTTATAATTACCCACCATTTAACTTATTAATTTGGAAGCTCAGACCAGAAGAGAGATCATTTCATCACAAATTGCAGTATAACATTTTATGCTATGAAGACTCTGGATCCTTCAGAATATTTTAAGTTTTGTTAGGCAGAAGTTATGATAGCTCATTTGAGAGTATCAGCATGAAAAGATAAAATCTGTGGTTAAAATAATTGCTGAAATCTGAGTTTTTAAAATCTACATAATCCTTTTTAGAAAGTTCTATAGGCAACTTTATGCAGGTATTTAAGTTACTGAAAACACTGTCTGTTGAATATTTTCAAAACAGCTGCTCATTATTAGTTAAATAGCATCTTAACCCAGGACAATTTCATTGTATTATGTCTATCAAAAAGTTAAAATGTGAAACACATACCTGAATGAGAAATATTGGATGTCATTGCATTACCCAAGTCTTTCCAGAACACTGCACAAGCTAATGTGAGGTAAGCATATAAAAGAAATAATTCACTATGAAAGATACTTTTCAAGTTAGCAACTGACTAACCAACTTCTTAGGCAATAAGAAGCTAGTGTTTAGTCTTGCACTTAACCATGCTTGGAACTACTCACAAGAGAAGTGTCAAAAGTGAAATCCATCATGAAATTCTTGTGACAAGTGTGCCCTAGTATAAGGAGGCCACACCCAAAATATTGGCTGCCAGTTTTAATTGCAAGGTTCCTTCAGCAGCAACTCAGTATATGATCAAGATGGGCGTCCCTGCTTTAGATATGCTTCAATATAGTGCACAATAACCGGACAGTATTCACTGTGGATGACAATCCAATAAGTACTTAGAACTGTTCAGTCGTGTTAGAATTTAGAAGTTATTATTCCCATTTAGTTTAAATGGAAGAATTGGTTTAATTTTTGAGGAACTGAAGTTGAAAGTGGCAGCTGATGTTTTAGGTGTACACCTCTCAAACTACATTCCTTCTGTCAGAAATTTGACGGTGAGTTTCGGCATGAGGGATCTGATATTTCTCTTGTCAGAAGGGCCTGTCATAAGGTGTGATGTTCTACATAGTTTCTTTATGTGCAGAGGTAAGGTAAGTTGAACTTCAGTAAAATTGTGATACCTGTGTATAATCCTGTCAAATTACAGCAGCAGCAGGGTAGAGCAGCCTAGATTGTGATCAGATTACTGCCTTGTTAATAGTTAACCTTTTATGTTTACAACATGAGTACTATTATATTTGAAGGATTATTTAATTTGCATTTTAGTCTCGGGTAAGTAGAATATGAAATTTGCGGATTTAGCCAGTAAATATATGGACAGTATATGTAAACATTTAACTTATGTTGCATATCTGGAACTCTTGTAAATCTTTTGCTATTTATAACAAAAAATAAAACACTGAAGATATTGTTTTGAAGTTGTTCTACATAAAACACGTGAAACCAAAATTATTAAGTCCTCTAGAATAATAGGAATGATGAAGATTCATTATGAGGTTTTATTTATATACCCCAAGATGCAATTTGCTTGAAAAGGGGAATGAGCTTAACCATATGTGGTGTTTTAACAAGAGCACTTCAAGAGGTATATTTGCAATTGCAGATAAAATGAAAACAAAAGTTTGTGATTTAAAAATAAAAATATTTCACATATTCCAGTGATGTTCCATGATTCCATTATGTTCTTTATTTGTTGATGTCTTATAAATTTGTGAAAGTGTTCTAATGTTCATAATACTGAAGTGACCTCTCCTACAAGCAGCAATACAGCCACAAATCTTCCTACCATTCTCCAGACTAAGGAATACACCATATGAAACCAAACCAGGTAGAAAAAGAATATAAATAATATTTTAAATCAGTTAATACCAGAGACAGGTTAACTAGCAGTCAGAGTATAAAAATGCAGTGACCATATTGCTAAAAAACAGAAATAAAACTTATTCATTAGGTTTAATTGTACGTAATATCCATTTTCATAGTTGAGACACCATAAATGGTAAATCTTTATGATACATGAGAAGGAAGATACTCAGGTTTATTTAGACTACCTCATTGGCATTATTACACAAGTAATGATTTCAGAAGAGAGCAGGGAAAATCAGAGACTTGTCTTTTGAAAACGATGCATTCTCTGAATTTCCTCGGCAATGTATAAAGTTATTGACTCAATATATATGTGGTTCTGTTGAATAAAATTAATACAAATTAAAGACTTCATAATAAGGAATAAAAGTTAAAAATGGCTACTGTCACTTGCTGTCCTTTTATAGGTCAATTTACAGTTTTTGATGGAAAAAGAAGTAATCTTATTTACTCATTCATGACAGGAGGGATTAATTGAATCTCCTAGAAAAAGAGAAGTTGCTAGAACATATGAGAGATTTGAGAATGGGCTATGTCTCAGGGTGACTGGAAGTATGGCTCAGATTCTGATACATCACAAGGCTTGTACAGCTCTTAGAAAACATACACTCCTGTGCTTCCAACACACTATACATGATGTACCCACAGCAAACCTATGTTAAAATTATTAGTGACATCCTTAGTTTGTCATTGTGTACTATTTTACCACGTTTTTATTAACTTGTTTCCTTATCTCTATGTTCCTTTGTTCCGTACAAATTTTGCACCCCATGTTAAACTAACTTTCCAATGAGATAGAGCCTTGTAACTTAAAACATAACTCAGAATTGGATCACAGACAGACAGCAAAGCAAGTTAACATATATAATAAAAAAATAGTATAATATACAAATACACATTGTATATATTTAAGTAATATATACAATATTTAATAGTTTCCAATAGGTTTCAGATTGAAGAAAATTGTATAAGAGAAAGAGGGAGAAAAAGCAAGATAATATATGCAATAAAATATACTCATAGATATTGTAATAAAAAATAGATATTGTATATATTTAAAATAATGCATACAATATTTAACACTTTGCAACAGGTTTAAGATTGAAGACTTAACTGTATAAGTGTGAGAAAAAAAATTAAGAAATAAATAAAATATGGTTTAGTGAAACATGGAGAGAGAAAGAGAGAGAGAGGGGGGGGGGAGTCAGAGAGAGAGAGAGATATAATAAAAACAATAGTTAACTGAAGGAGGAAGAAAGAGAAAAATAAAAGATGATTTAAATAAAAAAAAATGTTAACATACCACTTCTTAAAATGGAATAAAAAGTATAAAATAATTTCTCCTTGCATCATGCAGATATATAGCCCCATACAGATTGTCCTGAAAATTAATGATTGTGAATTTTTAATAGCTATGAAAATACTTGTAAGGTTTAAAACAAATAATGTGGGATGTATAGAATGGATAATTAATGCATGACTAGTTTACCTAACTTACTATCAGTTTTATTGCACTACAAATGGTATGAACTGTTGTGTGAGTAGCTCAACAGCTACTCCCTACACTCCTTACTATTAACTACTGCATGTGCCCCATGTTTTTCATTTTAAATTTTAGAAGTATTTTCATAGATATTAAAAAATCAACAACACAAATTTTCTGGACAATACTATGAGAAATTAGATTATACCTTTCAGTCCATTTTAGAAATGTGGTATACTAAAAAAGTTGTTTATTTAAATAATTTTTATATTACTATATAATATACTCTGCTGACTTCAGAGTATATGTTATATAGATTATACATACCAGTTTTTTAATTCAAATTTATGGAATCTATATTTTCTGAGGCCCTTCATATTAGAATTATGCAAATTTCGTTGTTTCTATGTATTTATGTGTTTATACACATTACACACACTTTTTTTTGTTATTAATGTCCTCCAACGTAATGTCATATTGGACGGTGCACACACATATATATTGAGACAAATGACAAGTCCAGGTTGCTTTAATGTCAATTAATTACTTAGTACAGCTAAAGTAGGCTGTTGCACAAACTGAACATGAATCTGCCTCCTGTACTGCTTGCAACTCACAGTTGTTCTCTATCACAAACAACAGCTAACTCTGTCTCAGAACTGACAAGTTGCTTCACTTATTCTTATCAGTTCGTGACAACCCACTTATAGAGTCTCCTGAATCACAGGAGGATTCTCCAGAAGCCAAAGTTTCCTGCTCTTGCCATAAACAAACCTCTTACACCTCGAAAACTCTAGAAACGGTTGTCCTTAAGCCAGCGCGTTGTTGCGTCTTGCAGGCAGCGGTATGAGCCGACTAACACTTAATCCCTCAGTGGCAGTCACTACGGCATTGCCCCGTCCTCAG
The DNA here is from genome assembly GCA_030765045.1 of Tenodera sinensis. Classification (NCBI taxonomy): domain Eukaryota; kingdom Metazoa; phylum Arthropoda; class Insecta; order Mantodea; family Mantidae; genus Tenodera; species Tenodera sinensis. Next base: position 169,913,442 of record CM060964.1, read on the forward strand.
GGTTGTCCCGACCAGCCGTTCACTGTCAGCATCTTCACTCAGGCAGCCTCTGGACACAGTAAACTGCATCGCCGTTGCTCTTCGCTCCTTGCATTGGCTGTTGGAGCTTGGAGCAGTGCCTTTCGGTCCTTAGGCTATCCCTCTGCCCCCGCCATATCGAATGCCTCTGGTCTTCGAGGTCGGGGCAGTTGTTACTTGGGCCACCGTCATCTTCAGTTTCGCCGTCAGCGCATCGCCAATGTTCTTGAGTCGCCGAGCATCAGACGTTGACTAATCTGGGCGTCTTGCACCCCATCGACGGAGTAAGCAGCTTCCTGGGACACGTAACCAGCCGGGAGGTTTACCAGAGCCTTGTTCACCAGCTGTACAATAACCAGGACAAACTTCAGCAGCGCCTCCCCTGACTGTTGCAGCCTCTGGAGGATATGCGGCTTAAGTCTTCTGTTGACCAGCGGTTGTGGGTGGCAACAGTGGTGAATTGTCAGCGGAAGACTTCAAAGATTGACGTCCCGTTATGTGGCTTAACGCGGATGGTTATTGTGTCGCCTTCAAATTCTTAAGTTGTTCCACTCTGTCCTCCAGGGCACTAAGCCATTCCCCTGTGACCTTCAGGGTATTAATCAGTGATGAATTCAGGGGGTGGCCCGGGGGAAAATCCCCCGGGAAATGCATATGTATTTGTAAATGTATAATATATCATTGACATTTTCTCCCCCCCCCCCCCCAGAGGAAAGTGGCTGTATTCTTCACTGGTATTAATGCGTTGGCCGAGTCTTCCACATCTTTCTTCATGCCGGTCAGCTGCTTGTCAATATTTGTCTTTAACTTCTCCATCCTGGATTTGATCTTCACCTCCGTATTCTCCATTCTGGAATTAATTTCCTTCTTAATTTCTTCCATCACATAGTTCGCAGTTGTTATTTCACTTCCCATCTCATTCATCCAGGATTCCATTTTTGTCTCCATCTGCTTCGTTTTGGCCAATAATTCAGTTGTTCCAGCAATGCCTCCAACGTGACTTTTCGTGCCACTCCTGACACGGTGTGACGCATGACAAGTCGTTTGTTTTAATATCACATTAATTGTTTCTTAATACAGCTGAATTACGCTGTTGCATGAACTCAATTAACACACAGCTGTCATATACTGCTTGCAACTCACAGCTGCTCTCTATACAAAAAAGTGCCAACTCTGTCTCGCAACACTGTCTCACAATTGACTTCACTGTCTCTTATTGTCCCATGCCAAACCATGTGTGTAGTCTCCTGAATCATAGTAGAATTCCACAGAAGCCAACGTTTCTCAGCTTTTGCCATAAACAAAGACTCTGCACCTCAAGAACCCTATAAATCCATGAAATGGTATTTGTCATTGAGCCGGTACATTATCGCATCTTGGAGATGGGTGATTACATAAGCAGTGGGCTTAAAACTTAATCCCCTGTGGCAGGCTGAGCAGCCACGACAGTTAATATTAATCATTAATTGAGAGTTAGTTATGTTTACACCATACCTCACTTGTGAAGCTTAGAATGTGCTTTGTGCAGGGTTGCCAACTCGTACGATAATTATGGAGGCATACGATAATTTTAATGTCTGTACGATGGTTGTCAACCCGTGCGATAATTATGGGGGTGTACGATAATTTGAATGTATGATAGTTCGATATCGGCGAAATATCATTTTCACTGGTTTGTCACTCCAGCGAAGTGAAACTAATTACAAATAACACCACTTTTGTCCTCATTGTCTGTCTCCCATAGCTACTAAGCCTGCTACCCCTTATCCTCTTATTGCCAGTGTGCCCAGGTCTGATAATTTCAATGAAGAAGGCACTGTTCAGAAAATTGACGATCAATGTAGAAAACTCGGAATACGTGATATTCCGTGTGAAATAAAGAACATGCCTGAACCTGACAGTTTCTGGAGTGCTGTTAAACACATGCCACCTTGGTGGAAATACTGATTTCAAAGAACTAGCGGCCTTTGCATTATCAGTGGTTTCCTTGCCCTACAGAAGCACTTCTTGTGAAAGAGTATTTTTTTCCTAAACTGGATTTAACAAAAACCAAAGTTAGAAATAGATTGGCACTAGATACGGTAAATGAACTCATTTTGTCGTCTCAACTTATGAAAGAACGTGGTAGATCTTAAAATCTGCAAGTCACCGAGAAGATGTTAAGGTTTACCTCAACAAATTTGTGCAATGCTGCAACGGTGAGGAAGCTGAACTTTCAGATGAATAGTGCGAGAAACATAAGTGCTAAAGATGTAATATAATATTTGTTGAGGTCATCAATCTTGCAAGTGGATATAATAAACATCATTACTCTTATATTTTCATAAGTATTATACTGATCTTTTTATTGTTGTAGCGTTTGCTTTATGATGTACGATAATTTTTAATCCAAATCTATAATTTTGAGTGGGTACGATAATTTTATTTTTACATGTTGGCAACTCTGGTTTTGTGTATATGGACGTCATATGACATCCATTTCAAAATGCAAGAGGAGGAATGTGGATGTCAATAGATGTATTATGCATGCTTTGACAGTTCATTCGTCGCCTCTCACTACTGGGTGACTACTTATGAAAATGTAATAGTATTGATGTTTATGGTATCCACTTACAAGATTATGACCTCAACCAGTATTACAACTTTAACTGTTTTAACACTTATGCTTTTAGCACTATTCATCTGAAAGTTCATCATCTTCCTCAACCGTTGCAGCATTATACAAATTTGTTGTTGAGATAAACTTTAACATCTCGGTGGCTTGCAGATTTTCGGACCCACCACATTCTTTCATAGGCTGAGACGACCGAATAAGTTCATTTACTGTATCTAGCGCCAATCTGTTTCTAATTTCCGTTTTTATTAAATCTAGTTTGGAAAAAACTTTCACAAGAAGCGTTTCTGTGGGGCAATGGAATCACTGATAATGCAACCTCCGCTAGTTCTTCGAAATCAGTATTTCCACCAAGGTGACGTGTTTAACAGCACTCCAGATACTGTCAGATTCAGGCATGTTATTTCATACGGAATATCACGTATTCCGAGTTTTCTCAAGTGATCATCAATTTTCTGAGCAGTGCCTTGATTGACGTTACTAGTTCTGGGCACACTGGCAACAAGAGGATAAAGGATAGAAGGATTAGTAGGATATGAAATGGTTGCCTTAGAGGGGTGGAGACAGGCCATGAGGGCAAAAGTGGTGTCGCTATTTGTAATTAATTTCATTTCGCTGGTGTGACAATCCAGTGAAAATTATATTTCGCCGGTATCGAAATTATCGTACACCCCCATAATTATTGTACGGGTTGTCAACCATGAGCACAAACATTCAAATTATCGTATGCCCCATAATTATCGTACGGGTTGACAACCCTGATCTGTCATACCGTTCGCCGCGATTTGCGCTTCTTTGGGCGAGGGGGGAGGGACTTCCTCGCCTACCAATGTGCTTGGTTCTCCGGGGACTATCCCTACCTTGATGTTTTCTAAACCTCATATATAATTCTGGTACGCCCCATTTTGCGTCGTTCGCTCGTTTCTCTGCCGATAGTGCCTATTTTGACCATAATCATACGGACCTGTATGCGGTTTCCGGCCTACATCATTCCCGTGTTCATGCCTGTTTTGAGGTTCCGGTGCCCTCATCCCACCGTTTCTTTGGTTAGGGAAATGCCGGGTGTCTTGTTGGTCTTGTGAACCTGGGTCGGGTGCATGTGGGCCGTGACCTTGTAGAGCCGCTAACAAATCAATAGTTTCGCTTAGCGTCTGCGGCCTCGCTACCACTAGGTCAGGGGAAGACAACTTCGGGCCGTGTGACGTATTTAAACGAAGAGCCAGCTTGTACGTTCGTGTGACGTCAGGTGAGAGCGGTGTACTGCTGTGCTACCTATATCAGCGGCGCTACTTGCACGAAACTGAATGAATATGAAAAATGTTATTTGAGCATGTTTTTTATTTGTTGTGTGAGGGATCTTAACTGCGTTAGTGCGAATTTTGTTTTTATTCTGTTTTGTTGACGTGTGGTGTTGTGTGTAGTGGTTTTGTTTTTGTGTTCAGTTCCCCGTGTTTCACAGTAGTTTGAGACCGGGCTTCAAGATGTAGAAACATTGTCAACTACATTTCAGATGTTTGCGACCCACTATTCATTGGTTGTTAACAATGTTTCTAGCAGGTAGCAAATTGAATTGATAAATTTACAGTGCGACGATTTGCTGAAGGACAAATATAAACACAAGGAAGACTTGGCTGATTTTTATAAGAATGTTCCTCAAACCACATTTCTGAGGTTATATGCCCTTGTTGCACGGGTATTGTGTATGTTTGGTTCTACGTATGTGTGCGAACAATTCTTTTCTGTTATGAACCTTTCTAAGTCAAAATCCCGAAGCATATTGTCAGATCACAATCTAACATGCAGTCTTTGGTTACAAATGTGTCGTACATTACACCCTAACATTGACAAATTAGTTAAAGAAAATCGAAACGGCAAATGTCGGAAAATGTCCAGCTAATTGTTATGTATAGCTCTCCTCTAGCTCAGGCAAAATAGTTATAATTTCTGTTCTATTTGCGTTATAACATGACTGTTCACATAAACAACATAAACTAGAATTAATATGTGTGTGTGTGTGTGTGTGTGTGTGAGAGAGAGAGAGAGAGAGAGAGAGAGTGTGAGTGATTATAATCTGTGAGCATTCCGTAATTGAAACAGTCAGCATTAAAATTACGATGTCCCGGACGCCATTTCCTCTTCCCCGCTGTGACGTTACACGCTCAACTGGCCTTTGCTCGGAGCATGTGAGCTGAGTGAGCTCACAGTAGCGGTACCTGTCTTCCCCAACACTAGGTGATGACGAATAATGTCCGGATAATGCCTTGTCATCAACGTGATGAATCCTTGTTCGGATATCGGTTTTAATACATACATGTATTTAATGCTTATTTAACCCTAATTATTTTAATGTTCTTTTGTAATAAGTATAGCTAAATTCCATAAGAGAAGATGCTTACCTTTAAAGGTTTCTTCTTGAATGGTACACCTTAAAACATGGATCAACACACAAAAGCACATCTCCACATTCACAACAGACCACATTAAAGCGCGTTCCACCCTTAGATGACAGTACACGTTAAATGGAGCGCAGTGTTGCAACATGTACTAGTTGCGAATCTTTCTCCGCGAGCGACTCGAGGTGGCCGGAGTCCTGCACTTAGTCCTTCAATTGCTGCTTGACGGACACTTTTAACTTTGGTATCCCTGCACGCCTTTGTCACTGTATGACCTAAATTTACAAATGACTAGTCTGTATAAACAATTGATTTCCCCTGGTCCCTAAACCTTTTTACGTCTTTTAGATATTTATGTCGCCATCTGATGGTATCGTCTCTTTCTATTAATATGCGCTTGTTACCCCTTCTTTCATATTCGAACCCCAGATCATGTAAGAACCGACTAAGAGTGGCCCTTGAGAAATTTGGTAGGGTCTCATCACTGTTGAATAGTGACAAAATTATATTCAGCATGGGTGGAATATTTGCAAACTGTAAAGAATGAACAATTCGCCGCACTCCACCGTGCACTATTCAATCATATTGCGTTAACCTAGCGTTTTGTGTAGTCCCGCCCTTTTTGCTTTCTTTTTCGATGGCGTTCTTAGAGGTCCTTTCATTAGTTCCTTTTTAATCATACACACTACTGCTTCTGAGCACCCGATAGCCTTAGCTGTTTCTTTTACTGCCTTACACGCATTTTGTTTCAAAAATAATCTAACACATTCATAATTATTTGGCGTTCCGTACTTCTTAATTTACCAACATATCGTCTCTTCCTAGCTTCCCCCTCCATAACTACAAATATTTACAAAAATATTAAACAAATAACGCAATAACAGCTCACAGTTACACACACGGTTTCTTTCGAACTAATGTTAGTGCTGCTCCTTATACTATCTTCTGTGTCAGGCCTGGCGCTGAATAGATGAATACCTTTTGTTTGCCTTACTGGATAAAAGAAAGAGGTTACTGCGTTTTGGTTTATTTTAAAAACTTTCTCCATCCTTCCTCAACATTTGTTCTCGCTGGTTCCATGATGTAAACTCAATAACAAAAAAGTTTCACACTGCGTAACTTTTGCAGTGCACAGATATAAAATTTTCCGAAAACATTTAATTTAAAAAATTATAACACTTAACTGGGTAAACATAGAGAATTCAAAGTAGGCAGGTGGTAGCACTAGTTTACTCTACCTAAGAAAAAAATATAGATGCATTCTAGCAGTTAGTTTGTTAGTGCGTGATGAGTATAGAAACAGCAAATATCGGACTTCTATTGAAAAAAACGTTTTCTGAAGAAATTTGGGCCTATAGAAATGTATAATGACTCTGAAAAGGATATAAACTGATAGAGAAAAAAATTCTGCATAGGATAATGTGTTCAAATCTGAAATGTATAACAAATGAATATTTATACCATGCTATTAGGAATCTGACAACAGCACGAGGTTAGAAAAGAACGCGGCTAATGGCAACTTGTATGCGCTAGATTTAACTTCATACTGTCTTCTAAGTGTGGAACGCTATATAGTTCCCTTGCAAACTCCTTTTTAGCAATACAGCAGACACTTTCGAAATGGGTGTATCTTTTTTGCTGTGTGTATCCTTTCAGAAACGTGTTTTCCTTTAAGTCTGAGGAGTGCAGGGGTTGTAGATTTCCTATCCCCGATATGAAGAAGCAATGGCGGCTCGTGAATTTTTAACCTGGAGGGGCTCAGAGAGTCTACGTTAAAATGAAGACTTGTTATGCTAATAATGTCAAATGCCAAAGAAAAATACTGATGCAATTACCTTTAATTTAAATTGGAACTTCATACAATGGCTCTTCTCGCAGAATTTCTCGATTACGAGCTTGTTGAAGTCAGGAATCTCGGACATCAGCACTTTCTCTATCGATAACATGCCTAATGCAGTCAATCTGTCCTCATTCATGCGGTTCCTCAAGAATGTTTTTATTAGTTTTAATTTTGAGAAGCATCTTTCAGTTTTGGAGGTAGTCATGGGCAGTGTGATTAGTATTTTAAGTACTTTAAATATTTCCTTGAAGCCGGTGGTATCCAAACCGAAGGAAATGAAGAACTTCAAAATGTTCAAACAGCCACTTACATCACTTTCACCAAATTCTGGTCGGGAATAGAAAATGCAAAGTTCTGGCTTCAGTGCATCTTTATTGACATCGGGAAAAGCTTTACAAAAATTATGAGTACTATCTAGGGGTAAAATTTTTCTGTAATCTTCAGATTTGGCCTGCAGAAACAATTTTGCGCCGCAAAGATGATCTGTGAATTTGAAACGATCTCTCACTTGGGAGAGAATTGTGTCACAGATTTCTTTTGCAGCAGAATGTAAATTCTGGGTATGAAATCCATATCTCTTTGTTGTAGTTTCTCAGATGTTTTCTCAGAAGATGGTATTTGGTCCCTAATTTTCTGCACTACATTTTTAAAACAACTTACTGCTTGCCGTACTTTCACAACATATGTTTCTACCTTTTGCAGCTGATCATACACAACGTCAACATGAGGCATAAGTTTGCTGAAGAAGTTCAACCAGTAGAGAAACATGTAGTCGTTCAGCCATTTTAAGAATTCTGCTGCCTGGCTGACTGTATCAGAATTAAATTTCTTTGGCTTTCCAGATTGAATATTTTCAAAACAAGTTATAAGTGAGGTTTTGTGCTTCAAGATGGATTGTACTGACCTATAGCGAAAATTCCACCTAGTTTCTGAAGGTCTTGGTATTCGTTCCTCACAAATACCTTCTAAGACAGAAGTCCTTTCAGGAGAGTTAGAAAATATGTACAGATACTCCTAATGTTGTGGAAGAATGTTTTAACACTTGAAATAATTTGTTCCATTAATTTGTTCAGTTGATGTGCATAACAATAAATATAATGAGCAATGTTATACACCTCTTTAACTTTCACATTAACACCACCTAAATGACCTCTAAATACAGTAGCTCAATCATAAGTCTGTGCAATTAATTTTTGAGGACAATTTCCAATCAATGGAAGCATTTGTTCCAAAATACGCTTTGATAAACCTTCTGCATTTGCAAATGTACAAAAGCGCTCGTAAACTTTGCCTTAAAGTTCATATCGAAACACTAGCACTGTCTGCAGTTGTTGTTGATGTAGTGTTTAACGCCCGCTTTTACTACTACGGCACCGCAGGCGGTGACACTGATGATACATGGAATGAAGATGGAGCACCGGTGGAATGAGATGGTGGGGGAAACCCGGAGAAAACCCGCCCTGGTGCCGCTTCGTCCACCACAAATACCACATGCGGGTCCCTGGGATCGAACCCGGGTCGCCTAGGTGGTAGGCGAGCGCGCTAACCGCTCGGCCACGGCGCCGCCCTGTCTGCAGTGTTTTGATATATTCATCGTATCATCAACCATACATGCGAGGAAAGAAGACTGCTTAATTTGATCAGAAATGAAATCCCTGCAAACATGCAGCATACAATCTAACAACTCACTTTGGATGGTTTTAGAAGTACCATTTTCGAAATGGCTGTTAAGAGCAGGACTGAGTTTCTTACAAAGACTTAGTATTGCTAAAAACATCCTAATTGCTGGATGTGGCGGTTTCGTCATGACCGCGAAGAGGAAGATTACATGCACCACATAATTTTATGAAATCTATTATCACTGACAGAGCCTCGCAATTTTTCTCCACTGTTTGGTTGTGCTTTTTATGGATTCCTTATAAGCACTACTTAAAAATGACATAATATTGTACGCTTCTATAGGAGTTTTCACGTTATGAAGGCACAATGGCTCTTATGGAGAATCAGCGCGGCGTTGCCACGTATGTTGCGCCGCCGCGATTACCGGGGTTTTGCTAGTTGATTCCTGAACCACTGTTCAAATCTATCGCTATCCATTTCATCACGATAATCAACAGAACCTTTTTTCGTCAAGAAAACATATTTTGCACCCTGTACAAATCGTACTATCGGCATGCAATATTACAAATCGTGGTCCGCGAGCAGTAGGTGATTTAAGACCAGTGGATAACCCGGCCAAAAGCGCTCCTTTAGGAGTTTTTGTAGTCTTATCCTTCCAAACTTTTGATACAGTGTGCCCTACATTTACCCAACTTTCATTAAGGTACACGATTTTCCTTACCTCTTTGCTGAATTGTTTTATTTTCCGTAAACAGGAATGTCGCCACGCTATATCATTTGTCTCGATCATAAACGATTTATTTCTTCTCTTTTGAAAATGAAATCCCATTTCCTCCCTAAGCTATAAAAGGTTGAATATTTAAAATTTGGCAAGTCCTCATCCTCATTGACTTATTTCAACACGGTCAGAATTGTAGGGGGAGTACTTTGAAATAGAAATTCAGGAAATTTGTGCCATATCTGCGTTCAAAATTATATTTTATCTTCCTGCTGGTTTTGCATGTATGTCGCGGTGTAGTGATGGGACCCTCTTTACATTATTTTCTTAATATAAAAAATGTAGGCCTACTTACACCAGTCGCCTTATGAAGCTCACTACAATAAACGAGTCACTGTATCCGGGGTTCTTTTTCTTTCAATAATCATACACTCTAAGAATTGTTTTTCGGTCACCACTTTGAATAATTTCGCCTTTTTTCTGCGATCCATTCCGCACTGATCACTTAACTGCAATGCACATAATTACCAGAGAGCTTGTAAAACTCGCTCACGCCTCACATTCCCAAAACCTATTGAAAACCTGCGCTGAAGTACAATGACTTATCGGCCCTTCAACTGTCACACCACATCTGGTTTTCATCATCTCCAAGACACGAGGACCGGCTTTCGTCCATGGGGTGCTTTGTGCGCCGCAAACATTTGCTTCAAATGGTGATTCATGAATACTGGAGACGTTCTATATGTATATAAAAAATAATTTCGTTATTTACTTGACAAATTTGTCGCTGGAAGTTTTTACGTGGACTTACAGAACAAGAATTAGTCAGCGACTACATTTTCCACTGTATAAACGAAGAACCTTAACACTTTGTTTTAAACTTTATTTTTTTAGAAAAATATGTTTAGACATATTGATATAATCTAAATACCAAAGTGGCCTATAAAAGCAAGCAAATAATCCAGATTTTTTTCCATTGCAATTATTTCGATTTGAAACCATGTTTTGACGTTCGGAGCAAGAAAGATGTTAAAAAAATCTGCTTTCAACAAAATTTTAGATTTTATCATTTTAATATATTTATATATTATATAAACATTTATATAAAATGTTTATCGTGCATACCATACTATTCTTCGACACATTTCACACCGAAATGCATGTTCATACTTTATCTTAGTCGCATTTGAAAACACGCACATTTGGCAACAGCGCACGTGAATCTTCCATAAGAATAGCATGGTCCATAAGAGCCCGTTGTGCCTTCATGACGTGAAAATTCCTATAGAAGTTGAAAACTGACTAGAAGAATTATTATGCTTTTTTATTTTTTCCGGCAGATGTTTCAAGTCACACACTCCGTCTTTGGTTCATGCATCATCACCACCACCACTGCCGAACAACAGACACATGGAACAGAAGAGCGTGTTTTTTTCTTCACATACACACAGCCAGGAAACTTTTTCGTATAACTAAATATCAAAATTTCAAGATCTCAGATTTCAGAACTCCAAGATCAGCTGTGGGTAAATAATTTGGCTTTCCTTGTAGATTTAACCCGTTATCTTAATGAACTGAATACCACACTTCAGGGTAGAGAGCGCATTATCACTGACTTGTTTTGTACCATAGAGGCATTTAAACAAAAGTTACGTCTTTGGGAGCACCTGTTTAGCAATGCGGAGATGGTACATTTTCTGACCCTAAACTCAGTGATCCAACTGAACTTTGATGAATATACTACCATACTGCGACAATTGCACGAAGAATTTGAACGTAGATTCCAGGACATTATACCACTTGAGAAACAATTTAAGCTATTTGCAACACCATTTTCAGTGGATATCCTCGATAGTTCCGTTGAACTGCAGTTGGAAGTAATAGATTTGAAAAATGATAATGAGTTAAAAGATAAATATTAAAATAGAAAAAGTATATACCATTTCTACACCTCTGTAAAATGCGAAAGATTTCCTGAACTCCACAATCTAGCAGGAAGAATTTTGTGCATGTTCAGGACAACCTGTGTTTGTGAATCACTGTTTTCCTTAATGAAGTGTACAAAGTCACGTCACAGAAGCCAATTAAGTGATGAACACTTGAAAGCATGTTTGCAATTGGGTAGCTCACAAACAATAGTCCCATGTACTGAACAACTGGTGGAAAACATACAACTGCAAAAACCACGGCAATTGTCTGATGGCTAAGAAGGGGTAGTTTTCATAGAGAATTTTATTTGAAGAATATTTTGTTTATTTGTATTATTTACTTCATTGAATTGCATAGTACCAATAAGAACGTTCTATGTCATATTACATTATTTATTTAGTTTATTAGTTCTATACGAGTGTTTATATTTTGTTAATTGAATTTCCTGAGAATAAGATTTTATTTTGTATTATATTAGTTATCAGTATTAAAGTGTATAAAATACTGCTATCATTATTATGTAATTGAAAGTGTAAGTTAATTTACACAATCATAGTTCCGCCACTGTAGCACCTCCATTTCTCGCCCGCAACCGGACCCTCAGGGCTTGAGGGCTTTTACTTCCGCCCGAGCGGGCAGTCTGTTGGGGACGCCTGCACTAGACCAACACTGGCCATATAATGCACATTGTATTCCTGAATAACATCAGGCTTGAAAATTGATATTTTGGCATGGGCGTCTATTTGTCCAGTGTCAATCATCAGAATCTTAGAGCTGCAATAATGGATAAAGCCCTAACTACCCTCCTGCAGCTCTAAGATTCTGATGATTGACACTGGACAAATAGACGCCCATACCAAAATATGTCAGTTATACAGTTATGTCTATTTGTGCTGCAGTTGTTTTTAGCACTCCACAATGTTGATTTTTCATGAATATCTGAAGGTAGAGGGTCATTTTCTACCTCACTGCTATCCATATCCTCAGTGCCCCCCCCCTCCCCTTCAAAACCAACAATATCCAAATTGCTGTCATACAGCAAAAAGTCCATCACATTTTCTGAAGTAATTTCAGAAGCCCATACACTTCCTTACGCGAGCTAATTTACTTGCTACATTTCTATTTGAAGCCATGGTTAGCAATCAGATATAAGAATTTAAAATGTGGTCTAAAAGAAATCACTCTATACCCTGGGACAGTCTAAATAAATACTGAATTCTGCTGAGAGAAGACAGCAACTGCATAAGGCAGCTAAAAGAAGCTACTGAAAAATATATTCAAGCATACATACAAATGCTGACAGAGATTTTCTTTCTTTGCCGGCTTGGCCTGTTGCAGAACATACAAGTATTATTGCATGGTAGCTTTGACTGAATTATAAAGTCTTGAACTGGAGAAATGATTCACTGAGGCGGCTAATTGTTTGTATGCACTGTGAACAGGCTTACTTACAAATGAGATCAGCACATAGAATGACTTTTGCTACAGATAAACTAAATTGTGAAATTTCAACATTTTGTCTCTGCTTTATTGATACCGTAAATGTATACAGCCTTTAATGAGCTTTAAACCATTTTTGTTCCATTAAAATAACTTAATAAATATGGAAGATACGAATGTGTATTTCCAAAGCATGTTTAGTCCATTTAACCATTCATATGCCTTGTGCTGTATATTGTTTTATCATATTCTTTGACCATTTAGAGTTTAAATGACCATTGCTGAAGCAGTTGATTAACATAGTTTGATATTTGCAGAAACTGTGGAAGGGAATTCAGAAATCAGTACTTCTATATTGGCACCACTCCTTATTTTGTATTTTGGAGTTTTATGCAAACTGCAATTTATAATTCCCTACATGATAACTTAGGTCTCTATTGTACCCAAATACTGTAACTTACATATCTTTGTTTGCATACTGGAAATGACTGACACTATGGCAGATATTACCAGGGTTAGGAAGATCATGCTCTAAAAACTCTTGCAATATGCATGCAAGTATGCCCTTAAGATGTGTGAAATATGCACCAAAACATGCCCTAAAAGTTATCATATAAGGGAATGCCCTTTCCTGTCCTGTGGCACTATGGCCCTTGGCCTACTGCCTGGCCACTGGATCTCTCACCTCTGCCCACTACAGGTGTAATGAGCAGGGACCAGTGTTGGAGAGTGAGATGTAGTCAGCGCCCTGAGCCCTCCCGGTCAGTATATGCAGTCTTCGTAACCAGAGGTAATCATACAGAGGAACCAGGATGGATTATCAGCCCGAAGCCTGGTGTGAGAGCGAGGATGAAGCAATGGGTGGAATGATTGCAGGGGAAACTAGAGAACCTGGAGAAAACCTGCCACTGCATCAGTATCTTCACCACATACCCCACATGCACACACCTGGGATTGAACCCGGGTCGCTTTGGTGAGAGTCCAGCAGTCTAACCTCTTGGCCATGGCATGGCCCATAAGAGAATGTACACATGCAAACTTAGATTTATTGATGAGAAGTAGATACACATTACTCTAAAATAAGAGATCAATTACAATTTAACACTACTGCATGACAGAGACCTTCCTTGGTAAATCTTCATCCATTGTCTCTCCATAAACCTTTATATCTTGAAAAACTTGTTTCGACGTCACACAAAGATATGGTTCATACTTAACCATTTATAGTAGTTCCACAGAAAGAGAGAAAATCTTCAGGTATATATAAGGACTTCTCTCCAAGCATGTCTTGTATTTTGGAGGTCTATTTATACCCAAGATTTCATAAAAGAACATAGTTCACTTTTTCTTTTATTTTCTGCCCTACATTACCTGAATGGACTCCAAACCAGAAACGGTCGTATCAAACACATTTAATGACTGATTTAAGGAAAATCCCATTGTTTCCAGTGTTTTAATGACTGCAGGTATATTATAAAAATGTGTTAATATAAAGGAAAGCTTTCCTTTAAGTTTTTCCTCTAAGAAAACATCTGTGTTTTATCAAGGGAAACAGCATCATCTGATTCTAATGAATTAATAACTCTTCTGACTGACTCTAAATGTTTAGCATAATATAATGCAGCTGCTATCCAACTTCATTAGGTGCCATCATTCTAAACAGCTACACCCTAGGTGTAGATTTAAGAAAAACTTTCTTCACTTTAGAGATTAACTTCTGTACTTTAGGAAAACATAGTCTAATTGTTTCTGCAATATGGTGAAGAGCATGAATAAGACAAGTTAAATGTCTTAGGAAAAACTTCTCTTAGTTTTTTCCCTGCTCTTATGATATAGCTTGCTGCATTGGTTAAAAATAAAATCACATTGTCATATTTTATATCACCTGGAGATATTAATTTCAGTCATTCACTAGCTGACCCACTGATGCACTGTTAGTAACTTCTAATTGAGAGCAATTAAAGAGATACAGTACACCTGCCTCTTGCTGATTTAGAATGCCCACTATTTGATTTGCAATGGAACGTCCTTCTACATCAGTTGTTTCATCTATTGAGATCCAGAAAAAACTCATTTGCTAACTTAATTTGCAAGGTAGATATATTTTTGCAACAATGAGGAACATATGTTTTACGTAAGGTACTTTAGTCATGCCCATGTTGCTTGTGTAATTACTTAAAAAATTACGCAAAATTGGGTTATTTATTTTCCATAAAGGAATGTCAGCTGCTGGAAGTGCTTCACGAAGGTCGTATGAAAACTGTGTAACTCTAATTCCCATACACTCAATTAGTACATGTTGGACACTTTCACATCTGTCATACTTTTTTGTAACCATTTCCTTGTGTTTTGCGGTATTAATATGTTTAACCACCTGAAACCATTTTTCACTCCCAATACTTTTTTCATATGCCTTACGTTATAAGAAACTATATTTTCACTAATAAGATCACTAGAAAACTCAGTTTGTAAACTCTTTAAGTTTGTTTGCATTACTTGGTTTCACCTTTGACGTTTTTAATACTGTCCATATTGGTCACACCTCCTCACTTTTCATAAACAGTCTGCAGTGGCTACTCAAGCAAAGACACTTCCTTATTATGTAATCTATTCTATGTAATCTTAAAAGCAAGCCAATATAACATGTTTCTTACACAGCATTGCATGACTCATTCTTCGTATGAATCACTGAATTACTTGCCCGAGTGACATTATGTGACTGAGGAGGAAACTGCATCTGCACAGTATACAGTAAAAAAATTGACCATGTAACCAAACTAACTCGTTTTAAAAAATGTTTCCCGTTTTAGTGCAAAAATATGCCAAATAAACACATTTACTAAAATATTACATTTACTTAAAACAGCGGAAATGTGCAATTATATGCCCAATAAAATTTATTAGGAGTACTAGAAAATTCATAGGAAATTCAGCATTTCTGACTTGCAATGCACAAGAAGCACCATTTGTAGATTTTCAAAGGAAAATGACTGTTGATTATCTGCTAACAAAGTCTTGTACATTGAGAAGCTCCTTTCCACTTGCACTGATACTAGAGGAGAATACTTAAAGTAAACTATGTCACTTGCTTCCAAATCTCCTGGTAATTCTCCAAGAGAAAATTTCCACCCAGCAGTACATCTGCAATTGAAGACAATGAAGCAAACCTGTTAGTTTTATTCAAAATGAACATTAATTTGTTCGCTACAACCTTCTCCACATTCCCATTCACATTTTCTAAGTTACTTGCCACTTCTTTCACTAAGTCTCTGCAACACTAAGTTAATGGGACACTGGTACCAAATGGATTTTCTTCCCTAATTAACCAATTTTAATGAAATTTTTAGATTAAGTTGCACCTACCATGATATACTGTTGGTATAAGTTTCACTGCTCTATATTAAATAGTTTTGAAAGTAAATATTGTTTATTATGTTTTTTGGAAAGAATTGAATAGTGATATAAGGTATACTTTTTGCAGTTTAGAATTAAATTAGAGGCCTGAAATTTGGTATGTTAGTTTTTCTATGCCTATTCAATAAAACTGTGCATTATTTTCCGAAAATATTAATATTAGAAATATGAATTTTCTTCTATTTATAATAGAATAAAAAGAAAGATTACTAATAATTACAAAGGGGAAAAAAGCATATACTTTTATGTATGAGTGTGATCAAAAAACCAATGCACAGTTTTCTTTAACAAGTTATATTCTACATATCCTGAAAATTTCAACTTTATCCATCAATATTTACTGGAAAAAAGTTTACCACAAAGCACAAAAATTGTTATATGGAGAAAACGCTATTTAAAGTTTTGGAACACACTTACTGGAAATATTGCAAGAGTCTAAATAAATTTCAAATACACCAATTTCCAGGTGGTTTTGACACATAATATTTAATGGCCATCTTCTGGACATGTTAAAGACAACATTTCTTCAAAAAAATGTTTTCTGAAAAAAATCACGTTTTTGGCCATTTTGATACCAGTGTCCCCTTAACTCCAGATTTTTCTAAGCAAGTTATGGCACCAGGCAGGAATCCAAAATTTATCTTAATGTACAAAAGTTTACCTACAAGTTTCCCGCCCGAAAGAAGTTCCTGAGCAGCTTTTATAAAGGCTATCTTCTACTTGCTAGGTGCAACTTACAACTGGTGCCTGGGCAAGTTCATTGTAAATCCATAGAAGGGGAAGAAAGTGTCTGTATAGTTTCCTGAAACTTTAGTGTAACTTTAATCTGGTATTGCTAAGAACCAAGCAAATCAATTTGCTAAGAAGTGAAATGTAAAGAATGGAAATGTTCCTTTGCTCTTGAAAACAAAAAAACAGCAGAATGTACCTAAGATGCATTTAAAAATGTATAAATATGCAATAAAACTGCCCAAAGTTTATAAAAATGCACAATAATGGAATAAAAGCTCATAAAAATGCCCTATACCACAAAATTAGAAAAAAATGAAAAAGAAATACCCTTGCAAATATGGTTGGTTTAACTTCTTTTACTCTGAAACAGATTTATATACAATTCATTAATGAATTAGATTTACAAAATAAAGATGCAAAATCATCAAAATCCTAGCCCTACTAATTACAGTGAAGCAGCAAAAAGAAATGTATTATTTTTATTATCATGCATCTTTTATTAATTTTCAATTTTTAAGATGCTGTTGTAACCCAGGAAGTGCTCTTTTTTAACACAGTTTGACTGGGTCAATTGCCTATGGCAGGGAATAAACACTGAACACAAGTTTCAAACAAAATAAGTGCTCAAACTAATGACCTGCTGTGCTAATGCATACCTATTATGGCTGTGTAAAATGGTAGATGTAATATATTTAGAGGTCATCACAATACTTTGGTGCAGGTCTGCTGGATCTTTTGGTTCCTTTGCATGCACTTGTTGCTTAAAATACCCTAAAGGTATTATATCAGGTAATCCAGTTGTCCATAAGACTGGTCCTGGTCTTCCTATCCAATAAATAAATAAGTAAATAAACAAATAACTATTTTATTGTCATTAAGCTTATTACAGTAACAGACAAGTCTGGTAATATGTACAAGTAAATCAATACTGTAAAGGAAATACAGACTGTACAATCACATTTACATTTAGCATTTGTGTAATTGAGGACATGAGCGTCGGCAGACTTTTTTTCAGAGAGGGGCCGCATGTTGGAAGTTTGCAATTAATTCATTATTCTGTAGCTAAAAATTGCAAAAATTGAGTTGTAGTATTTGTTACGGATAAGCATGTTAATTTATGCTAAATAAAAAGTGTACTTTACCTCAAAATTAAAGCACTAGTCTAACAGTAATTCATTGAACAATACATTTATTATTTTCAAAGGGGGGCCGCGGCCCCCCCTTGCCCCCCCCTTCGCGACGCCCATGATTGAGGATAATAATGTAACTAATAAAATAGGTAAAAACCTTGTAAGCAAATACATCAGTGGATAAGGAATAAAGGAATAATGTAGTGAAACAAAAATGTTATAATTGAAAGAATAGATGGTATAATCGCACATGCTTTAAGCATTCATGTAATTAGTGGCTCTTAAACAGGAAACAAAACTTATACAGTACATCTTAAATAAACACATGTTACACAAGAAAGAATTTCCTCACCGGTTTGTAATGTTGTTGTTGTTCTTCTTCTTCCTCCTCCTCCTCCTCTTCCTCCTCCTCTTCCTCCTCCTCTTCCTCCTCCTCTTCCTCCTCCTCCTCCTCTTCCTCTTCCTCCTCCTCTTCTTCTTCTTCTTACGGGAAGCTTACCTCACTGAGATCTGAGGGTACCATTTGCTGTTTGGTGTAGGTGGGGGGCGTCAATCCTTCCTTGCCGGGCTAACACAGCGGTGAGCGTGAACGACTCTTTCTTTTCTCAGTAGTCCGGTTAAATGTTCACATCTAGGGAGTGGTGCGGGACAACACGCAGTATGATTGATTAAAGTTCAAATTTAATTTGTTGAATTAGTTTATTTTTACTCTCACACAAGAATGTACATTTCGATATGATGGATTGGCGTCCTTTCCTACGTACGGGGTTCACCCGTCGATGCCACGGACCACGCACTTTTGTAATTTCTCTAATTATTTGATTTTATCACCCGCGTCATAAACTATACTTCTCTTTTGCAGAGGACGATTTCTAAATTCTTCTATACAAGTCTATTTGCGTATCAGAATGTTATTTCCCGATAAATTCTAATTTTTATCGGGACTTCGCGTGTCACACACGACGCCAATCCAGATAACAGATGAACAAACAGAACAAGACAATTGAATATCTACATAATTGCCCACTATAACAATGATTCACAATTTTAGGGGGCTTTTTCTGCCACCACTATAAACACACATTTTAAATACTTCAGGAGGCTTTTTCAAATAATATCGCCTCAGGTTTTAAAACATATCTGCTATTTTCAAAATGTTCATGTATTGAATAATAATAAGGTTTAGAAACTAACCATTCATGTAATTTACTTTAAAATTTACTGTGTGATAACTGTGCCAATTGTAATGGTAGGGTATTATACCAGGTGAACCACTTCATCCAACATTGGCATAAGTAGATAACCCTGCATGCATTAAAACAGTTGCAGAACTCCACAGAGCAAATTTAGTCAAAGAGATGACAGTGGCATGTTCTGCCTGTCAGCGAAGACATAAGGTGAGAGCTGAACTAGCGTATGTAGTCTGTGATAATAGGCTGTAACAGTATAAACAAACGATAAGGTCTCACTTTACTTATAGGATCTTTACTTTCCAGGGAATAAACTCACTCCTGATAATAATAATGACAGTAATAATGCTGATAATGATGATGATGATGATAATAATAATAATAATAATAATAATAATAATAATAATAATAATAATAATAATAATAATAATAATAATAATAATAATAATAATAATAATAAAAGTGGTGGTAATGGTGGTGGTGGTCGTGGTCGTGGTGGTGGTGGCGGTGGTGGTGGCGGCGGCGGCGGTGGCGGCGGCGGCGGTGGTGGTGGTGGTGATCGTGATAAGAATAAGGATCATGAGAATACGAATAAGAATCATGAGAATAAGAATCATGAGAATAAGAAGAACGAGAAGAATAAGAACAAGAAAAATAAGACTAAGAAGAACAAGAACAATAAGAAGAAGAACAACAATAATACTGATACTGGTGGTGGTGGCGGTGGCGGCAGTGTCGGTGGCGGTAATGATGGTAAAATGTATGCTTTTACGATATTATATAATAAATAATAATAATGATAATTAATAATTATTAATGACGATAATGATGACGATGATGATACTGATCATGATGATGATACTGATCATGATAATGATAATAATGATAATAATAATATAATCATAATAATCACAATAATAATGACAATGATAGTAATAATGATGATAACAATAACAACAACAATAATAATAATAGCAGCAATGACAATAATTAATAATAATTATTAATGGTGATAATAACAATAATAATGAACATAATAATAATGATAATAATAATCATAATGATGATGATAATAATGATAATAAATAATAATAATAATAATAATAATAATAATAATAATAATAATAATAATAATAATAATAATAATAATAATAATAATAATAATAATAATAATCACCATATCATGGTGCCATGAGAGGAAGTGATCTACATATCTCTGCATTTCTGCAAGGCCGAAACGAGTTTGTGGTGGTTGTATATTGCAGTGTCGACGGTATACATGGTGACCTTGCACTGGTGTCAACTGAGAAATAATTTGTGAACAAGATATAGGTGTACAAAAACGGCGACATGATTGCCCTTTCTGGGACACCAGCCCGCATCACTCTCCCACGAGGAGGTGTGCCGACTTTTTAAAAAGTTTTGAAGGGCCAGAAATTTGCGGTGCAGTTTATAAATAAAGCCACTGTGCCAGCATTGGTCCAAAGCGACATCTACGTCCAGAAATAGTGTCAGCGCTGAAGCCCCATTTTTGAATTGCTCAGTGACGTCATCAGCTAGTCTTAGAAGCTGTAATTCTGTGGAATGTGATTTTCTAAAACCAAATTGTGAATTTGAAAGTCCATGTAGTTCCGAAACTTGTTTTGGAGTCGTGAAAGTATGTTTTTCGAGCAATTTACCAGTAGTAGACAGACTAATGGGGCGGTAATTTTGAGGTTGTCTGGTGCTTTTCCCTTAGTTTGGGAGCATAAGTTAATAACCTTGGCTCACTTCCTAGTGAAGAGGAAGCAGCTGTGCTGCAAAGAGACATTAAATACCTTAGTTGCACCAGGGCTTTTCTCGGGAGGTGTTTAACTTCCCCATTAATCACCTTGTCTGAGTCGGCAACTTTCCCATTAGGCAATTTCCTAATGAGCTTGTACACTTCGCGCGGCGTTATAAGGGATAGTCGTTGCTCTGCTTCTGCGCCACCCAGGTTTGTACCCATGTCTGGACCTCTTATCCTAGGTCACGACTGCTCACTGGGTTTTCGGTGAATCTGTCTTGGAGACAGCGAAGACTTTGGCTTTCTCCTCTGCGGAGAAGTGCAGGCCGCCTTGAGTGTGCAGCGTCTCAGTTGCGGAGTTGACGCTCGTGGGCACCTTGAAAGCCAGTAATAATTTCCACAAAGAGGAGAATGGGTGGTACTCAGCATGTTGTTTTCCCACTGTTCAGTTTTGAGTTTAATTTGTCGCCGAATAACGCTGCGTAGCCATTTTGCTAGCGTTTTATATTCAGACTGAAGGGTATACCGCCACAGTCTTGTCAAGAGTCGTCTTCGGGCAATGAGCTTATCCACCTTCGGGTTTGTGCACAAACCGGGTGGTCTTGTGTATGTGGTAGCATTTCCTTTGGCGTAGCGAGGCAGTGAAGTTTTCAATGCCGACATCTATGTCTGCCTCGCTATAGTATGACAGCCTGGGTCGCGCCATCGCGTGCATTTCCATGGTAAAGATATTCCAGTCGGTGTCTGCCCTTCTGTGTGGGCCAGAGGCACCGGTTGCAATTGTACCCGGGATATCGAAATGCATTTTTTGTAAGTACGAAGTCCAAAATCTCAGTATCAAAGTAGCCTGATCGGTGCCAAAATGTGGGTTCTGGGGGGAGATGTACCTCAATATCGTCATTGTCTGTTATAAGTTCAACCAGGAAATTTCCGGCCGCGTTCGCTCGGTGAGAATACTACCAGGGCTACCGAGCATTGAAATTTCCTGCAATTATAACGTGATCCTCCAAAGCGAGAATTTGTTCGAGGTCTCATATGAAATCTGTGGAGTTGGGGGCCGATAATGTGCTACCAGCATCACCGTTCTGTTAACACGAGTTTTTAAGAGCCGTGCTCACTAGCGCGGGCAGCGTGACAATGAGCATGAGCAACTGTATTTTTTAACAAGATAGCAGGCCGCCCCCCGCTCGGTCTGCCAGTTCTATCGTTCCGAAATATTTTGTAATCCTAGAACTTAAAAGTGTGCTCTTATCTTAATTTTGTTTCGCAGATAAACGCAACGCCCGTTTTTGTTACGCGGTAGGTAGTTTTCAAGTTCATGTTGCTGCCTGCGGACGCCGTCTACATTCCACAGGAGCGCGCGAGTTAAAGTTATGCCTCCCCTTACATTGATAATTTACTCCAAGAGGGTGTGCGGAAGACATATGATGGTTTCTAGCCTCTCCATAGTGCTGTTGCAGCTTTTAAATTTCGTGATAAATGGCTGCAGCTTTGTTAAAAGTGCTGGAAGATTGAATCCCTTGAACAGGTTGAAAATATCTTTTACTTCTTCCACGTCGCTGGTTAGCGCCTGGGAGGGGGGGGGGGGGGGTTGTGGAGGGGTACGATTTGGTGGTGGCACGGATGCCTTTTGCCCTCCAGCGGCTCCGGCAAAGGAGACGCCTTGTTTGACCCTGGCTGATCATTTGGAGAGCTGCCGAAGGTTGCCAGTTGGCGGCGGTGGCGTTCGTTTCGGCATGTCTCACGCCCCCTGTAGCAAGCAGGATGTCCTTTCCCTGTTTTGCTTTTTTGAGGGTCAGCTAGACGGTGCAGGCCACACACCGGGAGGTCATATTGCACATCTTGTAAGTGTGGCCCAATTGCTGACAGTTAAAGCACTGTGTGATATTTTTGGTTTTCACGACCTCCACGGTGAACATCATATGGCACACCTCTCGTTCTTGCAATAATTTTTGGTTGGCGGTTGTCCTACTAAATTTACCTGAAAGTTTGCCAGAGGCTTGCCGCGGGAAATCATCTGAAGCACCTGGACGCCGGTGTATCCATTCATGTCCAGGTCCTCCTTGATGTAGTCTTCTTTCCGGTCTGCTTGACTACACGTCGTAGGGCGTGTTCGCTTCTGGAAGTGAGGCTGAAGTTCTCCACTCCGGCGTCCATCAGGAGCGTCATTCTGGGAGCGGCGTGTTGCTTCCGCTGGAGGAAGAGTTTAAGGGAGTCTCGAGTTGTCAGCAGCTTGTATACCCCAACTGGCAGGGAGTCCCGGAGAAGGTGGAGGACCTTCACGGTATGGCTGACATCGGGTATGATTTACGGCGGTTTCTGATTATTCGTTTTGTGTTGGGTGAGTTCTGGTTGGGAGTGGAGGTGGGTGTGAGGGTTGTGTTGCTTTTGTTCCTTTTGTTTGCCTTTTTCCGTGTGCACAGATGGAAAATGAAGTTCTGTATTAGTTCAATTCTGTGTATACCCAGATGTATTACTAGCAGTGGTAGTGCTTGTGTACAGTACAGTACCCAGTGTCTATAATCCCCTCCTAGTTTAATTATATTAGTTTTAGCCTAGTCCTTGCCCCTCCCTGTGAAAACAATTGTGCATTCGTTGTGTTTATGTGATAAGTGACAGTGACAGAGTTAAATTTAGTTAAAAGCTTCAAAAGCTCGCGTGGGACGCTCGGTTTTGTGTCCTTGTAGTACGCACCAAGTCGCGTCCCCACGTAACGAAAGGCTCCCAGAACCCCTGCGACTGGGAGCGGGGACAAGTTGAGAGATGGCATCCGCCAAATTCAGTCCTATTATGCCGGCTACCGGTGTAGAACTGATAGCTTGCGGCATGCAGCCGGTTATACTTATAGGCGCCGGAGAACCGGCCGCAACCAACATCGAACCGCCTACCACCACCTCATTGGCCACAGCGACATCGATCTAGCCAACCGCCAACATCGTCAGCGTGGAGGACAGAAAGGCTAAAATGTTCCTCGAGTTACAGAAAGAAGTCGAAGATCTACAAAATGAGATCGTATACTACTGGCAGGTATGGATGGAGAGGCCCACGACTTCGCAAAAGTTGCGAGGGGCTCGGATTATGCTACAGGGAGCACCACCAAAAGAAGCGGCTTCTTTTTCAGCTAGGTGAAGACTGGCGAACTGCTCCAGCGCGTATGAAGCGCCCATTTAACTGAGGCAACAACTCGGACACCGAACGTCCCGACCAGAAGCTCTGTAAGAAAAAACCAAAGTAGTTTACACCGCCATACCCCCTCATTACCAGAAATCAGTTCGCGCTCCTGGTGCCAGAGGAAGCTGAATCCGAGGACGAGATAGAGGACCTGTCCCCGAGAACAAATCCTACCCCCAGGAAATCCTTCCCAAAACCTCAGTGGCCAGCTCAGCCACCAAAACAACCAAAACCCCTACAACCCTCCTTATCCACCTACACTCCCACCCCGAACTCATCCAACAACTCAGTCATACCAAACCCTAACCCTCAGAAACCACCAAGGATCATCCCTGATATCCGGCAAACTGTCAAGGTCCTTCGCATTCTCTGTGACTCACTGGCCTTAAACGCTTCCTCCAACGGAAGCAGGACGCCAATCCCACTTGTAGCTCCTGAAGGACGCCGGAGTTTAGAAGATCAGCTTTACGTCCAGAGGCGACCAGCCCCTCAGATATGTAGCCAAATGACTGTCAGTGGACATCAAGGAGGACCTGGAGCAGCAGGACTACGTCAGCTGCATTCCCGTGGCAGACCTCTGCCAACTTCCCGGTAAGCCTAGACAGGACCACCACAAACCAAAAGTTATTGCAGGAACGAGTGGTGTGCCATATGATGGTCACCGTGGAGGTCCTGAAAACTAACCACAACATAACTGAACGTTTGAACTGTCAGTAATTAGGACACATACAAAATGTGTAACATGACCTCCCGGTGTGTCCTCTGCGGTGGCCTCCACCGCCTGGGTAACTGCCCCAGAAAGGCAAAGCAGGACTCTGTACCCCGCTGTGCAAGCTGTAGGGAAATTAAAATTAAGTTATTTTGTTGTTTACCGACGCTGTCAATTGCCAAGATCACATCAGCGTCGCCGTGTGCCAGAATTTCGTCCCGCGGGAGCTCTTTTACATGCCAGTAAATCTACTGACATGGAGCTGTTGTTTTTAAGCACACTTAAAAACCATCGATCTGGGCCGGATTTGAACCCGCGACCTTGTGATCAGTAGGCTATCGCCTAACCAACTGAACTACCCAGACCGACAAAAAAAGAAAAAAACTGGGGAGGCGCATCCTACCAGCTATAGCGGGTGTGAAACATTTAGAAATGAACGCCACCGCTGCCAACCTTGGTCAGGAGCTCCCCAAGTTCTCGGCCACGGCCAAAATCTATCGCATACTCGGGCCTGATCAAAGATGGTGTCTGTTTTGCAAGCGCCGTCGGAGGGCGAAAGGCACCCGTGCCAACATAAAAGAGTCACCCTCCACAACCCCCCCCCCCCCCCAGGCGCCCATTGACGACCTGGGCGGTCTCAAAGATACCTTAACATCATAAAATAATTAAATCTTGACTACATGGACTTTCAAATTCACAATTTGGTTTTAGAAAATCACATTCCACAGAATTACAGCTTCTAAGACTAGCTGATGACGTCACTGAGCAATTCAAAAATGGGGCTTCAGCGCTGACACTATTTCTGGACGTAGATGTCGCTTTGGACCAATGCTGGCACAGTGGCTTTATTTATAAACTGCACCGCAAATTTCTGGCTCTTCAAAACTTTTTAAAAAGTCGGCACTCCTCCTCGTGGGAGAGTGATGCGGGCTGGTGTCCCAGAAAGGGCAATCATGTCGCCGTTTTTGTACACCTATATCTTGTTCACAAATTATTTCTCAGTTGACACCAGAGCAAGGTCACCATGTATACCGTCGACACTGCAATATACAACCACCACAAACTCGTTTCGCCCTTGCAGAAATGCAGAGATATGTAGATCACTTCCTCTCATGGATTCATGATTGAAAAATCAAAATTAATCCTAACAAATGGCAGCTTACTCATTTTTCAAAGCAGCACCACACTTTGACAAAGGACCTAACGGTCGGCATATTAAATACCTAGGCGTCACCATGGGCCGCACAATGTGCTGGTGTCGGTCTGGGTGGCTCAGTTGGTTAGACGCTGGCCTACGGATCCCAAGGTCGCGGGTTCAAACCCGGGCCAGGCCGATGGTTTTTAAGTGTGCTTAAAAACGACAGCTCCATGTCAGTAGATTTACTGGCATGTAAAAGAACTCCTGCGGGACAAAATTCCGGCACACCGGTGACGCTGATGTGATCCTGGCAATTGACAGCGTCGTTAAATTACAAAATAATTTAATTTAATTTAACAATGTGCTGGTCCACGCACGTAAAAAATAGCGCCAACAAAGGTAGGCAGCGGCTTAAGGTATGCGCCCCCATCTTCCGCAGCAAACAGCTGCAACTAAAAGCGAAACTAATCCTTACAGGTAATTTATACGTTCGGTGGTCCTGCACTCATGTGTAGCCTGGGCCAATGCCTCCAAAACCGCTTTTAAACAACTCCAAACCCTTCAAAATCTCTCCCTTCGAAAAATCCTCTCCGCTCCCCTCCGAACCACCAACCAAACCCTTCACTAGAAACCAAGATCCCATCCATCCAGAGACAATATCAAAAAGAACTTCCACAGCGTGGGCGCGCATTAGGTATCACCAAAATTAGCAAAGGTGAGCCGAAGCCCAGAAAACACGCAAGAATTAAAATGTTTTAAACATTGCACGGCTCGACCATGGGCGTCGCGAAGGGGGGGGGGGGCAAGGGAGTGCCGCGGCCCCACCCCTGGAAGTTGGTCAACTTAATGTGCAATCAATTACTGACTATTAAACGACTATTTTAAAAGATCAATTTATATTTAGCACAAATTAATATGGTTATATGCAACAAATATTATAACTTGTGACATTAAATAAAGAATTAATATTATGTGATTGCAAATTTCAAACATGTGGCTCCCCCCTGGAAAAAATGTCTGCCGACGCTCATGGGCTCGCCGACTAATGGGCGTCCATGTAACTCCGGTCCTAGGCCACACAATCACTACTGCACAGACCTGCGTTTCGGGAACACCAGGATCTGCAACCTGTCACGCAGGAAACAGCGGAAACTGTAAATAGTGTAGTGATAGTGTAAACAGGTGTAAATGCACGAATTTTACTGGTGATAAACGGTTCATAGGCAATCAATTTGAGATGGAAACCTATGGTCTAGGACTACAAATTACAGAGCTGTGCCTTAAAATTGTTTGAGGGTATGCACACCACTGATCATGTCCACTGCAGCTGTAACGCACGACCGAGAATAAGCGGGCGAATTCCGTAGCCTGTATGTTTAGCGTAATGGCTACGGTGATATGGCGCGAAGGTAGGTACGTGTTAGGAACGCAGGTTCAAATATCCATATGCCCATATTTTTTATGTTCATTCTTTCTCTCTCTCTCTTTCTTTTTCATAAGCGCATGCTTAATTTAATTTGATTTACAGGAAACATTTGTGTGGCGTTGTAATTTTTCGTTTAACTAATGTTTAAACTTTTTGTTTCAAGTTTAACTATTATTTACGCTGGCATGACCTAAATGGTAGCTTAGAAACAAAATTGATAAGCACTTGAAAAACCTACTTGCGATTGAGTTATTATAAACATAAGTTGAACTGATATTAACATTACAATACAATAGGTAGGTACAAGCAGAAGAAAGGTAAGGAAATAAATGAGTAAATGCAGGTTTCATACCTTGGTACCGTAATGAACTCTGATAATAAATTGAGCGATACAATAAGAGAAAGAATAGACAGGGAATGAGCTTATGCAAATAAAATGTTCTCTAGTGGAATAATGACCAGAAATACTAAATTCAAAGTTTATAAAACGTTAATAAGGCCAGTATTAACCTATGGGTCTGAGGTTTGCTGTACCACAATGAACGATGAAAAGGCTTTGCGATCTTAGAAAAGTCAGACAAATGTTTGAACCTGTACATTGTGGTGCACGGAATTGGAGAGTGAGGAGCAATCAGGAAATGAATTATTTAATAGAAGTAAACAATAGTGTGTGCATTGCATATGATGGTGGTATTTTGCTATTTTAAAGCATAAACACAACATTGCTCTTAAAATGGAAAAGAAAGGGGGAAAAAAGTTTACCCATCTCCGTGTTTGAACTCGATTTCCGCGGTGCATTAGGTCAACAGTCAGTCGTTATAACCGTGCGGCCAAATCACACGTTTTAGAACTGTCCTGTGTTTCTGTAGCCGCTCGTCACAGCCTTTTATCCATTGCAGTGGCGTGCAGCCACATGTTAAGTCTCCAATTTAACAGCTTTTGGTAACGCTGCACTTTAGAAATGCTTCTTCAGAGGCTTTACAGTCAAACAGGCTTTACTAAGTTCCTAATAAGCACTATTTCGATTCCAGTGGATAATATTGACATATTTCTTTCTGTTTATGATTTAGTGGCCACAATCTCTAATTACTTTGAATGCGTATAACTAATTAACTTGACATCGTAGACCATTTGTTTCCTATCTCAAATTGAGTGTCTATGAATCCTCTATTACCAGTAAAATTCGTGCGGTGTTATTCATTTACACCCCGTGTAGTGTAGTGAAGTATATATATATATATATATATATATATATATATGTGTGTGTGTGTGTGTGTGTGTGTGTGTGTGTGTGTGTGTGTGTGTGTGTGTGTGTGTGTGTGTGTGTGTGTGCGCGCGCGCGCGCGCGCTGGGACGTACGGCGCGTGTGCGTATACATTTCCGGACAGTTCCTATTTGAAAACCGATCAGTTTGCCGTACCGCACAAAATACTAAGTGTTATCGGTGTTTTTTTGGGACATATCTATGTAAATGAAATAAAAAGGACACTTAAACAACCAAATAAACACTCAAAAACACTTAAAACTGTATGGGTTTTTCGTCAACCAAAATGACTGTAAAAAGGTAAATATAAATAATTATAAGAAAATGATAATTATAACCTGTAAGCCGGGTCCAGGTACCGGCACCAGGCCAAATACTTGAATAAAGAAAATCTGACAAGACGATCAAGGCCAAGACGGTTATGTTTACATCCTGGCATCCTCTTTCACCAGGCTGTGCCAATATACCCGCTCATTGAATCCGCAGGTTATTGCGCGTTAGTTCTTGACGAATGACCTTGAGCAGAAATCCAGTGAGTTGGCCTACCCTTAATAAACAGGTCAGCAAATGTTTATGCTACGATAAGACACCTCTGTTTTCCTCTGTCGCGTTTGTGTATACAGTCAACTGCAAAAGTTTTGTGCGGTACGGATGTATGCATGCAACGGAAATAACAGCAATTCAGACGAGGAAGAAGAAGAGGGAGAAATGTCGGGAATAGAAGAAATGCAAGAAAGTGGAAACAGTTACAGAGATATAGTGTATAATACGTGTGGCTGATATTACTGGAAGTGTGATAAATTGATTTGTAGTGTTGTACTACTTCAGCTCAGAAGCATGTGCGTCACCTCACTGCAGACTACCTCCTCTCTCTCGATGCCAACGTTCCCGCAAAAGCTGAGTAGTGGCTCGCATTCAACCTTTCATATAAAATTTTCATGCGTCAAGAAGTAACGCGCGACCTGTACAACTGCGGTACTGCTACACTTTTCCTCCCTGAATTCTCTCCGATGAAGGTTTTTAGTGGGCAGTGGCTTTGGGCGAAGCTCACACTTCGGGCTGTACCATCCCAGTGGAGTCGGGATAGGTCCATAAATGGATTTTTCCTCCACTTGAGAAAAAGGACAGGACGCACTCAGCCCTGAGGACGCTATATCATAGGATGGACGTCGGTCTGGGTGGCTCAGTTGGTTAGACGCTGGCCTACTGATTCCAACGTCGCGGGTTCAAAGCCGGCCCTGGCCGATGGTTTTTAAGTGTGCTTAAAAACGACAGTAAAAGAACTCCTGCGGGACGAAATTCCGGCACACCGGCGACGCTGATGTGATCCTGCCAATTGACAGCGTCGTTAAACAAAATAATTTAATTTTTTAATAGGATGGACGAAACGTCGGCAAGCTTATGCCTTAAGACGCGGTTTACACCGGAAGCAAAAGCAATCGCTGATGACCACGAAGTTGAGCGCCCTTAAAGCTAACACCGGAAGCAACGCACCAAGATAGTCTTAGTATTGGTCGTGGAAGCTTAAGGAAACGTATACCAGACCTCTACGGGGAGACCATGTATAAGAAATCACAGCAGTTTTGCCAGCTACGCAAGAAGAAATTACGACTTCTCTCGCAGTTAGCCTTCCTAAGAGATGCAGAGACCAAAACATAGCTCCGACGTATGTACAGCTGAAACATCACATTAACACCACACATACGCGCACCATATTACGAAAAGCGTCGTTAAGTCTGCTGACGGCATACATCTCCTTCTTGCTTCCGGCGTGGAAGAAAAGACTGGAAGTCTTACATTTCACATACTTTGGCGAATCACACAGCACACATCGCTGAAGAAAGACGACAGAAAAAATTCCATACTTTACAAGAGAAGCAGCATCCTCCGGAGCCTAAATTAGACGTGGAAAGGCTAGTGGTTAATGTTTCTAAGATCGCTCTAGACGAATCCACGACACAGGTCCTAGCGAAGGGACTAAAGTTCGCTATTATTCAATGACACATACCAGTGTAAGAATTTATTACTGGAGTAGAATCTTCCAGAAGAAACGGCCAATTATATTAGAATGGACGCTTACAAGGATGCGAAAACCCCTAAATCAAACAACATACATGCAGAACGTCAAGCTTTCCGTAATATCGTATCTCATCTGGACATTGTAATTTTACCAGCGGGCAAACGTAATGCTACTGTCTTAATGAATGTTAAGGACTATGGAGACAAAATGAGAGATTTTGCTTAACACAGCGTATAGCAAAATAGAGAAGAATCCAACTAAGGTGGAAAGGACCACAACTTTACTCATAAAAATTCTTCTATTCCAAATGAACAACATAAACGACTAATGTCTCACGACTGTCGTACTCCGACACTTCACAGACTTCCGAAAGATACACAAACAAGATACTCCACTGAGAACCATTGTCAATGCAATAGATTCACCCACTCATGAACTTGCCAGATTTCTAGCTAAGTGCCTCCAACTGCTATTGGTCAAAACAGATTCCTTTGTCAGGGACTGTTGTTGTTGTTGTAGTGTTTAACGCCCGCTTTTACTACTACGGCACCGCAGGCGGTGAATGAAGATGGAGCACCGGTGGAATGAGATGGCGGGGGAAACCGGAGCACCCGGAGAAAACCCGCCCTGACGTCGCTTCGTCCACCACGAATACCACATGCGGGTCCCTGGGATCGAACCCGGGCCGCCTAGGTGGTAGGCAAGCGCACTAACCACTCGGCCACGGCGCCGCCCTGTCAGGGACTCCGGCCATTTTGTCCAAATACTCTGGAATTTTACCTTGGTTAGTTTTGACATCAAATCTTTGTTCACTCGTATCGTGGTTAAAGATGCCCTTAAATCCATGCAGCAAAGAAACAGTATTAATAAGCTTCCAGCAAGTGTTCACTATACAACCAACACGCACTTCTCATACAAAGGAGAAATCTTCCGACAGCAAGAAGGTGCAGCCATGGTATACTCCATCTTGCCGATTGTGGCCAACATTTTCCTTGAAGACTTCGAAAGTGCTGCCTTGGACGCTTGCCGACTCAAACCAGCAATGTGGTTAAGATATATGAATGATATCTTTGTGGTATGACCGCGTAGACTGAACACTATTCCACATTTCTCGAGCACCTGAACAGTCTACATGCTAATACATTTCAATATGGAACACAACCAAAAATTATCATTCTTGGACGTCCTTGTTAAGCGCACTCCACAAACAAAACAGTACATTTCTCAGCACCCCCCCCCCCACACACACACACACACCCCACATTTCATCATCCCATATCAGTGAAACAGAGCATGGTAAAGTTTCAACGAGCCACACGTATTTGTGACTCTGAGCACTTACCTGAAGATAAACATCACTTACAGGAAGTGTTAATAGTCAATGGATGCTCAAAAACCGACATAAAACATTGGGAAAAGAACAGAAAAAAAATCTACAACACAAAAGAAAAAGGAACAAGAGGCATGACCGGCCCACCTTCCTTTTATTCAGAATATTACAGAAAGAATTGGCAAGATCCTACACAAGGACTGAAACAATACTTGTTACAGAATGGTAAGAAAGCTACAGTCCATGCTCAGGCCAGTAAATTACAAATCTGGCCCATTATTTAACCCAGGTATTTATAAAATACTATGCAACTTTGGAAAAATCATACATTTGCAAGACTGGGAGATCGGCAGCCACAAGACATAAAGAGCACATTAGAAGCTTTAACAGTTTAAGCAAATCTGCATGTTGTGGAACCGTCTGCCCATAAAGACAGATGGGTTAAGACTGTGGTCCTGAATTTACATATATTGTCTCTGTGGCCATGGAACTGATTGCTGATGGCTAGGGTATGGGGAATGGTGTGTGACAGCCCAGCCTTTACCTGCCTGCTGGGACAGGTTAGTCGTTTGATGGACAATAGCGGCCAACACATTGATCATTGTGTGCTGGTAGTGTCTCAAGAGAATTCCATTAGGTAGGATCCAGAAGCTTCGTAAGGTCTGTCGTGGCCCAGGCACTATAAAAGGGACTTGCTCATGCCAAGCGACTATTGTGAAGTGAAGGACTGAGATAATCAGAGAGGCAGTTAAAATTTTACGAAGCATCCAGTGGACAGTGACTATCAATCGTGCCAAGTGCAGTACAGTATGACTTGTGATTCGATTCTACAATTAAGTTCTGTTGCTCTGAGTTAGTGCAGTAGTGACTTAAGTGTGATTAGCAGTAACTGGTGTTCTCATTTGTTATACTGGTGTTAGCAGCGGGATGTCAATTCTCATTTGTTACATATTTAGTATTTTGAAACAGGCCTAACACACAGAAATACATACAAAAAATATGTAAAATATATAGAAATATTTACAAAATGGCTTTTCACAGTTGATACAGTTTTGACCACTTTTCCTAAGCATTGGATCAGACATTATTGTCCATTTTAAAGGTAATGCAGGTATAATTTAACATATAATTTTAATAATTTGAAAAATAAATTGGAATTAACACTGTGCAGCAATGTAATAAAAAAATTATACAATTTGAGTTGACTGACACACACTGTACTTCACATACCTTAACTTTTCTTTCAATGTGTGTTGCCATCAGTTGAAGACACTGTCAAGAATTAGTTGACTGGCTGGAACACTGCTGGTCGTCTGGATGTTGTATCCCTGGAGAGGAGACACTGGCTGAGATAAATTGAGGCTGAGTAATGAGTTTTCTTCCGAAGAATGATTGACATTCATTTGATGGTTTCAAACTTCACGTACATCTTTTCCCACACATTGAATTCATAGTATGGGTTACGCATTAGTTCTTGACAAACGACCTTCAGCAGAAATCCAGTGAGCTGGCCTCCCTTAATAAACAGTTCAGCAAATGTTTATGCTGCGATAACAGACACCTCTGTTTTCCTCTGTCGCGTTTGTGTATATAGTCGACTGCATAAGTTTTGTGCAGTACAGATGTATGCATGCAAGTGTTTTAACAAATGCTAGTCAGTTACGTAGTTATGTGTTAGTTACTAATGTGACAATGCCTCCTACATTGTCAAAAATAAAAGGAAAAGCTCTGCATAGTCAAAGTCTCGAGATCATTGCCAATGTTTATGAGTATATGTATGAAAGAAGAAGCCAAATACAAAAGATCGATTTTCTCCGATCTATGTTAAAGAAATTCAGAAGGTGCAAGAAAGAGTTGCTGCAGCCACCAAGATATCGCACAGTTCAGTTCACAGAATTGTGGGAGACTTTCATAAAGAAATGAACACTGAAAACTATATCAAGTGGCTTCGTATAATGTTAATTCCAAATTTACCTCCTAACTCTGTTTTAGTAATTGACAATGCATCCTACCATAATGCACAGTTAAACAAACCTCCAACATCAAATTCTTTAAAAAAAGATATGCAGTCCTGGCTGCAAAATCACATTTCATTTGATGAGCACAGCACAAAGACACATTTGTATGACGTAATCTTTGCCAATAAGCTGGCTCAAAAGAAATATTTGATTGATCAAATATTGACCGAAAATAACCACACAACTTTAAGACTTTCACTGTACCACCCAGATCTGAATCCCATTGAGTTAGTATGGGTAGACGTAAAGCAATGGGTAACTGCTAGAAATGTAACATTTAAATTAAAATATGTTGAAAACCTCTGCAGGCAGAGATTTGAGGAAATTGGACAAATAGAATGGGAAAAGGTATACCGTCATGTCGAAGAAATTGAACAAAAATACTGGGATAAAGATGCCATATTGGAAGAAAGAATTGATCAAATTATTATCCAAGTTAATGGAATGGAAAGCAGCGACGAAGATAACGAAAATAACAGCAATTCAGACAAGGAAGAAATGTCGGGAATAGAAGAAATGCAAGAAAAGGTAACTGGAAACGTTATAGAGGTATTGTGCAGAATACATGTGGCTGATATTACTGGAAGTGTGATAAATTGATTTGTAGTGTTGTGCTACTTCAGCTCAGAAGCATATGCGTAAACGCACGTCATCTCACTGCAGACTGTATCTCCGCTCTCTCTTGATGCCAGTGTTCCCGCAAAAGGTGAGTAATGACTTCCATTTAATCTTTCATATAATACTTTCATTCGTCAAGAAGTAATGCGCGACCTATACATGTGGACCAGTTTTAGTAGTTTGGGCCCCTCCTCAAAGTTATGATCGTTCCAAAAATGTCCCGCTACTGCAGATTTATCTGTTTCTTTTTGTTTCGTTATCAAAATGCTCTTCTAATCTGGTTCTAATATTACACTTTGCTTTTCCAATGCACACTTTCTTTTGCAGTCAGAACAGTTAATTTTGCAGATCGCAAAATACTTTTCTTGTGGAATTTTGTTAAGTGAATTTTTGATGAAGTTTCTGAAGCTGAATCTATTTATTAGTGCCAGGGTGATGTTAAACTCATTAAAGAGTCTTTTAAATGTTTGGAAAGCCCAGGGCTGATATGTGAAATTCCTATATAGTTTTTGTCCTTAAAAATTGCTAGTGTGGCGACTTATTTGAGAACTTTCTGTCTTTTGAACATTTTAATTTTCTTGTCTACCAATTGTTTTGTGGAGCTATTTTTTGTTGCTGTTCCTATTATTACAGAGTTTCCATTCTTGTATTGCAGTGCTTCCATCGGTACATTTACAAATTTGTGAGCTAGGCTATTGATGATTGCATGTTTGTGAGATTTAGGGTTAAAACTATTTGCTTTGATGTAATTGCCTGCATGGGTGTCTTTCCTGTGGATTCCAAATTTTAGCTTGCCATTATCTTTTATTACTTCTAGATCTAAAAAAGGTAGCACCTTATTGGAATCTATTTCCATGGTAAACTTCATAGTAAGTTCCTGCACGTTTAACAGTTTTAGGGCATCTGTGCTGCTTCTTACTGACTATTACAAACATGTTGTCCACATAGCTGAACCAGGTTTTGAAGATATATGGGAAGGCTATAGTAATTTGTGTGTCAAAGTAGCTGATTGAACAGACCAGCCAGGAATGGTGTATAGAGTGTTCTGCTTAACTTGTGATGTGTCCTATGTATCTGGATCATATGGATGAAATAAACATTCTAAATGGGTTCCCCATCACTAGTCAGGATTGCTTCTGGTAGAACTTTTCTTGGAAGTGAAATAGGTTTGCTCTACACATACTTGTTTTAATTGGATGTATTCTTCAATATGCGGGCTGTTGTCAATGTGTTCAAGCCATTTCCGTGGGATGGTAAGTAATTTTGTTTTGGGACGAAAATAGGGATTTGACATAAAATGATACAAGGATGTCAGTACATGCAATATTTATGTCTAATTTTTTCAGAATTACAGAGAATTACTCATGCTTTAGCCATCACATTTTGGTAGTGAAACAAATTGTTTTGATAGCCATTTTGCTAACAGATATGTAACAATGATTATTGGTCTCGTGCAGTTCCCATTTTGGGTAGGATATAAATTTGTGCTAAGTTTGGGTAATCCTGTTTAATTTTGTGGAAATCTTCACTAGGTATATTGTGGCTATTTTTATTGCTTCATTTACTGCTTTAGTGCATTTATTTAATGGATCATGTTTACCTACTGAGAGTTCCTCTGATCTTGCACCCTGGAAATATAATCTCCTTCGTCCATTATTACAGTTTTACTACCTTTGTTGGCTTTGGTGAAAATGACATTTTTCTGGTTGAGTGAGTTTGCAATTTTCTTGTAATTGTTCTTCGGTTTGTTTGTTTTTAAATTCTTGAGTATTTCTTTTGATTCTCTCTAACAATATCCGTTTCAGCTTTGTTTAGTTCAAGAATAACTGTTTCAGTCTGCAATATAATCCTCTATTTCATCAGACTAACCTACGCATGCTTTTAGGTCCCTGTTTAAAAATTGTAATTCTTCCGGTTTGAATGTTTCTTCAGAAAGGTCAACTACATTATTGTCCAGTTTTGGTTTTGGATGTTCAACTTTTTTCATATTTTGATTAAGTCTTTTCACTTTCTTTTTTGTATGTTGGTTTTGTTTTTTATGCGTACGTTAATGTCAAAATATTTACTTTTTAGGCAGTCCCATGTAACGTTCCCTAACTTATTTGCTAGCTTAAAGTGTGTCACAAAGTTCTTCATCTATTTTAACTAGTTTTCTGTAGTGCTTTGACTTTTCCATTTCCAGTATATCCTTTTCAGCAGCACTTTGTTCCTTACTGTTGTGGTTATATCTGACTACCTTTCTCACAAATTTTGGGGCTACTTTACTTTTTGGGCAAGTTTTTATGATCTTTATATCTGCTAAAGCTTCAGCTTATCATAGAAATTTGAACTGAAGAAAACATTGTTATAAGCTCTTACTTTGCCATCCTTCATGTTTCCTTAGCACATGGTTCATGCCTATTACCAAAGCAGACCTGAAGGTCTTGACGTTAATTTGAAAAATAAATTGGAATTAATACAGTGAAATAATGTATTGATAAAAAAATTATACACTTTGAGTCGACTGAGACACACTGTACTTCCCATACCTTTTTAGGTATGTGAAACCCATCTAATGAATCTGGACCTTCTCTCAGAAGAAAACTCATTACTCAGCTTCATTGTATCTCCACCAGATACAACATCCACACAACCAGTAGTGCTATAGCCAGTCGACAAATTCTTGATAATACCTTTAAGTGATGGCAAAATGCGTTGGAAGAAAAGTTAAAGTACATGAAGTACAAAGTGTCTCAGTCAACTCAAAGTATATAATTTTTTTATTATTGTGTAGCTTTGAGTCACACTAATACTCAATGCTCCACTTATTACTAGAAGGCAATTATTACTTAATTATGCCAACAAGCTTACTCCTGGTGTTTTTAAACACACATGCTGTGTGTGGGCAATGTTTAAGAGGTGGAATCAGGACTGAAAAATTCAATGCCATAGCCGGGATTTGAACCACGATCTTCCGCTTATCGAGTGGCTGCTTCAACCACTAAGCTACCATGGCCAACTTGCCAGTACGACACAAAATTCCCCAGCTGATTCATACTTTTTCCCAATTAGACCACAAGGGAATCTTGCACCAGAGATGAATACCTCAAGGGCGACTTACAATTGTAAGTAATTTGTGTCCCAGGTTTAAGTAACCTTTAGATGGTAATTATTATTTATTTATGCCAGCAAGCTTACTGCTGGTGTTTTTAAGTCCTGATTCCAGCTCTTATTACTAGAATTTACCAAGAATGTTTTTTGTTAGAAAGGTCCTAACAAAACACATTCTAGTAGGTAAATATTAGTAGTAAATGAAGCATGGAGTATTAATTCTACTTAAAATTACATTAATTTTGCTTCACTGTATCATAGCCCTACATGTTAAGAATATTGTTCAATGTTCTCTCATTGTGGATTAAAGGAAACTAACTCATATTATGATGACTTAACTGATGCACCTACTTATGGATTTATAATTAAAGCCATCTGTACTGTTGCTGTCAAGTATCACCCAAATGTGTCATGTATGTATG
This sequence comes from Tenodera sinensis, assembly GCA_030765045.1. Lineage (NCBI taxonomy): Eukaryota > Metazoa > Arthropoda > Insecta > Mantodea > Mantidae > Tenodera > Tenodera sinensis. Next base: position 169,951,451 of record CM060964.1, read on the forward strand.
CAGTTTTGAATTATACCACTGACAATGTATGGCCATTTTTTTGAAGCCAATACATCAACATGCTGGGAGATATGAAGGCAGTAACAATTTTTAGCACTGTCATAGTGAAATGGATAATGATTTTTAAGGAGGTTGTAAAGTGTACAATTTAGGAATCTAGTGCAACTAAAATACAAGGAAGCTTCCCCATGAAGTTACACAGGTTCTCCATCACATTGATAGTATGTTATTGTTTAAAATGGCTCAGCTGACACAGCAGTAGCACTCCATGAGTATGTGGAAGGGGAAGTTGTTTTATGTTTGCAGTAGACAAGCCAGCCACAATAGGTGTTTTGACAGTGGAGGGCAGCAATTTGAAAAATGTTGCATTTACAGCTGGATCCATTGTTCTTGACTGCAAGTATGATAGGTGAACCTGTTGTCTCTTTCATCGCCTCATTTCTCTGCTAATTGAAATAATGCACAATAAGGCAGAAGGGAATCTGCATCTGAGGCACAGTCCTCACTAATTCACAGTTGCTTTGCAGCATGCAGTTGAAAACAATTAGAGTTCCATGATAGGGAGTGAGTATTGTGACTTTGTGAAGCGTTTATCATTGCATGATTCAATCATGCCACCTGAAATTTCTAAATTAGAGTTCAAAACATTATACAGTTAGAGTTGAGAATTGTTTCAAATTTACTGGCATACACGAAGAAAGAAGATGAAAGGAACTGTTAACATCAGAAGATTTAAGAAGGAAAGCAAAAAGAATAAAAAAGTTCAAAAATGAGAAGCGAGTATCTGATGTTATAGCAATGTCAGAAAGAATGGTGGAAAGAGTTATTCAAGAATACAAATAAAATTAAAACCAGAAGTGTTTTTTTGGAACACTAGGGAAAAAGCACAATGTTCCAAAACGAATAACTAATCTAGATGACTTAGACAAATGTGTTGTTAGAAGAACTATTCAAAACTCTTATGCTCAGGAAAAAAGTGCTCCTATAAAAGCTAAACTACTTATTATTTGAAGTGACACATTCACTGTTAGGACAGCAAGTCATCCTTCAACAGAATAGTAAAAGAACTGGATTTTAAATGGAGAAAGATCAAAACAAACAGAAAGCTGCTGATAATAAAAGAGATATTCATTCTAAGTGAGAAGACTATCTGAAATCCATGCAAAAATATAAATCAAAGGGAAAACCCATTTTTACACAGATGAAACATACATACACCAACCCAAAGGATGGACTGATGACAGTAGCACAGGTTTCATAGCTTCAGTACCCAAAGGCAAGAGGCTAGTCATTGCTCATGCTGTGGGTGAACAAGGTTTTGTTTCCAATATATAAATCAAACCTGGAATTTGGAGAACCATAAGCAAACGGACACCACCACTTATGTTAAATGGCAAAAAAACCAAACTCATTCCTAATCTATACCTAAACTATGTTGTTGTTTTCGATAATGTGCCATTTCGTAATACACAAGAATTGAAACCTCCAACTTCAAATTCCATGAAGGAAAGTAAGGCTAAAACCAAGCTTTATGACTTAATAGAAGTGCACAAACCTAAATACATAAAAGTATTTAATGGAGAGAATTGTGAAGGAAAATGGCCATACTGCATTAACCCTTTCACTGCGTTTGCCGTAACATAGACGGAGCATTTTTTACTTGGGCCTCTCCTTCCTTTACCACAGGCACATTTGACTGCAGTTGCTGGGATTAGAACTCACGATATTTGGCTTTGAATGAATGGCCAGTTCATTGTGTGTTGCCTTAACCATCACAACTATCCAAATCGCTTTGGTCGAGGTGCCTCGGAAAGGAATATGAGAACCAGTTTAGGAATTAGAGGAAGAATGGCATATGTAGCAAAATATCTCAGCAGTGAAAGGTTTAAGATTGTCACCCAGATTTAAATACTATTGAACTGCTCTGGGAAGATGTTAAACAGTGGGTAGCCATAACACTACATTGAAACTCAAAGATGTCATGTATTTGTGCTATATGCAATCAAAGAAATAGGCATGGAAAAAAGGCAAAATGTTTGCTGACATACGAACAAAATAGGTCACTGTTACAGTAAAGATATTATAGTAGAGAATATAATTGAACAGTTTTTAACTGAGAACATTCCAGACAGCAGTGACAAGGACAGTGGTAGCTTGACTCAAGAATTATCCAGAGCAGAGGAATGCAGTGAGGGAGACATTCTATGTGGTACTGAACAACTTAAGTAAACTTAAAAATCTCCAGTGATGCTTTTATTAATACAAAACAGAGCTAATTACTTTGTGTAAATATTTTTCAACTGGAACTGTGCTCAATTACTAACAAACATGTTACCTGGGTAACATATGAAGCTGATGCACCAATTCGCTTGGTTTCTGCAGTTACCTGGCATGGCAAGGACTTATTCTAAAGCTTTACATGTGAATCCAGCTGTATCAAGAATTACCTATGTAGCAAAATGATTAAGTTGAAATTGTGGATATAGGCCTACCTCATTTACAGTGCCTTACTGCGGAAAGATCAGTCCTCACAAGCTGCAGTTGTAGAGGGTGATGGATTCACTAGAAGGCCAATATCCTGAGATAAACTCCCCTTCTTTCTTGGCCCAAGGATTCTTCCTGTATAATTGGATTTGAAGTTATGAGCATCATTTTTAATAAATCCTTGTTTATAGAAGTTCTGGAGTATTCCCTTGTGTGGATTTCTCTAAATAATCTAAGGTCCTTATTTCTTGCTTCTTTTGTCTCTTTGGAGGCCTGTCCTATCAGATGACTACACATTTTAATTACACCTAGATCATGAAGTAAAAGTTATAAACTGCTGCATGCATGAAGTGCCAAGTATAATGCTTTAAAGGTACTGTAGAAATATTGTATAAGGTCTTCATCAATACCAGTTATTTTATTGAAAGTTCTTGCATATCTAAAAACTCTTCTGGCTATGTTCCCCTCATTTCTCATTTCACTACCAGATTTTGGACATCAACTAGAAGTCCTACTTCTTCCTTGAACATACTCTTAATTACCTCCTTTTGGATTTCGCATAACAGTTTATCACTTTGCCCTCTAATTTATCATTTGTATATTTTCATCCTATAGGTTAGGTATAAGAGACATTTGAAGGTTCAAATCCATGCGTATAATGGGGAAATACCAAATGAAATATGCAGAAATATTTGCTAGAGCACTGTCCCCAATCTCTGTGATACCGAAATTTATATAGGTACTTAAAAAAAGATTAATTATTTTAAAGAAAACTAACCATTTAATAATAATAATAATAATAATAATAATAATAATAATAATAATAATAATAATAATAATAATAATAATAATAATAATAATAATAATAATAATAAATTCCATGAGAAAGTGAATGAGAACAGCGACGCCAATGGATTTCATAGCTTGGCTGCTTCTCTTCAAAGAGCAAAATGAACATTGGTTAACAGTCTGTCAAAGGGTACAGACGTACACTTTGTTTTCTTGTCAAATTACTTAAAAAACAATACACATAAAGTGAGCATCTTGAAACTTATTTTTGTATGCAAACAGTGTTAATTGGTTGGTTAATTATAAGAGAATACATGCATATTGGTCGCCAATATCTCCAGCAAAAACAGTAAAAAAAAAAAAAAAAAAAAAAAAAAAAAAATCAATTCTTCATTAAAAGCTGCTATATTCAAAATCTGTGTTATCCTTTCAAAACCACTCATGCAAACCCAGAGAGAATCTTCATTGCTTCTATTGATGGCAAAGGGCAAATGCAAAGGAGCTTCTAGACATTGTTAACTGGCGGAGAACATTGTCTATTCAAATAGTTGACATTTGACAGACAACAGTGTGATCCTGCTTTGGGGTTCACCTCCACAAGAAGTAACGTTGCTTCAAACTGGCATTCCAGCATGGAACACCAGAAGGAAGGATGACTACCAGGACATGAGGAGACCAACCAGGAGTCGAACCAGAGATGACCAAGAGAGAAGAAAGGAGACCAGCATCAAACTCAACGTCAGGGAACATTGTGTACAACAAAAGAACCAGGTACAAGTGTTCTTTTTTTAAAGTGAATTAATGTAGCTGTACTTAGTGGAAGAATGTTACGTGAGAATTTTGCAGAAAATATGGAAGTTCAGAAGGTAGAAAATAGTGACAATGGGCAGGAAATTATTGAGAAAGTAGCTGAGTCAGGAGAAAGCAATAGAAATGTGCAAAATAGTTTAGAACAAGAGTCAGAAAGTAATAGAAATAGGGAAATTCATCTAAATAATTCAGAAATGCAAGGAAATATGCTAGGCACAATTATTGAAATGTTAAAACAGTTACTAGGAGAAAAATTAGGAGAAAACCAGAAAGCTTTAGAAAAAATTAGGAGAAAGATTACAAGAAAGCCAGAAGACTTTAAGAGAACAGTTGGGAGAAAAGATAGAAACTACCAATCGAAAGATAGAAAGTAATGTTCATAAACTAGAGTTTGGAAAGCAGTTAGAAAGGCAACAGAAAGTGTTAGAAACATTCAAGGAAGATATCATAGGGGAAATAAATCAGGTTAGGTGTGAAGTGATAAGAGAAAATGGAGAACAGGCTAAAAGGGAAATAGAAAATTCTGAGAAGAAAATATTTCAACAAATGAGTGAAAAATCAGAGAAGAAAAACAGAAAAATAAGGGAGCAATTAGCACAGAGATTAGATAGGGAAAGGAAGGAAGCAGCACACAGATTAGATAAAGAGATAACTAGGAAAGAGTTGGAGGAAAGTAAGGTTAGATTTGACAGATCAGAAGTAGAACATAAAAGGCAGGCTAGAAATTAGAAGAAATTAATAATGAAATGAAAGAGGTATCAAGAGAAATTAGAGGTGTGAAAGAGGCCTTAGAAAATTTAAGAATAAATGGAAATGTACCTAATTCTAGTTGTAGTAATATCAGTGATTTAGCTGCATGAAACGAGGTGATGCAAAATGCATCAGCTGACATTTCTATGCAAAATATGGGTGTTAGTACTTTCAACTATGACGTAAGAGATAATACTTTAGGAAGAAATGGCAATCCAAATATGCATTTGCCTAACCTTATGTGGAATGAAATTGTGCCACCAGTTCTTGAGAACGAGGATTCTGCTGATCCTAAATCTTTTATTGAGGGATTACAGGAGTACTTCACCATCAAATGTATACCAGAGGAGTATAAAATGGTAATAGTTAGAAAATGTTTCAAAAGGAATGCAGTACATTGGCTAGACTTATCTATGAGAAACAACAATGACTTCGAGACCTTTATTAATGTATTCCTAGGTATATACTGGGGAGCAAACAAGCAAGCTAGCATAAGGCTTGAATTAAGTAATGGAAATTTCAATCCAAGAACCGATCAGTCAATGGTAAATTATTTCATGAAAGTAGCTAGAAAATCCAAAATGTTAGATACATCTATGAGTGAGAAAGATTTGATTAGCATAGTCACTACACACATCCCTAAAACACTTCAGCATTATTTGATTATAACAAAACCCAACAGTTTTGCAGCTATGATTAATCTGTTATTAGCTCTAGAAAGGAGAAACAAATTTTACGAAATAACAGAAATCAAGAGAGAAATGAGGGAGAAACTGGGAATTTTTCCAGCAAGGGACACGGTTTTATCAAAATAAAAATAATGACATTAGGGAGACATATACAGATGCAGTGCCAAGGTCAGAAATGCATGTGGGAATATCGAGGTAGAAATAACTTTGACAGAAATAATAGAAATTGGAATGGGGTTCAGAGAGAACATACAAGTTAACTACATGATTACTGATAGATTTGACAGAAACAGAAGGGGGCAACAGTATTTTAGATATAAGAGAAATTCAGATGATGAATATTGGAAAAATGGAGATAGTCAGGAATTTAGGCCAAGGTCACCAAGGCAGGGAGGAAGGAGTCAAAGTGGCCGAAATTCACCAGTGAATGTAGAAAGGGTCAAAGCCATTAATGTAACAAAGCAGATGGTAGGAAACATTCTAGTAAATTCCCAGAAGCTATAAAGAATACTTCAAACTGACCCAACTGGCATGAATATGTAAAAAATAGGTTAGCTAAAACATTTTGAAAACATTAGCATATGAGCAGTGATAGTGAAAGTGCAGTGATTTAAGAATAACAAAGAACAATAAAAAACGAGACTTTTGAAAATAACCTTTATAAAAAATCAAAAGAAAGAAAGCTTTGTAACTAGTATGTAAGAGTTAATTTAAAAATGGGTATATAATTATCACTTTGTATATTGAGTAATTTTGACTTTGTTTAAAAATATTGCTAATTGTGTAACTTCATGTCAATTTGTATTGTGCAAAATTATTGTTAAAGAAAATTAAGCACATAATAATAATAATAATAATAATAATAATAATAATAATAATAATAATAATAATAATAATAATAATAATAATAATAATAATAATAATAATAATAATAATAATAATAATAATAATAACAATAACAACAACAATAACAACAACATGAATTTGTTGGTTTTATATGTGGAACATGTAGCAACACCCATTTGCAAAGCTTTTTTTCCCCCCTTTCTCTTTACTTCTATTTTCTTAATATAGAAGTTAAAAACTTATTTCTTACATTTTGCATAATCAGAATGCATATCACCTATTATTGGCTGGCTGTTTACATTGCTCTGTCCGATCATTTTGTACATTACTATACTAAAATTTGATGAAGGTTTATAAAGGTTGGGAAATTTGGAATAAATATCAATGACAAAGCAGAAAAATATGTTGTTCTCTGTTAGCCAGCATTTTCTCTGCATTCCGAATATTTTGTAGGCATACACTGCCGCTCAAAAGTTTCCAGACACCCTGTGAAAGTGATGCAGTTCAGCATTTAACTTGAATAACAACAGCTGTTTAGAGATATTGGCAAGCATCTTTTCACTAAGGCCATAACTCTTAGTCACCTTACTGTGTGCACGGGGCTGTTTCATGCAGTGCTGATGGCTTGCTTGTCGGGGTGGGCGAACATGCTCATGGCATAACTGACACTCCTAAACACGATGTGGTACTAAAAATTGTGGCTTTACTTACGACAAGTTCATAAACACATGTCAGCATTGTAAACAGATATTGATACTCCATGCTCTGTTATACATGCCACTCAAGCTGTTGTTTGTGCACAGGTGCAGAGTGAGAATTATTTTGCTGACACGTTAAGTTACATATTCTCAGTTATGAATCACTTTGCCCATCTAAGAGCAGCTCATTACACTATTGTGGTTCCTGTGTTTGTAAGAGGGTGAGTAAATGTGTATTTCCAGTTATTATTATGTTATTATGTGATTATTACATTATTTATTGAATCACAGTCCAACATTGAAAGTATTTTCAAAACTTAAGCAATTTCATAATATTTCAAGAAAATAAGCAAAATCAATTTATTTAATTTCAGGATATGGACTGTAAAAAGACATTAACCTCTTGAGTGCTATGGACGTAAAATCACATCCATTTGAAATGACGGATAAGCATTATGGGCGTGTATATACGTCCTGTGCATTTGTGCATTTAACCCTTATTTATCCCTTATCTAACTCAACTAATTTTAATTTTCCCTTTATGAAACATTTAAGTAAAGTCTATATACTTTACTAGCTTACCTTTATATGTTCCTTCTGCAGTGATATGCCTCAAAACAGGGATAAACAAACAAGGGCACATCTCCACATTCACAAATTCCCTTCTTGCGGCACACGAAACACTTTCGAGATGGGTGGGACTTCTTTGCTGTTGGCAGTATTCTTTTAGGATAATGTTTTCCTTGAAGTCTGAGGGGTGCAGGGATTCTGGATTTTCTACCCCCAGTATGAAGAGGCCTCTCAATGTGGTATTGCTCAATTAGGCTGCGAGCTATTGATAGATGGAAGTCCAGGTAGGTCATTGTCTTGTATGGGTTTAGAGCTCTCCAAATTACCAACAATTGTATATGGTTATATCCAGCTGGTGCAAAAACACCTTTCTATACCACTTCTCACTTCAGCTACAAGCAGGAAAGTATATGTATGTGTTTCAAGAGAGAAAGAAATGAAGCCTGCTATCCAAGTTACGAAACACGCGTAAGGAAAAGTTGCAAACATGCTTTATTCTGATGACTCACAGACCACACATACACTAGTGCTTTATTTCACACTATGCTTTGTTTTGCTGACGCACAGGCTACACATACAATGGGTCAACTACTGTTTCTTTCAGAGAACTTATATTAGATGCATTCGACAGAGGAAAGTTAACTTTTCACCACAGTGAAACAAAATAGTGCAATTTCAACGATTTGTTAAAGCAGCTCTACTTTGCTGATGATATGCATGTATACTGCATATAACGAGTTTTATACCAGTTTTTGTTTCATTAAAATAACTTAATATTTACGCAAAATACAGCTGTGTATTTACGAAGCACTTTTAATGCATTTAACAATTTAAATGCCCTGCGTTGGATATTGGTTAGCAGTTCTTGGCCCGCGGAGGCTTTAAATGGCCAGCGCTCAAGAGGTTAAGTATTGAAAACAGGTCAGCAGTGAATACTCTTAAAAATGAAAGTCATTCAATTCGACAAATATCGAAAAAGCTGAAGATACCCAGGACAACAGTTGCTGATGCCATACAGAGATTACGGGAGACTGGGGCAAATAGGGACATAAAAAGAAGTGGAAAACCTGCAGTTACAAATAGAAATGAGAATAACACTATAGTGCTAAAAAGCAAGGGAAATAGAAAGCTGACAGCAGATGAAATTCGAGCCGAAGAGACTGTCAAGAGAAGACTTAGAGCAGCCAGTCTGCTAGGGAGAGTACCGGTAAGGAAACCTCTTCTCAAGAAGGTGAACAAACAAAAAAGACTTCAATGGGCTTTGGAACACAAAAACTGGCCTACTGACAACTGGAAAAGGGTGCTTTGGACTGATGAATCCAAATTTGAGCCTTTTGGAAACAGGCAATGGACCTGTGTAAGACGATCACCAACTGAACAGATGCATCCAGACTGTGTAATCCCAACAGTGAAACATGGAGGAGGATCTGTAATGGTATGGGGCTGTTTTGCATTCAGTGGTGTAGGTAACCTACACAATATTAAGGGGATACTTGACAAAAATGGCTACCACCACATCTTGAGCAGATATGCAGTCCCATCAGGTAAACGTCTGATATGATTTCATATTTCAGCAGGACAATGACCGAAAACATACTTTAAAAATGTACAGGAAATACCTGGAGAATCAGCAGAGGGCAGGAGGACTGAAAATTATGGAGTAGCCGGCTCAGTCTCCAGATCTTAACCCCATTGATTTACTTTGGGATGAAATGGCTCATCAGGTAAAGAAAACTTGCCCTACATCTCAAAATACACTGTGGAATGTACTATAAGCTGCTTGGAATGACATTCCAGCATCTACAATTCAAAAACTTAGAGAGAGAATGCCAAGAGTAGTGAAGAAAGTGATTTCAGTGAAAGGGATTTTTTTCCGTGAGAAAAAAGTTAAACTTTTGAGCGGCAGTGTATATGCACAAGTGTAATTAAATAAATTAAGCTGGAAACACCACAATGAGGTACCGTATTTACTCACATAGTTTCCAACCCTATGACATTAGGAGGCTTTAAAACAAAAGTAACTATCATTGCAATTTTATGAAAATTTTTGGACATCCCTTGACCTTCAGAAGCATTGTTTGTTAAAATTATATGTAGTGTGCAATGGGAAGAAAGAACAATAGTTACAAGATGAAATTAAAACTTCAAGTAGTTAATTTCATGGAGAAAAACAGAGCAAAGCATGCAGGAAGAGAGTTTAGTGTAGAACCCAGATTAATACATTAGTGGAAGTACCAGACAAACATTAAAAAGTGGCAAATCAACCAGTCGATCATTTCATGGCCTAAAAAACGTCCCAACATTGACCAAGAAGTGTTTGGTTATGTTATGAAACTAAGAAATGATGGCATTACAATAACATATGAAATGTTAGTTGAAAGCAAGGAAAGCAGCAAAAAAGCATCGTACTCCACATACAGAATTCAAAGCTAGGGATGGATTACCTGATCTGTGTGGAAGAAGGACTTTGTTTCAAAAGACAAATTATAGAAGCCCAGTGACTGGTATGTGAGTCTATGGATAAAATGATCCGGGTTTCACCATTTTGTAATCCAGGTGAGGCACAAAAATGAACTTTAGCTATGTATTTTTTGACATGCCACAAAATGTGACAATGGATTAAAGGATGCAATGGAAGGCTCTGAGGACCATAGTGCATGGGATGATGATACTGAAGATCATGCCACTCATTTGGATATGTCATGAGATGGAAGAAGTACAGAATAAACAGGTATGTTTATTTTTATTTACGTATGTAATATATGACTAAGCATAAGGCACATTACATTAATCATGCTTATCATTGCTGTGTTTCGGTGTTCCAGGGATGAGCCCAAGGTCACACTACCAACATGGCTGTGAATAAACTCTGGCATGGTATCCATGGAAATATCACAAAATTGCATCAACTGTTGTATTTCTATGTACAATTCTTTTTAAAATAAGTTTCTGTTTCAATTTTTGGGTGCCTACTTATTTGATTTATTTATCATAATTTACTTACATATTTTTTTAATATTGCATAATTTCCACTTAATTTTTTTGCCTTAAAATGTTGAAAAAGAGAGGTAAATTATGTGAGTAAATACAATAGGTATCTGTTTATGTATTTCAACATATCTGTCCTTACATTGAAAAAGTTTTTCCAAATAACGGGGAACAAGTTAACACAAAATTTTAACAATTTGGTCCTTTGATATAGTAAGTAGAATGTGTTGCAATTCCAATTTTAGAAAACTTTAACATTCATGAACCATTAAAAAAGCTTCAGATTGATTCACCTGGAATTGAACTTTACTACTTAGTCACCATTTCTGTTTTCAATCTGATTCTGAATAATTTTGTATAAAGAAAATAAGAAAGAGAAGAAAAGATAACAAAGAAAAAACAGCAGATTCAGTCACAGCTTAGTATCTAGCAAACTTCTGTTAGTCATTGGTGAAGAGCTTACATTAAGCATTATGTACTACAGTTGAATACGTGGCATATTATTATAAATTCTTACCATGAATTCATTATATGAAGGAAAAGAAACAAAAGGGGAAAAGAAAGCATCAGAAAGCAAGAACCACAGTATGACAGTTCCTCTTGTAGAAACTATGATACACAAGAGTTATACACCAGTGCAGGAAAATTAAGTAATTTAAAAACATAAAATCAGATTTGCTGTAAACTTACTTGGACTCACCAGTGTCTATGCAGCAGCTGGCTGTGTATTAATTTGATTAGATTTTTTCATGCTAAAAATGAGTGAAATGGGATGCAATTATAATGGGTGATACAAAAGACTCAGAATAGTGCGCTGTATCTGTAAGAGTCTTCACTGACTGCCTCTGTCATAGAGCAGCACAGATGAAACCATACATTTTTAAAAGTACTTTTAAAGGCTTTACTTACCAATGTTATTAAAGGAGATGCTGAAAATGGCCACAGTTGTTTCCATACATTTTTGACACCTCTTTAGGAAATTATCCATTCCTCGCCATAGTTCACATTCCAGGGTGTAGGGGTTTGCCTTGTACACTTTATGCTTTAAGTTACCCTGGAGATAGAAATCACATGTTGGGGGACTGAGGGGGCTATTAATCTCTACTAATAATTCTGTCCTGAAGCACACTTTCAATTGTTCTTATCAACAGATTGGCTGTATGAGCTGTTGGAGCGTCTTGTTGAAAAAAAGGCAAAATCACGCACCCTGTTGGTTAATTCTTTAAAACAAGGGGGCAAAATTCTATTCACATATGTACGGGCGTCAACTGTTGACTAAAAAAAAATTGGGCCTATAACTCTTTCTCGGCTAATGGCGCACCATACACCAATTTTTTCATCATGAAGGGGTACTTCATGAACAATATTATGTTTCTCAGAGCATCAATAATGTTGTCTACACACATATCCATGAAGGTGGAACCAAGTCTCATCGGTGTAAAATATTAAATGTGAGTCAATTTCACCATTGCATACACTATTGAGAGTCCACTCACAAAATGTGTGCCTAATTACAGGATCATGTGGTTGAAGAGCGTGTGCCACAGTTATTTTATATGGTTTTAATTTCAGCAATTTATTAGTTCTTTGCACACAGCCATAAGAAATGCCTGTCTGTTATTTAAGTGATTTTTGGGAGAATTCTCCAAACGATGACCAATGTTGTCTAACGTTTCTTTGGTAAGAACCGTACACTGTCTTTTACATTTCTGAGCCTGAACACTTCCTGTGGCCTGAAATTTATTGTAAAATTTATGAACTGTTGTACGGCCTGAAACTTTTACACCTGCAAATCTTTTTGCAAATTGCACTTTCACTTGACGAGCTGAGTTAACACATATAAATCATAAATAAATGCATGCTGTGCAGTAGAAAACAAATGTTGAGCCACAATACAATTTGTGGCTAAGTAGAGGACAAAGTAATAAAGCACACTGGTAATAATTCAGCCACACAATACCAGCATCAGCTCAATACAACATGATACTGCACTTTCAGAACAGAGAATAACAAGTTATCCGCATGACCTTGTGTGTATCAGCTGCTGTTATTGTTTCCGTTTGCAAAGTGGAATAACACTGCGCAGCGGTTCTGATGTTATTGGGTCTCTCTGTACTTGATAAGTCTTGGTGACCAGTTGAAAGGAGAAGTAGCACAACCTGGTGAGAAATACAGTGCATTAGCAATTGGGGGAGTGAGCTGGTAAGCTGACTATGCAGATACTATAAATGACAATGCAGGACACTTTGCGGTATGTCGCGGGACAACACAGTGAGCACCATCTTGCGTCACAGCCTGTTAAAGCACATGAACTTGTTATGTGTATGGATGGCTGTATACTTCGAGATTGAAGGCTTTATAGAAATTATGGCATATATTCTGTCCTTTTGTTTGAATTCTTACCAAAGACAATATTTTTAAATACAGCAGGAAAGATATGTGCAGTGTTTGTGTGCAAGAACTATGAAATTCAGCAGAATTTGCATTTTTACTACAGTACAACAATGCAACACTTCTTTATCCAAATGAGCTGGCTTACATACTGTAAAATATAATTTCAGGCATTTTTAAAACAATTTTTTACAATATTTGTCTGAAAGTGTACTTAATGTGAAAAAGAGGTTAATGCAAGAGGTTTATGTGTTGAATCTGTAGACTGTATAAAAATTATGCACTTTTAACAGTGATATTCCTGCATGAGGTTTTTACTTCATCATTGGTTTTTTAAGAAGAATTTAAAATAAATGTAAACATTACTTCTAGATATGCATTATGCATACATAAATAATTTAACATTTAAGCGTGAGTTTGTAACTGCAATTCCTTAATATTTAATTTGTTAAAATGAACTAATGTGTACTTAATGATAAGATATAATGTTGTAAGTACGTGCCTGATATTGTGCTTACTTTATATGCTAACATGTAGGGGAACGGCGGATAGTATGGGCCCCTTAAGGTAAAACGTTTATAATATGTTTGATTTTGCACAAAAAAGGTCACAGATACATTAAAGCGTTTCTTTGAACACTTCCTTTAGGTATATGATTTAAAAAAGTTATAATAGTCAAGAGATACACACACATATTTAAGTTTTAAAAAAAGGCTTATATTTGGTGGCCAGAGAAAAGGTCGGGTAGTATGGGCCATACAAAAAAAGACAGGATTTTAAATTAAATAAAATACTTTTGGGGTAAAATAACATACAGAACATTTATTTATCTATATACGAAGCGATTCAAAATAAAAGAGTAAAAATTTAATTGACAAAAGTCATTTGTATTCACACAAATACAAATTATGGTTTTTTGTGAACAAAAATTATCATGAAAATCAGATCATAATTTGCATAAAAAAGAATAAGGGTTTAACTAACCTTTATCTAACAGTTATTGTTTTTACAGTAATCGCAATAATAATACAAAGGGTCTTCAATTGCCGCACAAAGTTCATGAGCCCATCCCTCACACGTTTTGCACTGGATCCAGTTTTCTTCAAAACTCTCCCCACACATAATGCACTCTCTTCTTTCCTTGCGGTTTGGTTTTCTTTTTAATCTGGATTCCAAGCCTAACTCCTTCTGACTACTGTTGTTTCTCAAATTTTAACTGCCTCTTTATCTCTTTTACAGTTTCTTTTTCAAGTTCCTTATTTTTCTTTTCAACTTTGAATCCAAATCTCTCAAGCTCTAGTAATATTTATACAAACTCTTCTTCAAATGTTGGTTTGAAAAAGCCCATCTGGGGTTTCACAGTTGGTTTGCTGGTTTCCTAAGACATATTTTTCTTTGAAGTGTAGTTCTAGGAACCTTAAAACGATTGGCTGCAGCTCTTGTAGTCATTTGACCCTCTAAGACGCATGAAACTGCCTGTTTCATAGCATCCTCTTTCCACTCTCCACGACCCTCACCTTCAGGCTTCTTCTGAACTTTAGCATCGCATCCTAAAAAGAATTTGCAATCTACTTAGGTGGCCCATACTACCTGATTTTTGTTTGGCCCATACTACCCAACCAACATTGTGCACTTAACAATGTTCAAAAACGAAAACGGCTTGAGCAACCGGAATTACATTACCGCAGTATGATGTATATTAGTCCAGCTGAACGTTAATACTAGTTTGGTAATTTGACTCCTTACCTTTAACAGCAAACAATGATCACAAAAGTTACGCTCAGCAGCAACTCGACCACACGAAAACAAACAATATGTTGTGGCAGCCAAAACAAGGCACTTACATCAACCAACTTCTATAACAAAATGGAGCGATGAAGGAGGTATAACCTTGACAATGTATGTGTCTGATACCTAGTGGTAAATCCGAGAAACACTAAGTGGTCCATACTACCCGCCGGCCTGTACTATCCGCCTTTCCCCTATGGTTCTTCTTAGTGGATGAAATATTTTGAAAGTAAAATAAATACTTAAAATTAACATTCATATGCAATTTGTTCTTAAGCTCATACATTCATGTACTGCATATACTAGCAGAACCCACAGCTTTGCTCCTATTATTGCATTAAATACGGAGATTCCTTCATTCTCTCTCTCTCCCTCCCCTAACTTCCCCACTTCTCTCCATTATTATAGATTCCATTCATGGAAATATAATACTTTGATCTGTTGAATCTTCCCACCTGTGCGATGTTGAAATTTCAAACTTTCAGGCTCTGCCATCAGGAGTGCCACCTGCAGCATGGAAAAAGTTAGAACTGTCCTGGATTGTCATGTACATTATTTGCTATATGCCACCTTCTATTATGTCTGCCATGCATGAAGGCTGCCACACTTCACACACTGTTCACTACAAGCTTTTGTAGTTGCCTGCTGCACTGACACAGGAAAACAGCTGTCCACACCCAATTCATTCACTTCTCACCAAAAAGACCCAGGTTCAATCCCAGGCAACTGCATGTGGGATTCGTAGTGGACGAAGCGGCACTGGGGCAGGTTTCCTCTGGGTTCTCTGGTTTCTCCCGCCATCTCATTTCACCGGTGCTCCATCTTCATTCCATGTATCATCAGTGTCAGCACCTGCAGTGCTGTATGTAGTAAAAGCAGGTGTTAAACACTTATAAAATAAAACAAAATTCAAGTATGAGTTGGCAGACTATGCTGATAATGGGTATGAAGATGAAGAAAACAGAGTAACTGGTGGAGCAATAGCAACTGGAATTTGAGCAAAATATACTGCTTCAATAGCAACAAATCGTGTTTAATCTCTCTGGGATTCAACCCAACTATCTCACTGAGACAGCAGCAGTATGATCTATTACCTTAATGAAGTGCAATTAATTAATATTTCCAATAAAACATAGATAAAATATAGAATTAAACTGAAAACTTCAATGGCATAGCTGGGATTAGAACCATGATCTTCTGATTTCTGTCTGGTTGCTCTAACCAACTGAGCTACCATAATAACAAGTCAGTATAACTTAAAATTCCCCAATTGATGGACATTCTTCCCAGTAAACCACAAGGAGATTTCAAATTTGTTTTCAGATAACACACCTCAATGGGGACTTAAGTGTTGTAAGTACTTAAAGTCACAGGATTCATAGCTTAATCAACTACTAGGTCAATCAATGGTAATTAAATGTTCTTTCCCACCAGTCATGAGCAGATTTAAAGTAGTAATGACAGCATAAATTGTCATTGGGATAGGTTATCTCAAAATGAATTTGAGATCTCCTAGTGGTTTACTGGAAAAAATGCAAATCTGCAGGGAAGTTTAATGTGTTGCACTGGCATGCTGCCATGGAAGCTCAGTTGGTGAGAGGAAATGGATGGAAACCAGAAGATCCATGGTTCAAGTTATTGTATTGAATTTTTCAGTCTGATTCTACATTTTCAACCACGTCCTATTAACAGCTTGTGTGAAAGAACAATTAAGTAACAAAATACTATGCATACCTTCTAAAATTGTCTTATGCATTTATAGTCAGGGAAGGATCAGATGTATACAAATAAGGTAAGACCTCTACTTGAAATTAATTTATGGATGAAGTTTATTGTACCTTATGGATATTCCTTTATCACAGTGAATACTGTAATAAAAGAGGTAAATTTCCCATTTCAATTTCCACTCCCTCCTTAAACAAAAGCTTTTCTTATAAACTGGTCAACAATCAGAGCATAAATTGCATATGAGTATGTTGTGCAGTTCTATTGTTTCTTATGTACCACAATTACATTTACTCTGCATGATAAATAACCATATTTGCATCCCTTAAATTGAAAGTGCACAGCTTCAAAGCAACGCTCGCTTTCTTCTCACCTTTCTGATGGTATACAAATAGAGAATTTGTAAACTATTCTTTTATTGCCTTAACAATTTTAAGAAAATAAGTCATTTTGAAAAGTAAGTAGGATAGACTTCCAAAAGGGTGTTGCTAAGAAAATTTAAGAAATAAATTTTCAACGTTTAAAAATATCACATTCATAAGGCTAAACTTCATATTATGTGTACACTGTAAGCAAACCATTGTATTTATATAGAATGCTTTTTAACAGAATTAACTTTGGCATTAAGTCCATAAGATATTCTCATTAGCCATACTCCACACAAAGACAAAATTGTAACACAACCATTGGCCTTATTTACATAAAGCATCATTATGTTTGTATCATTCATTTTCACTCCTCATGAAAAAAAAGTGAGTATACGGCTCTTCATCACTCCATTTTCAGAAGCCTACCCATATATATCCAATGTTCTACTGTCAACTGAGCTTGGCTCCTAACGAATGAGGGCGAGACATTCTTAACTGCTCTCGCTCCTGACGCTTTTGCTGCTGTTCTGCTAATCTTCTTTGTCTCTCTAAACGACGTTTCTCCTTCAAGATGGCATCAGGGTCCCATTCCTCTTGTGTCTGGTCCTCCCATCCAGGAGTATCTTCCCATGTTCCCAAATCAGGAGACTGAAATAAGATCAGTGTTTAGTTATTAACAGAATCTTTAAGAACCTTAAGTTAAAACTAAACTATTTTATCTCATGAGATTGGCATTCAAATGCTGAAAGCATTTAACACAAGCTCACAAATTTAAGGAGATATGAAAGGCACAAGTGTCATTCAGCAAGACAAAGTACTTTTTCCCTTTAAAGTTTTTGAGGTAAGCTGAACAATAGCATAGGAATAAGAGTTCTAATGAGAGCTTCTCTGGAATGGCTGCTCTAGCAAATGAGGAGATCAAGGAGCATTGTCAGTCAAATGTAGAAGTGTCTTACATATATAGAATCATTTCAGAAGTCTTGCAACTTAAAACTCATACTTGGCCATAAATATTTTCTACTAGCAGAACCTGCAGCACAGCTCTTGTTATTACATTTACTGCAGAGATTCTTTTCTGTTTACATTCTCTTTCTCTCTCTAATCTGTGTGTGATCATAATGTATGATAATAAAACTGTCTTTACCACGTTGTTAATATTGATAAACATATCTGAGATGTTTAACAGTACACAAAATTATGTTTCAGCAAATGGGTGGAAACATAATAATTAGTGCATGCTTTCAAACAATACTATTAAAAATGTATTTCTTCCAAATTCAAAATTAGTATTATTTATTTATTTACTTGTGTCTAGCTATAAAGCAGGTTATGGCTTGGAAGCAACACTTGCTCTTCATCAAGCCATTACTATAAAACAATAACAAGGATGATGTGTAGTTCATACAGCAATGCATGCTTATTAATTGACTGTGTTCATTTGAATCGTTTGGTTCAGAAATCCCTAACGTCCAAATCCTGTGATTTTTTAAAACAGAAAACATTATATTACCGCTGACCGCTGGATTCCTTCTGGCAGTTATCTTCGAGACTCTCACTAACAGATTGGGATAGGGTGGACCTCTCTACCTTTGTACAAGGTCACGCCACGCTTCTCCGGAGCATCAAGAAACAGATAAGGAAGTTCAACTCGTTGGTGCATTCCAAGGAGGCCGTGCCTCCTCTACCGCCCAACTGGATCATAATCAACCTCACGAACTTGGATTTAGATGAAGCCACTACCTCCGTGCTGTCCAAAGGTCTAAACTTTGCGCCAACACCGAGAATTCTTCCAGTGGCTGAGATTGTCAGCAGGGTGGAATCCGCTATACAAGAGATCACTGTAAATAGTGCAGAGGAAATACGCATGGCGGTGGCCGCTGCCATCATGTGAACCTCGCTTCCTAAGCCGAATATCAACCGAGGCGAAAGCTTTGCGCTTAAGGGACTGTGGAATGACGAGAACTTGGTCGTCTTACCAGCAGATAAGGGTAATGCAACTGTGGTCCTCCTCACAGCCCAGTACATGACGATCCAGCCTACAGAATCCTTGGAAAGGATCCTACCACCTCCATTGAGCGACGGACCACTCAACTAATTAGAAGATCCAGCCTTTCTCCAGAAACCAAGCAGTTTATATTACCGTCAGGATCCAAGCCTCCTAGAATGTATGGGCTCCCCAAGATCCACAAAACGGATGTTCCATTACGCCCCATTGTTGACGCCATGGGTAGCCCTACATACCGGCTGGCACACCACCTAGCGGATCTGTTGCAACCTCTGGTAGGGGATTGCCCACACCACGTGACGAACTCCACACAGTTCATACAGTCCTTGGAGAATATCACTACTGGCCCTTCTGATCTTCTCGTCAGCTTCGACATGTTGTATATTGTTTTATAATCGTATATTGCCCCGATAAACCCTTAGAAACACACCAATAACCTTTTCTTCAAACTTGGAAAAAAAGGTTATTTCTAAGGCTTTAATGAGACAATATGATCTCAAAACAATATTAATGTACTAACGTTATTTATGCAGGTAGCATAAATTTTGCTAGCGTAAGTATTTGGACCAAAATTGAATTTTAGGAAATAAATAAATAATTAATAATAATAATAATAATAATAATAATAATAATAATAATAATAATAATAATAATAATAATAATAATAATAATAATAATAATATTGCCAATAACTGCAGGATAATTTTGTTTAAAAGAAAATTGCACAATCGGGCTCGGGTTGGGCCCGGGCCATGGCCTATACACTATTCTCGGGCTCGGTCTCGGGTCGGGCCCGGGCCATGGCCTATAGGCTATTCTTGGGCTTGGTTGGTACCAGGCTGGGCCGGGCCGGGCCAGGCCTAAGAAAGTCGGCCCATGCAGACCTCTAATTTAAACTGCAAGGAAATGCTTAAGTGTTTTATGTTTGCAGGCTTCTAGTAGTATTTAGCTCTGCTATATTAAAATTTAAGGATGGTGTACATGGGATATTTCTGTTCCAAATGGATATTAATTGTGTAAGAAAACACATTTAACGTCAAAAACCATTACACAAGTACACAGTTGTGTACAATATAACTTAACATTACTTTTCTTGAACCACCTAAGTGGGTCTGGAATACAAATGTGCATAAAAGGTTTGAATTTTTAGATCATGGGGCAAATAAGGCTTGAATTTCTTCAAATCAACCATCTTTTTGTCACCAATCATTGCCATTTAAACGGGAAAAGTGTACAGTTACCAAAAGCTCTGGAATATACTCAAGGAATTGTTACAAATGCACTGCTGCAGGGCTTGGCACTGAATATATAAAACACATTAGTAAATACTAAAATGCTCAGTGGTAAAAACTGAACAGTGTGGTAAAAGGTGAAATCTAACTCAGGTGGACACAGATGAGGGCAGTGTCCAGAAAGTGGGGATACCTCCAAAATATAAAAAAGCAAAAGGTTAAAAATTCAAAAAAGCAATTGCAAATAACAGTAATGCAAAGGTGAAGCCTCCTAAATTAAAAACATGCACGCAGGCGTGCACGCACACGCACACACACACACTTGGAAAATGACAAATAAGGATCCTGAATGATCACAATAAAAGCTAACATACACATAAATATGCAAACAACAATAATGGTATACATTGAACTGCACATAATGTCATTCTTCAGAATAAGAGAAATGAAAACACTAGTTATGCAGTCACAGTATTAAAGGTGAAGCTCTGTCTTGTAAACCTAAACTTGCATATGTAGCCATTTTGGTTCTAAAAAAAGTATTCAACTTTATTTGTGGAGCTTAAATCCACTGCACTATTCTGCCATATTGGATAATAAGATGGTGGGAGTAGTACCAACTTGCTGGTGTAACAATGCTTTTTATGAAAGGCAATATCACCAACATTAAGGGTATAGATGTATAGCTGGATGGAAAGCCTCAGCAAATTGTACTGCTTGTAATGAGTGTGCCAACAGAAATCTCGCACTTCAATCATCCAGTTATTTTGATGAACAGGATTTAAAATAAATGATCAAGTGTATAAGACAACCTGAAAAAGCACCATTGGTTACTGTATGATTTACACTGTCAAATATTTTAATAATTATATATTATTTAATAAAATTAACTGTGGCCAAATAGCCAAGTGAAGTTACATGTTTGCATATTCACTCATTGACTTTGTCGTTCTTGTGGATAGTTTGATGTGATAGTGGTCACAGTCCATATTTGGTCTGTGCATAGACAAAGGAAAATATAGAAATAATTATTTATTATACTAGCTGGTTTAATGGATGTTGTACGATTAGCTTTTTAAACTTGACTTACACATTAATTAATACCATTTACCACCCTCCATTCTTTATGAAATTGCTGTATGACATCTAGATGATTATTGTGGTTAACCCTCCTCCTTGTCCCTTATAATTGAAACTCCGTACAACTCCAGCTATCTTTAATACAGGATAAACTATCCCTTGATATTCATCTAAAAGGATGTGAAGCATTACAATGTTTATTTACTTTACTTCCCTACCAATAGGCATCCAAGTTCTGGAAATACTGCACAGCCTGTATGTATCCTTTGGTGGTGAAACAATTATTGATCGGAATGGTTGAATAATTCTTTAGACAACTACAGTAAGTGAACTTTTAAACCTCGGTAGCTTTTTTTTTTTTATTCTATAGTTATTTAATACACACAAGTTACAAAGTCTTCACTAATGCAGAAATCCTTACATATACAATGAAATATAAATGAAGCTAGTGGTTATAAAGATTGAACGACCAGACCACTTCTTTGGTAGGGATACACAGTCTGTGATAATTATAAGAAAAATAATGTGCTCATTTGCAAACTATGGAATAACTTAAAAAAAAAAAAATTATTGTTTAACGATGCTATCAATTGCCAGGATCATATCAGTGTTGCCGGTGTGCTGAAATTTTGTCCCACAGGAGTTCTTTTATATGCAGTAAATCTATTGACATGGAGCTGTCATTTTTAAACACACTTAAAAACCATTGGTCTGGGCTGGATTTGAACCTGCGACCTTGGGATCAGTACGCCAGCATCTAAACAACTGATACACCCAGAGTGACATGAAATATCAGTTTACTGATTTCTAATGCTAGCAGTTTTTCTCTTTTTACAATTATTTAGCATGCCCTGCTAAGGAACTTGAATACAACAAAAGTACAAAGACAATAAAGAAACACTTTCTTAAATGAGTTTATTAAAAGGTTTTTGCATTGATACTGCATGTGTATTGTCTCACTATTGAATGAATAATTTATTATTTAAACTTTACACAAAATTTACACAATATATTACTCTTTCTTGGAGCTGCTTAGTTTTTGATTTCTTCCCATTATATATAACATTCTGTTATATATATGTATATAAAGGGGAAGTACATATTCACTATTTGCTTTTTTTTATAACTCAATGCCCTTTTCTGTATTTTCTCCACCTTGCATCACATTTCTTTTAATTATCGATTAACCTTATTTTTCTTAAATGTTTTCCTGCTTTCTCCAAATATTCATTCGATTTTGAGTTAAACGTTTTCCTAACTTTTAACTCTATTAGAAGATATTCCCATTTCTCTAGAACTAAATTCTCTCTTCCTTTTTATGTATCATCTCATTCCAGAATATAATACTCATTATAACACAATCTACTATATATGATGCATCTCTCCCCCTTTCTTCTCCCTCTTAGGTCACTTAAATTCATTACACCTATCCTTACCAATGCATATCCCATGCTGGCCTCCTTGCTGCATACTTACATGTATTTTTCACTCCCCCATTCTATTTTTAAATATCTATAATAATCTATTAATTGGCCTTTTTCCCTTGAAATTACTAACAATTTCTTGCTTTTCAATATCCTCTACTCTTGTTCTAATTTCTTTACAGAAACCCTTACTTTTGTTGTTTCTTTCTGCCCATGTTTCCCCAACCCTATTTCTTATAATGTTCTCAACATTTTGTTTATCCAAGTTTCTTTCTTCCCAATTTTTCCCTGTACAACCATGCATTGTTTTATGATATTATTTTCCTCTAACTGCTTTATTCTGAACCAGTATTTGACTGCCCTTTAGTTCCAGCCTCCCTAGTTCTGCTTGTGCTACTCCATGTGGTGAATTTTTGGTAACCCCTGAGCTACTTTGTAACAATTTCTGTGTATTGTACCTAGATTTTCCCATTTCCCATATTTCTGCTGCATATAACATCCTTGCTTTCAACTACAATGCTATACATCCTTTCTAACCACATAATTTGCATTTCTAGTACTTTGTTCCCACATTCTCTGATTACCTTTATTGATTGTTTCCCCTTTGCTAATATTTTTTTCTTCTATCCACCCCAGTCATCTGCACAATTGAGCCTTACTCCTAGGTACTCAATTTTCTTCACTATCCAACTCCATTCCTTCTCAATATTTCTCTGTCTCCCTTAGTTTATATCCCTCCTTAAAGATAATGATTTCTGACTTATGTTTATTTTCAACCCCTAATCTTTGTAGTATTTGCCAATTACCTTAACAGCTTTACTTAGCCCCACAACTGAAATGGAACCTGTCACAGATCATCTGCAAACAGTAATACCTGTACTTACTGAATTCTAATGACTGGTGAATACTTATTAAAGTTTCCTACCTCTTCTGGAATATCATCTATGAGTTGGTTAAATAGTGCTGGACTAAGTTTGCACACTTGTCTAAGCCTTGAACTCTTCGTGTTCTCTTCTGTAATTCTTCCCTCAGCTATTTTCATATAACACTCATTATGTGCATATAAATTCTTTATATTCCTTATCAACCATTTTTAACATTTGGAATATATTTTCATTCCAATTTTGTATCACGGCACCTCCACATTCTATACTTCCACAGAGAATACTGTTTCCTATACCATACCTGATCTATCATATCTAGTTGGTCTGTTCTTCTGCTTTGCCTTGTACTCTGTGAATCCCTGTCTTCTCTCAGCTGATCTTCTAAAGGTATATACTTCCACTTCGTGATGACATGATATTAATCCAGTTGCTTCATCGTAAATCTGTAAACCTGCTGATGCTGCCATGGCCAACTTTTTTGTGTCATGCTTCAGATCACTTGTAGTGACGTCTTTCCTTGGTGACGTTAGTAGCCACTGTTCCTCCTTTTCCTTTTGATGTTTCTTCTTTTGATGTTTCTCCTCTTCTGCCAACCTGCCCAGCTCTCATTCTGCTGAGTGCTGAGGTAACATTTTTTGCCCATCAATGTCCTCTCTTTGCTGAGTTGTAACATATTTTCTTCTGTCTATCCAAAACATTAGGCCTCTGTGACATGTTTTTTTCTCCCTTCTTTCTTGGCCTTCCTCATTTCCTTCAGTCAAATCTCTATGCTGTCTTACCGTCTTTCAAATTTCTGTTCTACAAATATTTTGGTAACTTTAAATTTTCTTGCATTTGGTAGACTAACAATCTAAACTTCATGGTTCTATGTTTTACCAGTATCAGTCTGTTGTTAAAATTTCTTCTCTACAATTGAAATGAACTATTTCAAAGCTATGGAGCTCTCAACTTAGTTTCTTTTCTATAATTTCATCTACTTATTGCCATGTTCTTTTTTCTCATTCTTCACTACACCAAAAATTATATTTAACTTCCTGTGTCCTTCTTGCACACTCTCTGCAAATTTGTTACTCTTTGCTCTAGTATTCCCAACTCCTCCTTGTATTCTTCGAATCCTTTTGGTTTGCCTATCTCTGTCAGTTTAGATTCTAGTCTTTTCTCCATTTTTCTGATTTCTATCAATGCCTTATTCATTTTTTTCAGTAAGCTCATCAGAATCTGTCCCAAAGATGCAGGTCCTAGATTTGTTTTTATTCTTCAATTAATAGTAGTATGGTCACTATTATTAACTGCCATACTGCTGATGCACCTCCTTCCATTTTCTTCTTCTGGTAGTTTTGCATTAAATGTGCCAATTCTTGCTTGGTACATTTCTGTAGATATCCCATGCTGCCTTAGTATCACATATACGGAGCTATTCACAGACATGTTGATGCGCCACGCTTGCTCAATTGCAACTTCATCTTATCAATAGATTCGATTTTCTTTTGTTGTTCTGCTAATATTCTGTGTTCTTAGTTGTTTAATTATGATCGCCCTTTCTCTGTCTCTTGTTGGAATGGAATATTGGCAACATTTGTTGTATTTTACATGCATCTTCTGTGGAGTACACACAACTCTTATTTTATACTCCATGGCAATCTAAACTAAGAGTCAAAACGTTCTTCCTAAGTATGTTCTTTTAAAAACTCCACTATGTGCATATTCCAGTACATAAACTTTATAAAAATCCTTTCAAAGACCTTTGTAATTTTTGAACTAATATTAGAAAATGCTTTATAGCCCATGTCTGTCAGAAAGAACAGGACTTTGGAATGGTGAACATCAGTGGAATGGTTTTTGAGATTACCTACATACAAGCATACAAATTTTTTCTCAATTAAATTTTGCATATGTGTACAGTGAAATCATGGTTGAAAAAAATGAAAGGTCTTACACTGCGTCAAAGACTTTGGGGAAGTACTAGTGTCCATAGAAATTTTCTTTTACTTTTCTCTCTCTTTTTTTGTTTGCTGTTAACATCCTCCAATGTAGTGTCATATTGAATGGTGAATGAATGAAATTGGTGAAACGATGCTCAAATGAGCCTGGGGTCCATACAGCTTTAAGTTACCTGACATTTGTCTTCTCAGGATTAGGAAAAACCTTGGAAAAAACCTCACTCTAAGCAAGATTCGAACTCACGACCTCTTGGATGTGAGGGAGACATGCTACCACTACACTACAGAGGTGGGCTTTACTTTTCTCTGACATGACAGTAAGAAACTCCCTGACTCATGAAAATTGCCTGATATCTGCAATTAATTTATCAAACTTTACATTATACAAGGAGGAAAAAAGAAAATCCGGCTTCCACCTTCCTATAGCTGGTCTAATTCTCTATGTTCTTTTTTTCTTTCGTTACACATGATCTATTTACTGAAAAACACAATTATATTGATAGCACTATAATAATAAAGATAAGTTATTATTGTAAAGCTAACCTGCAGGTAAAATGTGAATGAAAGTATTTTTTTCTCACATGACATGGAGTACATAATACAAAATGAGTTTTAACTGTAACAATGGTACTGCATTTTAACATCACAAAAGGAAATAAACTAGAATACTTGCTAACAACAAAGTTAAAACTGACTATTAATGTAGCAACTGTGGGTGGATATTCTTCTTCGGTCTGAGACTCTATCACGTGGGTGTTGATGAAAGAAATACCATATTTATCGTGAAACCTTTATTTCAGCCCAAATTTATTTACAACTTTCTTCCTCGCAACCATATACCCGGCACAACTATGTGTTTCCCGGCACTGATATCCATGCGGTCGACGGCATGAGATACACGCACGTAAGTAAGTGCGTAAGTGTGAACATGTGCCAGCTCGTGATTACATGTGTAAGTGAGAACTTGTGTAAGTGCGTGTACGTGAGTGTGTAAGTGAGTGTGCGAATGCGTATCCTACAGCTTGTTTGCTGGTTTTGTTATTCCAATCTTCCCCTCATTTTACCACTTCTTCATGGCCATGTGGCTGCCCTCATTGGTGCAAATCCATATTATGTCCGTGACATTCGACTTTCCACCAATAAGCATGCCCTGTCTTGGCGGGTGCTTTTAGAGGGGTTTTTGCTTCATTGCACACAGCGTTACTATTAACTTTACAAAGATTCCTAAAGGATTTTCATGTCCTTTGTTCTCCATTGTCTGGCGACCTTACCCTAATGATGGTTTTTCCCGTGGTCTTTGCAAGTTTTAGTATATGTAATCCTTTTAGATAAATAAGGTATATGGTCTAGTCGAATATTTTATTTATTAATTTCCCTTGACAATCAATTCGGTTTATCCCGTCACACAACTCATGGCAGTGCCATGGCTGAGCGGTTAGACCATTCACCTATCACCGAGGTGGCTGGGGTTCGATCCCAAGGATCTGCATGTGGTATTGGTGGTGGACAAAGTGGCATCAGGGGGGGTTTTCTCTGGGTTCTCCAGTTCCCCCACCACTCATTCCACCAACTGCTCCATCTTCACCTTTCCAATCATCCATTTTGCCTGCATTTCATACCATGCTCTTCCTTACTCTCATACTTGGAGCTAGGCTTACCACCTGCTTCCAGGTCTTCACTGTCTGCTCCCTTGTAAGTCCTCCATGTGGGGAGGGTAATCAGAAGAAGAACTCATAACATATACATTATACTGTAGTAAGACAACTTAATTAACTACAGTAAACTAATACTAACTAATAAGTGTTTAAAGTATGCTTCAAATCAAAAGTTATCTGCCATGACAAAAAAAACTAACTTATGGTTGTAGTGTATGTAAATACAAACTATATGTACATAAGTTATTAAAATTTGACACTCTGGCCAATCAAGCTGGAATGCCAGTTTTTTTCCAAACATGCGAGGTGTGGGAATTAAATAGCGAGACCATACATCTCCTCTTGCACAGCTGCATGGTAGGAGGTTGGTACTGGAATGCAGTTGACCTTGAATCTTCAAGACCAACCACTGTTTGTTTCGTCTTTCTTTCTGCTTTAGTTTGCCTTTGAGCCTTGGTTGTAGCAAGGCCATCTTTATCTAAACAGGCCTGGAGACGGAAAGAGATTTCGTTAATGACGTCATCATCGGGGCTCATGTTTATCACCTGCTTGTTTATTACGGGGATGCAACATATCAATACATGATTGGAATGCTAAGAAGTTGCTTGTGTCTTATGTGTCAGTAAACAATTAAATGAACAAAAAATCTAATTACAAGATTCAGATTCAGATTCAGCTTTATTCACCAACTGTAATAGTTTTACAAGGTTCGTCATATGAAAAAAGTTATAACATTATTTACAATATAACAAATTATTTACACTGCAACCAATTTACCCTATAACAAATTATAACAAATGTTATGAGGAGGGGTACTGTTTTCTATATATACAATTTTGCCCTTTTATATTCTTCTACTGTATAGAAAACATTTTTTCTCAGATAAGACTTAATTTGTTTTAGTTTTGTTTGTTCCTCATTTATTTCCTTAATCCAGAGAGGTAAGTGATTGTATAATTCTTTTGCATTGGTTTCGATACATCTGTTTTCTAATGAGCCTCTTAACCTGTCCCTAAAGTAGTTTTTCTTTGTTCGAGTGTCATGTTCATGAATATTTGCATTTCTATCCTCTTTGTGGCTTTTTACCACATACTTTAGACATTCATATATATATAGACATGGCAGTGTTAGCACACCAAGTTTTTTGAAAGCTTCTCTACAAGTATTTCTCCTTTGGATGTTTTTAACAATTCTTATTGCTCTTTTCTGAAGCCTAAATATCTTTATTGTATGTTTTTTTACTTGCAGATCCCCATAAAATAACTCCATAA
Organism: Tenodera sinensis; assembly: GCA_030765045.1. Lineage (NCBI taxonomy): Eukaryota > Metazoa > Arthropoda > Insecta > Mantodea > Mantidae > Tenodera > Tenodera sinensis. The sequence continues at coordinate 169,979,838 of CM060964.1, forward strand.
CCTAGGTGTGAATGCAGAAATGCATAGTATACTTGTTTTGTACTATCTTCATCCATGATTTGACTTGTTTTAGAATATATATACATACCCTTATTTAGTTTCTTTGTAAGTTTCTCTATATGTCTGTTCCATTTTAATTTATCATCTATGACTAGTCCTAAAAATTTATTTGTATTACTTGCCTAATTGGCTCCTTTTTTATTTTTAAATAGATGTTTACTTGTGTCTTGTTACTTATACCAATTTGGATCCATTCTGTTTTATTTGTATTCAGTGCCATCCCCAACTCTTCCAAGTATATACTGTCTCTAACAATGCATTTGTTTTACTTTGCACCTCTGTCGCTGTATTGCCTGTTACAATTATTGTTGTGTCGTCTGCATACCCAATGACTATTCCTCCTCCCTCGTGAATTTTTTTAAGCAGACTGTTTATATATAAAATAAATAAATACGGCCCTAATTTTGACCCTTGTGGAACACCATGGGTTATATGTTTAAACAATGATTGGAGTTTGGTTAGTTCTCCATCTACATTATGCACTAATTCTACACGTTGTTCTCTGTTTATTAAATAAGATCTTAGTCAATCTAATGGAATGCCCCTAATGCCATAGTGGTGTAGTTTTTAATACAAAATGCCTAGGAAGTGTTGTGTGTCGGGTTGTACCTCAAATTATAAAACAAGTGTAGAAAAGTATGTTAAGGTGTTTTTGTTTCCAAAGCATCCACACAGGAGAGAGCAATGGATACATGCTATTCAAAGGGATAATTATGAACCAGGTGTTGCTGCTGTGGTATGGATTAAACATTTTTCTGAACAGCACATAGTGAAGGAATTTACTGCTACGCGAAATGATGGAAGCGTTCTTGTAGTACCCAGAACAACTCCTAAACTTACTGGAGATGCATGCCCCTCTCTGTTTCCTAATTTACCATTCTACCTGACTTCCGAACCAGCACCCAAACATAGGGATCCAGAAGAAAGAAGGGGGGAAATGCTGGAAAGGGATGCAGCAGCATTTCGTAAATGGTTTGAAGATGACAAAATTGTTGATTTTCAGAGCTTTAAAAATAGAATTAGTGACATGAAATTAGAGGGATTCACCGTCATCATAAAAGAAAAAGATGTAATTTTTGTGAAAATTCATACTGAAGAAATTCCTAAAATTGTAGCAGCATTGAAAATTAATTCCAATTTTATTATTCAGTTTCTACAGGGTAAAACTGTAAACCCAATAGCAAGTTTAAATGGATTCTTGGTATACAAATAATATTGGATAAATGGTCAAAATTTGATGCTCTTTTAAGTCATTTGAATGGATTCACAATAGCAAGTGAACAAACAGAACATAAACTACTTCAGACCGCCAACATTTTAAAGGAATGTTGGGAGGACATGAATGAAGATTCCACAGAATATCTAAAAACTAAATTCCTAGAAGAGCAGGTAAAATTGGTCAGTCAAAAGTCAAATATACGTCTGATACCCTGCTCAATTTATTTTTCTCACCCAGCAGCTTATAGACAGTTACATGATTCCAATGTTCTTTCTTTAACTCATCCTGATTAACTCAGACTCCTTTCTCAACCCCTCAGTCCTGATAGAAACTCGAAATCATTGCATTTAAAATATTTATCAGAGAAGGTGAAAATGCTTAGTGATCACGAAAAAGTAGTAAATTTGTTGAGACATATGAACAAGAATTTCTTGAAGTAGAAAACCAGAGAAACTTAACTCTACATTTAGGTGCTGAGACATGTGACATTAATAATATTGGTGCTAACTGGAATGCTAGTGGTTGCGAGTTATTGGGTGCTATTTTGACGAGGAAAATACTAAAAGTAATAACCAACATCCTCTTGAAAAAACTACTGCATTATTAAAGAAGACAGTTTGGTATTATCTAAAGGCAAAAATAGGAAACTGGAGATATATTCGTATTGAGAAGGTAAGAAGCATGCTCTGTCATTAACAACTATGCAAAGCATGTTTTCCACTAACATACTAACACACAATAACTTTTAATATGAAATGTGAAAATATAAATGAATGCACGCTTCTTCCAGCACCGAAATGCTGTAAAACATGTGATTATTCCGTATGAATTGCTTGGAACGTTGGCCTCGCGTTGTGACATCACAAATCGCACATCCAGGCCTGTTACATAGAGATGGCCTTGGTTGTAGAGGACATTTTGTAATAGTGCCGTGAGCATGGTGAACTTAAAAATTAAGCAACTCATTAATCTCAAATTCCTCATGAAATTATAAAAGCCACCAATGGAATGTTTTCATCTGTTAAAGGAGGTGTTTGGTGATAATGCTATGTCATGTGTGCAAGTGTTTGAATGGCACAAATAGTTTTCAGAAGATTGGGACAAGGATGAAAATGAATGTGCTGGTCAATCAGTGAGTCCAAGAAGTGAAGCAAACATTCAGATAAGTAATGAAATTGTGTGAAAAGACTGACATCTGAACATTTGGATGATTGTTCACATTGTGAACATGAACTAAAAGAAAGTAAGACAAATTCTGCATGATGAATTAAACATGACAAAAGTTTGTGCAAAACTGGTTTCGTAAAACCTCTCTCAGGAACAAAAAGACCATTGGAAGAACATTAGCTCTAATGTCATTGAACAACTCAATGAAGAACCAAACTTGTTCACATGTGTCATCACATGTGATGAAACATGGATCTTCCAGTATGACCCAGAAACAAGGCGTCAATTAATGCACTGGAAGGCTCCCACATCGACGAGAATGACAAAAGCATGCATGGCCAAGTCAAAACTGAAGGCAATGCTGATCGTCTTTTTCGATATCAGGGCTGTTTTCATGACTGAATAGGTGCCTGAGGGTCAAACCATCAATCAGAAATACTATAGAGAAGTCCTAATCAATCTGAAAGGAAGAGAAAGGAAGAAAAGGCAGGATATGTGGAAGAACAAAGCATGGATTCTACATCAGGAGAATGCGCTAGCCCACAAAGCCATATCTGTGAAACAATTTTAAGCAGACAAGCTCATTCCTGTGGTCGAACATGCTCCTTATTCACCAGATCTGGCTCCCTGTGACTTTTATATGCTCCCAAAAGTACATTTTCTGCGTAAAGAGCTAAAAAAGCAAAAACAGCACAGCTGTTGAAGAAATGACCTGCAGCACTGCTTTGAACAATGCAAAACACGTATGCAGCGGTGTATACATTGGGGAGGTAAGTATGTTGAAGGGGATAAAAGTTAGTTGTAACTTTGCTTGCAATAAATCACATTTCTGACACCAGTCTCATTATGTAAGACTTGAAGCTTTCACGGCGATGATTATTGATTAGAACTTCTCGGGTTACCAGCCGTGTGATGTTGATGAAGTTGCTCGAGCTTTCGGCCATCTTAACTCTGTGGTCTTCATCAGGAAGTGAAGTGAAGTCAAAGACGGGCAGGTATATATACTGTCCATGCGGTGGGCGGGGCTGCATGGCGCAGCCAATGGGAGCGCTGTCTTGTGATTGGTCTGACGGACTACGTAGCGCAGGCCAATGGAAGCGCTGTGTCTTGTGATTGGTCCGACGGAGAGATGGAAGGTCTATTGTTTTTTATTGTCCCAGTCCATGCAGAGCTGAGCCATAGGCCATTGTCTCTATTAAAATTATTTGGTTCCAATTTGATCTCAATCGCCTCTTTTACCAGTCTGTCATAAAAACGGTTACTGCGGTGCAAAACCGTGATCTCATCAAACAAAATTCTATGATCATAATCAAGGCTGTGCTGAGCCACCGCTGATTTCTCAGGTTAAAGCAGTCTCAGATTACGCTTGTGTTCCGCGCATCTCTCTTCTACCGTACGGTCTGTTTGTCCTATATAAACTTTCCCGCATTGGCATGGGATTTTGTATACGCCGGGGTTTTTTAACTCCAGGTTGTCCTTCACGGGCCTCATATATTGCCTCAATTTCTTTGGTGGCAAAAATATCATCTTAATGTGATTCTTTTAAGAATACGTGCAATTTTGTTTGATACCGTACTATAAAATGGAATAAAAGCCTTCCCTTTGGGTTTTTCTTCTGTGTTGTTTCTGTCCTTGGTGTGGTCCATATGGTTCTTAACTTTCCGGTGTGCCTGGTGACTCTCCCTGCTTGTGTACCCATTCTTTTTAAACGACGTAGTCCGTCGGACCAATCACAAGACACAGCGCTCCCATTGGCTGCACCACGTATCCCCGCCCACCGCATGGACAGTATATATACCTGCCCGTCTTTGACTTTACTTCACTTCCTGATGAAGGCCACAGAGTTAAGATGGCCGAAAGCTCGAGCAACTTCATCAACATCACACGGCTGGTAACCTGAGAAGTTCTAATCAATCACCAGTCTCATTATTTAATTATCACACTTTGTATATTGAATAGGCAATACCAAAACAAGCATGCTTATGAAAACAGTTAATTACATGGCAATTTTTGAGAACATTAACAAAAATTAACCTTGTGGAACTAATCAATTAATTCTAGTAATGAGTTTCTATACTTTTCAATACTGTGGCTAAATCAATCACAAAATGAGAATGAAAAGAAAGTACTGTTTAAAAATGTATTACTGCTGTTGCTTAATCCCTTATAGAAAGTTTCTTTTTCTTCTTAGTTTCAATAGCCTCTTTTTCTCTTTTAATGTTCACCTTTTTTTCTGCTCTTTCAACTGCAATTCAATTTTCTTTTCCTTCATTCCCTTTTCTTCCTTGAAATTTGGTTGAATTTGGTTCTTTCTTTCCAAAATAAGATTGATATGTTCTTCTTGAAGCTCTGACCAAGATCACCCTTCTATTGACAGTCCTCAAACCACCAAGGTGTTTTAATTCTATCACAAATAATTCTTTGAAAAGCAAGGGATTCTTCTAGATGATTTTCTAACAGCAAATGCATATTGATAGAAAAGCCTGATCTTTATACTTTAAAAGGCTCTAATAGAATTCATCTAACACTGTGTCAATCAATTTGGTCACAAATGAGATAATAAAGTGGTATGCTAATTCCTCCAGTATTCTGCGTTTCATGCAGTGAAATCACTACATCATGTGAAGAACACTGTGTTGATAAAATAGCAGAGTTTTGATGGTTCAGCAGTTTTTACATGTAAGTTGATAACTGGACTCACTGGAAAGGTACCAAATTACATGGTGAGGAATACGTCTCAGGTGATTTATAGCAGAGTCGAACTGAAGAATAAATACTTGTAATCAAGTTTATATTGTACTAGTGAATGATACAGCCTTATAAGAATGTTCCAATCAGCTCCACTGGATGTGGCACTTAAAACCTGAAAAACATTAAAGAAACTATTAAACTTTATTTTTAAATAGGATATATGAGAGGACCAATAAGCTTTTAGCCAAAAATAAATCCCAAAAATGTTGTCTTGTCTGCTAAAAGACGAAGTTCTGGACCAAGATGTAGAGGAAAGGAACATCTTCCAGCGCCAGAAGTTAATGTAGATGGTTTTCTTGGCAGCAATATTAAAGCTGTTTTTGATACTAGTGTAGAGATGGTCAAAACACTATTTTCAGTGGGTGTTCTAAAACACAAGCCTGCTGGGAATTGCAATAAATGGCAAAATCATCCACGAATGAAGATGGAACATCAAGTAGAATACATTCATCAATAGGATTGATGGCAACAGCAAAAAGTGTAACACTGAGTACTGAACCTTCCAGTACTTTGTTCTCCTTAGTAAAAAAAAAAAAAAAAAACATTGGATAAAACCAAACTATATCATACCCAAAATATCCTATCCTTCATGAACTCCTAAATAAAGAGGAAGATGAACACAAATGCACCATTAATAGAGGGTATGAAGAATGGCTTCTCTCCAGCAAATATCATATGCTTTCTCTAGATCACAAAAGGCTGCAGCTATCTGATTCTTTCTCAGAAATGTGCCCATGATGTGCATAGATAGACTAAGAATTTGACCATTGAATGGTAATGACAAAAACCACACTGGGTGTTAGACAGCAGTCTCTGAGATGGAAGCCACCACATGTCAACATCCCACACTCACCTTGCAGATGCAACTGATGGGGGAGATCGACTGTTAACTGGAAATTACATGGCAATCCTTTCCAGATTTTAATATTGGGATGATAGTGGCCTCGTCCCAAGCTGATGGAAACGTGGCAGTTCACAATGTATACTTACTAGGCCTGTATGAGAAAGAGTTTACTGGTGGAAGGAAGTGCTGCAGCATTAAAAAGTGAACACCATATGGCAAAAAGCTGAGAGCTGAGATGCTAGGCTTTGTTCTAGCTCCTGCATTGTGAAAAACAAGTTGTAACGTTCAGATCAGAAAATTGGAAAGAGAATTTATGCAATTCAAATCTATTCTTAAAAGAGCAACAAGATGAGAGGTAATTGGCTGAGCTGGAACCAGCTGTGAAGGCTTAGCTCAGAGTAACAGCTATATCTATAGGATCAACAATAGTGTTACTTTTACATTAGGTCAGGCAATAATAACAATGGAGCTTATTCCATATGACAGACAAGGGTGTGAAGCAATTAAAGCACTCTACAAAATGAGTGCGAGGTGTCCTCTAAATGCCCTGAATATAACCTGCCCTGATATGGTGAGCCCTGGTGTGCAGTTGTTTGTAAGTGACAAGGTTATAAAGGGTAAGGTGGCAGCGAAAAACCAGAAGTACAACATGAACAGACACTAGGCATTTGTCGGTCCACCAAGATTCCGATAAATGTCTTGGGTATAAAGACTACCGGCAGACAGAAAGCTCAGCAGAGGAAATGGTAACACAAGTAAGGCCATCCACCATTTGGTCAACATTCTCAAAGAGGTGTTTTTCAAAAGCAGTTATGCTGGAAATAAAGACTTCAGTTCTACCTGTTTATTTACCACATAGGTACATTTGACGATGAGACATAGTGAGAAAACAAGCTGATGAGATCGTTGATATGATTGTTGGAGATGTCATTCCACCGAAAATGGTGTGCAAGTTATGCAGAGTGAAACAGATAAGTGCAAATAAGAGAGTTAGTACTGGAAAAGCTTGAAATAAAAATGGATTCACCAATGCTTAGAAGAGAAAGGTGGTTCTGTGTGGGGGGAGCAAAAAAAAAAAAAAAAGAAAAAGACAAGATGTGTACCTCTCATGTAATTCCTAGAGGAACCACAAAGTCTCTCACTAGAAAGTACGCTCCTGAGAGCTGGAACTCCAGATGGGCAAGCTAAGCAATGCTGGAGAGAATAAGGTGTATATACCTATACATGGTACAATAAAACTGACTAAACCGGAGCCCCTATATACCGAAAACCTGGACAACCGTAAAATAAATCTCGGAACGGAACCATTTCCTATGTTAAATAACACTAAATCAGAAAACTGCCTAACATGGAAATGGAATAGTTTTTCCAGAACCATTTGCATAAATAACCTAACTACGATGGATTTTCATTATGCTTAATACATAATTACGTGCTTTGATAACAAACTTGCCACGACTGAAGACATTCAAAGTGCAGCAGATATTGCTGCTGGAAACAGCAGTTGTAAAGTCATGGAAAGAATGGACGACGACAAAGTGAACGAAAGGGAGCCAAAAATACACACTTTTAGAGAAGCATTATCTGTTGTGAATGACCTTCAAGAATTTGCAGCTTCCAAGAATGTTCCAGAACTCCTGCAGCTGATGCAGGATGCAAAGGGGATCATAGAGTGTTCTCTTGTGAAGAAGTTGCAACATTGCACTTTGACAGATATATGGGGGAAAAGAAACTAATAGAGAAACTGTAATTATATATGACATGTAAGTGAAAATACAGCAAAACAAACAATTGAACCTGTTTTTATTTACAGAATTTTATTTTAAATTATTCCTTTAGTTTAATTCTATACGATTATATTTTTTGTGCCTTGTTTTACTAAAATATGCACAACCCTTTGTAAGACGAAAACCTGTGAAAACATAAAATATTACTGGAACGATCGCATTCCATTTTAGGCAGGTTTTACTGTATAAAGTGCCAAAGAAAAACCAGGTAAATTCAATCTAACAGCAATAGCTTGCATGACAATGGTAAGTGTGAGAGGGTGGTAACGTTGTCATGAAGGAGGAGCATGACACTGCCATGTACAAGAGTACCTGGTTCCGATTGACATCTAGGCACTCAGGAAGGAAATTTGCACATGCAAAAGTGTCCTTGTGCCCATGTTTGGTCTCATGTAAGCATAAAATAAGAAGCCGCGATCTAGTCAATAACTGTAGTTTTGCTCTACATGCACAATGCAACATGTGCTCCATTCAGTTATGGACTCCTTGACTGGTGAGTGCCACTTGAAATTGCTCTTTTGGTTCTGTGTAGGGCTGGGGCGTATAGGATTAGATTGCTCTTGCTCCAAGGCTTTCCAGAAGGAAAAGTCTCAAGAGTTTACATGCATGGCCCAGGCATGGGTGGGTGATTTCGCTGACTCCTGCACACAAGATAGCACTCACACCGAGCGAGTTATGGTAGTTCGGGAACCAGATGCACCAAACCCAGACCTAAAAATGTAGTCTCCTGGGGGAAGCAGCTCTGTGATAAGGAGCAAGGCGATCACGATCAAGCACCATCAACTTCCTTCGGGGTTGACACCAAGTGAGGTATACCATATTGTTGATGTGGGTGATTACCTTATATGGGTTGTCCCAGGAACATTGCACATTCGATTACTACTTCCATTTAGCCCTCATTAGACAACATAGCTACATGAGGATACCTTCCTGGAATCCAGCACAGTTCACCAGGCGGTCACAGCATTACCTACATCCGACTGCTTGCTGACTTCATGCAAAGGTGTCTTCCAGGCAGTCCGTTAGGGCACCAACATAATCTGCTGCCAGATTATCATGAGGTGTGCCAAAAACATATCACATGGTAACTGTCTGAATGCCGTGTTGGATGGTGTTATGCCAGTGGACTCTCTACTGATGCTGGATAGACCAGGAGGACCAAAATTTTAAAAAAAATTATTTTGTAGTTTAACGGCGCTGTCAATTTTAAGCACACTTAAAAACCACTGGTTTTAGCCGGATTTGAACCTGCGACCTTGGGATCAGTAGGCCAGCGTCTAACCAACTGAACCAGCCAGACTGACCAGGAGGACCAATATCATGTGCAAATCCCAATCTTACTGACAGCTAGATACCACTTTCTAAAGGCAGTCCTTGATCATTTTGAGATACCACATTCCGCCCCACTGTGAACAAAGAGAAGAGGTCCTGTGTATCCCCAGGTGCTGCAGCAGCTGTCATATAAGGTACTTGAAGCTAGTCTTCTGGTCACCGTGGAGCTTCTGGGGGATCTCGAAACGGCAGAAGTTATTGAGTAGTACATTAGAAACAGTTGAGGCCTCTTGAATGGGATTCGCGTAAACCTATGGCCACTTGGTGAAATTACTCATAGCCAGTAGTAGGGAGTGATTTCCAGAGCCTGTCCTTAGGGAGGGACCTGCTACGTCGATGGCATGTTGCTATGATATTATACTGTTAAATTCGAACCCAACTACATGTCTGAGGCCAAGACTTGCAGCGCAAATGCAGCATTGTTATGAAGCAAGTGCCAAATCATGAACTCAGTAAACAGTGTAAAATTTGTTAAGCATGGTCTTAATCTTGTTGTTGTTAGCTAATGCTGGATTTCTGACAATGAAGTCATTAATCCTCTTGCTCTCCAATATTTTTCACTGATGGATGGGGTGCTAGAAGTGGTCGGGCATATTTGAAGGTGGAAATGCCAAAGAAAAAATGTTCTATGAGGAGAGGAATAGCTTTCTCGCCAGATTTAGAAAATAACATTGCAGAATGGATTCAAGGACAGAGGCAGAATTGTAATGTTACAAGAAATATGATATGGGCTTATGCACTGAAGTGGGCATAGGCAAATCCAGAACAAGGCAAAGAATTTAAAGCAAATGGCGTAATTGGTTCATGAACAGAAAAGATCTGGTCATACGATAGAAAACAAAAACTGCACAAAAATTAAAACATCTTGACCATAAAATCACAGGTTTTCTCAAGTTTATTATTGGTATGAGGCAAAAATACAACTTTCCATTATCTCATATTGGAAATATGGATGAAACACAAACTTTGACATGATAAACGCTGTGGAAACTAAGGCATAAAAGCTGTTCAAGTTAGAAGTACAGGTCATGAAAACACCAAGTTTACAGTAGTATTAACATGCATGGCAGATGGAACAAAGTTAAAACCCATGGTCATTTTCAACAAGAAAAGGACTCCTAAAATAAAATTCCCACCAGGAATTTTTGTACATCTTCATGAAAAGGGATGGGTGGACAAGTATGGTGTAAAATTGTGGATGGAAAATGTGTGTAAGAGGTACACAGTTGTGTTATCAAATCTACACTGTTGGTGTGGGATATGTTTCGCAGCCACATAACTGAGAACACTAAAAATAGCTTAGCATGCAACAAGATTAAGATTGCTGCTATACTGGCTAGCTTAACTTTGATGCTACAACCTTTAGACATCTCTGAATAAACCATTTCAAGATCACATGTGTGAACAATGGAATAACTGGATGAATGGCAAATAGTCATATACAAAAGCTGGAGCTATGTGGGATGTGTTACGATGTGCTTTGTGATTTCATGATCAAATCATGTATTTGTCCTATAACAGAACCTCAGATTTTTTTTTAGCCTTCTTTTATAATTTAACTATCGTCTTATCGTCTTATATGGTAAGTACTAGTAATTTGATAAATATACAGAGCATGACTTAATGTAGATGGTAAAGAACCTAGTAACAATGACATGCTGGTCAACTGAAATAAAAAGTGATGTTTGTGTCTTAACAATTTCAATTTCACTCAAGGGGGCGATTCAAAATTTCTTGACATTTTCCTCATATCGTCAATTTATGCATTTGTATTATAGGTAATTGGAAACTGTGCTGATAATAGAGGAAAGTTTAGCTGTCTTTTTGTTTGTATCCGAGGATTAACCTACAAGCAGGTCCAAGAGTAATTCACTAGAAAGTTCAGGAAACTAGGTTCTAGCAGGCAAGCTATTAAGATCTGGTACTGAAACTGAAATGGATGGATCTGTTGCTGATGAGGCACATAGTGGGGGGTTGGCTACAACATCAGATGTGCAAACCATACAGGATGCCATCACAAGGAGTCCTGGTGCGTCAACTAGAAGACAGTAGCGAGCTGGGTATGTTCCAAAGCACTGTATGGCATACCTTGTGCTTCAAACTGCACAAATGCCCTTATCATATCCAGATAATGCATACGCTTGAACCAGAGGACTATGAAGCTCGACATGCTGTGTGATGACCTGTTAAATGCAGTTGAAAATTAAGACCTCATGGAACATGTATTGTTCAGTGATGAGGCAACATGTAAATATGTCAATAGGGATAGTTGTAGGATTTGGGCAGACGAACTGCCAAACGCCATACAAAGGTTGTAGAGAGACACACAAAGGGTAAATGTGTCACTAGGAATGACAAAAACAAAACTTTACGGGCCTTTCATGTTTGCGGAACCAACAGCAGCTGGAATTTCTATCTTGACATGCTACAGTTCCTGGAACTGCAGCTGGCACAGGATGCAGTACAACATACTCTGAGTGAGGGAGAGTTGGGATTTTAGGGCCCGTCAAAAACTAGGCCATTAGGGCCCGACAAGATACTGTGGTTTTCCAGCAAGATGGTCCACCACCCTATTTGCCATCATTGTTCAAGACCACCTCAACAAAGTTTTCCCTGGTAGGTTGATTGGTCGTGGTTCACCAGGAATTTGAGCGGCCTGCTCTCCTGATCTGACACCACTAGACTTCTTTGTCTGGGTTTCATCAAGTCCAAAGTGTATGCAGTGAAGATCAACACCTTACAGCAATTGAAGAATCGAATAACTGCAGCAGTAGCTACAATCACACCAGCTATGCCGACAAAGGTGTTTCGATCTACATAACGAAGATGGAGTCTGTGCCGTGACTTAGAGGGTCACCAGAATGAAATGTACTGAGTTGATCATCTAGCAGTCATTACTTTCCATATATAATAAAAGGTTTGACATAAAACATTGTTTTCACGAAAATGTCAAGAGACTTTTGAATTACCTTGTATTACAGAAGAGTACTTAAGCAGCCTAGAAACTATCCAGCCAATCATCCAACTTCTTGATTCCTCCACCACACTGCCCACCAAGTTGTATGGTCTGTAGCACAGCAGGACCAACAGACTAACAAAAGTAGCCTAGGTCATTCTTATACAGCAAACATCAGCATAATATTCTGCTGCTTACACTGGCACCTTAAGCTCATAAGGAAAGTCAAGCAACTGGTACACCTTACCGTGTGACGAGACAGAGCAAATGGTTTTGAAGTTGTTAGTTAGGAGTTAAAGAAGCAGGGAAGATAGGTTAAGTCAGTTTAACTACACATTTGTAAAAGTGAAACCAAGGACGTGTATGTGAATAAGAGTACAGGGGGAGTTTAAAAAAAGAAGAAGAAGAAAAAAAAAAAAAAAAAAAAAAAAAAAGGATTTAATACAAATAGAAACAAAAAAGAAAGACAATAAATAAAGAACAGATAAACGCAATTGTTTAAATAAAGAATAATAATAACAGGAGAATGTTTTAAACACGTCCAGTGATAAATGCAATTGTATGTGTTGCAAAGAGCTGTCCAAGATAAAAGGGCTAGAGCCCAGTTCAAGGATAGCTCAAAATGTATAACCCTTAGCGGTCGTATGCACTGGCAAAAGTTTTCGCCAGCTGGTCGTAAGGGATTTCCGCAGTTTTGTGCAAGCTATTTCTAAGGGAAAGTTTCCTGCAATAAGGACCTAAGTGTACTGGCCCTCCGTCCCTGACACAGGCAGGTAGAAAGAAGGAGCATTCTGTGTGGTAAATAATTCTCGTGGAGTTTTAAATGCATGCATAAACATAAATACAAGCTGAAATAAATTGTACTCACATGTCTATGATGCAAATGATGTGAAGTGCTATCCTTTGAAGAGACGAAAAATGTATGTCACCACACTGTAATGTATAGCTCATTTATGTGTGTTCAGATCTGCGTCTATATAAGTAGCGCCTTTATAATATACGTACAGAACCACAAAATAAGAATTCTTTGAAGAACCACAAAGTTTTTATATATGTCACAGCACTGTAATGTTCAGCTCATTTCTGCTAATCCATATTTACACCTATATGAATTGTACGTTTATGAATATACACAAACACAAAATAAGGGAAATAAATATTTACAACAAACTGTAAAAAGTAATGAGCCTAGTTTCTTCTATAATGCTGTAAGGTACGGTATCGTTCAAAACATTCGCCGGAACACAAAGCAGGATGGTTGGAACATGTTTTATAATAATAGTACAATTCCTTCCTTGCTCCTTTTATTTTTCTGTTGCTGCAGACAAGGCAGTCTTTATGCTTTTTATTTTCAAAGTGGTACATAAAATGATTAGTTTGGTTTAGCCGTTCTTCTGTTTCTGATGTACCAGGATGGCACCTCTTCCTTGGGTTTCTTACATTTCCAACCAAACTCTGAACAAGGGATCGGAGAAACTGAAGGGGACTCATTGGTTTCTTGGCAAATTGGACACTTTGCTTGTGGCACGAGTAAATAATATATGAATTTACGATGCTTACTTCAAGACACCAAAAAAATAATTTTCTCCACCACTTGAATGATTTACCTAAGAATTGGTACATAGCACAGTAGTGGTCATTTCTGTCAACCCCGCCCATATTCTTTGTGTAATTTAGCACACAAAGTGGTTTCATTATTTCCTTTTCTACCCCTCCTTTCTGAATTGTACCAATCCTTTTCACCGAAGTGTTATGATAAGCAGATATCATAATGACAGGTCTCTTATCTTTCCATCCTAAGATGAAAACATTGTCTTTTCTGAAACCAGTCACACCTCCACTCTTCAGTTTCTTAAAGGCTCCTTGCCTTACAGGTCTTGGGTTCCCAGCTCTACCAGCAATTATTGTGCCCGTTGCATAACACTGGCGCTGGTCCTGTTCCTGCGCCAGATCTACACTGCTGCAGTAGCAATCTGTGAAGAGATGATACCCTTTGATGTCATTTGCGCATTTCTCCAGATGCGACATTAGGGACAGCACAATTCTGGTCGTAAAACTCTTGTCTTCAATGGGTAATTTGCAGACATCAGATGTAATTTTACCGTACTATGGTATAATGCTATGAACATAGCCAGTTTCACTGTCCGCCAAAACAAAAAAACGAAGTCCCCACTTTGTAGGCTTCTTGGGATTATACGTTTTAAAAAGTTTACGTCCTTTGAATCCAACAGTAGATTCATCTATTGAAATGTTTTGACCAGGTACAACATGCTGCTGGAATTTCTTCTCAACATACTAAATAATGCCATGAATTTTTCTCGTGTGCTGCAGTGCTGCATTGCTTTCATTTAAGGTATCATTCCCCACATGAAGCATCCAAAATATCTGCAAGAAGCGATCCCTAGGCATTACAACACGAAAAAATTTTATTTCAGTTTTCCAGTCTGACGAAAAGTAATCCTTCAGTTCAGGCATTGGTACCAAACCCATATTAATTATCATTCCCAAAAAGGCTTTCATTTCGTCCAGGTTAACGTCGGTCCATTTCAACCAAATAGACCGAGGACTCAGTTCTAATTTAGAAATCTTCTCTCCTGCATATCTATTTGTTTCAGTAACTATTTCACTAAGGATCTCATCACTAAACAGCAAACAAAAAGTCATATGGAATGGCATCATTACACAAATTTACTTTAGGCCCAGAATTCTTACTAAAGCTATATTCCACAGGTTTTATGTCATTCGTGCCTACCGCATACCACCCATCTTCACCGGCCTGACTATTACTAACAGGCATGACAGTTGCACTTAAGTTGTTATTGTCCTTACAATCACTCGATGCGCTGCTTGAAGCAGAGCTCACATTTTCGGCATCTTCTGCAAAATCCAAATCGTCATCACTGTCATCATCAAGCACTTCTTGTAGTAGATGCATCAAAGCTTCGTCATCTTCAGGATTTGATGCTCTATAAACACGTTTAACACGGACAAGCGTATCACTAGATGAAGCCATGGTGCAGCCAAAAAAAGCACTATTTTCTTTTCACACTAGAAACACATCAATTGGCATTTCCTCACCAGATGGCACAAGAGGACAGACATACTGATTTATTATACTACTAGTTGGTGCTGCCCTCTGACCCAAATATTTGCAGTCAACTGTAAAGACATCTGTTGAATCCCAAGATCACATTGTCGTTCAAATGTCGACATACGACCAGAGAGCCGGCAGGCCGTGTTGACATCTGACCGGTAAGGGATAAGATTAGAACAAAATAAATATCAAATATCAAACATGAGGAAAGCAGGGATGTTTGAATTCAACTTCTAGGTTGCTGCAATGTTTGTAGAACATGGTATGTCCAACGTATTGAAGAAGGGGAGTGGAAACTTGGTTTATACTTCTTTGTTAGAGATATTTAAAAGAAAATAAATAAAGAAAGAAAAAAGGGCCAGGAAATGCAGCATTAGAAATTAATAAATATTTTCTTTTGTAGCAACCATTTTACACACACTTTCCTTTTCTTTCAGTGTGCTGCTCTGGATTAAACTCACTGCTGGTAATACAAGATTTTCAATAAGGGACATGTTTACATTTCCAGAACACAATTCTGAGTTGACAAATGGAGTCACTTTATGAGTGATGTTTACTTTCATTTCTCAACTGATTGTCCCGATGAGTTGGAAGGTGAACAATGATATAGGTGGAATTATGTACATAAATAAGGATTTTAGATCTTTTAAGTAATACATGCAAGACTTAAATTTGAAATCTGATCAGAGTACATACAGGTGTAATTGTTTCCAACTCATTTTATTACAGAAATGACACTGCTTTTACATGTAATTGTGTATAAAACTTGTAAAGCTTGGATTGTATATCTTTACAAGGTAATATAATGTAGCAGCAGTTTCATGTTCCCTAAACAATGACCTCTAGAATGTAATAAATTAAATTATTTTGTTGTTTAACGATGCTACAAATTGCCAAGATATCAGCGTCACCTGTGTGCCGGAATTTTGTCCTGCATGCAGATACATGCCAGCAAAATCTACAGACATGGAGCTATCATTTTTAAGCACACTTACAAACCATCAGTCTGGGCCAGATTTAAACCTGTGATCTTGGGATCAGTGGGCCAGCGTCTAACCAACTGAGCCACCCAGACTGACTCTAGAATGTATTGGATGTGTCAGCACAGGGTATTCTGATTTTATCTTAATGATTTGTGGAGTACTGCATTACAAACTCAGAGATCAATGAAGGTAAAAATACGTTCTATCTTCCAGTCTGTCAGTACCATTGTTACTTATGTTCATAACAATATGTCCTTTTTGAACCACAATTATCTTGAAAGGGTTGCAATGATAACCCATAACTGCACTTCATTTAATTACTGTATTTCTTCCACTGCCTTCTTACCAGTGGGAACAATGTGTCTTTCAAGGATTAAATACTTAAGGTTTCAGCAGTACTATAGTGCATAGTATTCCAGCAAAGAAAATCTATGTGTACGTATAGCACAATCATTAAAAAGTATCCTACTTACAGTATATGTTACAGGATCCATTTGCAAAGACAGCCGTGATGAAGACGACTCATCTTTCTCGTCCTGAAGAAATACTTTCATTTGTCTTGTGATACGTGGAGTCATGTCCTGGAATAAGAAACCAAAACACATTTTGATGAACCAATAAGCATCATGTTGAAATTCACCTCACTTCAGTTAGAAATTAATATACCTCAAAAAAGTCCAGTTGTGCTTCATTAGCCTCTTCTTCAGAGCTTTTTCTTCTTGTTTGCTGACGGTACATTTCAATCTTTTGCTGTATTGCATTGTTCTGCTGTGATTTTTCGGTAATAACAGATATAGGATTCTCATCCCATGATGTCCAACTTTGGAGATCAGTTTTCTGCAAAATATATTTTTCACCTAAAGAATAATTCAATTAAAAATATAACTAAACAAGGTGATACTGTTGACTTTATCAATTGGCCTGATCAATTTAATGCACCACGTATCACATTTTGTAAAACCACACATTTCAGAATATGAATAGAAAAATACTATGGAGAATTTCCTTAACCCATTAACGACCAAATCATTTTTCTTTGAATTTGCATGATTTTTTCCCTTCATTATTACTCTAAACAATATGCACCAAATGAAATGTTTTTCCAATTTGAAAATATTCAATGCTGTAAAATGGCAAAACTGAATGCTTACAGTGACTAAGTTTGGACACTCATACATACTTTCAGTCACCAAACATACAAATAAGCAATACATGTGGTTTGTACCTATGCATACTTGAATAGAGAATCTTTTATGATGCAACATTCATAGTAATGTAAACAGTGTAAACATCACTAAGCATACACAATTTATAGCATATATAAATTCGTGGATAAATAACAGTGAATAACATATTACATAATTTTCTTATTGTCATTTTACAGTTACTATAGCCATTAACATAATTTTATCTAACTTATACTCAATGCTCCATTTATTTCTAGATAAATATTAGCAATAAATGGAGCATTGATTATTATTTGACTTAAGTTACATTAATTTTGTGCTTCACTATATCATAGTCCTACATATTAAGAATACTATAGACTAGAGGCGTATATTGTGGGCTATCAAAGCTATCACCAAAGCTCATATCTAAAGTAAACTAGAAATTAATATGTAGTATTAATAATAATAGCATTACTAGCCAGTTTCCTTCATGAAGAATTAGTGCATTGGATGGAATATGCCTCGCTCTGTACCCTTGAAAAAAAGGGAGAGTAGGATGCACATGCACATGAGAGCGTCTCCGAAATGTGCCGCATGAACACAAATTCTGCATATCAAAGTTAAAGGCAAGAAAGGTGTGTTTTTAATTGTGCGATTGTTATGGTCCTCAACAGCTATGTTGGTATTAGTATTATTTATTTTCATAGCATACAGAGCACAAGACATTTGCTAGTGCTAATGTTTCGAAATGGATTAACAATGTGTAGTAAAACAATTAGTGAAACGACCATTCTTGCAGTTGAATTACGAGGATAAATTAGTGATAGTAAAACAGGAAAGGTCCTAGCTCTACTGCACTTGCAGTGTGAGCAGAAGCCAAAAAAAAAAAAATTAGAATCCTTACAAAAGGTATTTTAATATAAATAATTATGATAAGTATGTGTGGCTGACTGGTTCATGTGAAATAAACTTTATTGCTGGCTGGCCCTGGAACACGATGGGTTTTGAAAATTTAGCACAGTTAATCCCAGCTTTGGATGAATATAAGAGATCAACAAAGTCATGCATATAAAATCTTTTCAGCGGCATTAAAAACTTTCGACACTCAACGGACAGACCATTGCTGACCATTTGCATAATGAAAAGGTTAAAGAAAATAGAAATGTATTAAATAGATGGATTAGCAAATGTGAAACAAGAATGCTCTTTTAGTGGCCACAATGAAAGTGAGGAGTCACCAAATAAAGGCAATTGCATAGAACTGCTACAATTTCTGGCTAATTCTGTGTTTTTAGAGTGAAGATTAAGCCAAATATTGGTATGGCTACTTTTATTGGACTCACGCTCGATGAAACAACTGATGTCACAAATAAAAGTCAATTATGTACTATTCTATGCTATGTTGATGGTGAAGACAATTGCAAAGAATGATTTCTACATTTCATTGAAGTAAGCTCTAACCGATAAGCCAGTGGTTTATTTGAATGTGTAAATAAGACTATTGATGACTTAGAATGTTCAAAAAATTGTTGCTCAAACTTTCAATGGTACTACAGTAATTTTTTTTTGTAGTATTTAACGTCCGCTTTTACTACATACAGCACAGCAGGCGGGGACACCAAGGATACATAGAATGAAGAATGAAATGAGATGGCGGGGGAAACCGGAGAACCTGGAGAAAACCTGTCCCAGCTACAGTAATGACCAGACACGCTTCTGGGCTTCAGACTTCAGTTAAAACCAAGTAACCTGCTGCTACCCTCATCCAATGTTATAGTTATAGGCTTAATCTTACAGTTTCCCAATCTGTGAATTTTATTAAGGAAACCAGGCAATTCTTTGTTCCTCTTAATAGTTTACCCGCTATTTTCTTACATTTCAAATTACAAGTTGTATACCTGAACATCGCAATTTATTATCTTTCCATGTAGTGTAGTACAAATTATAATGCATATTGTATTCATACTACATTTTATCTATCTTTTAACTATCTAGTAAGATAATGCTAATAAAAAAGTGCACATTTTAGAAGATAAACATAAGAATGAAGGCAAAATGAAGTTTTAAAAAATAATACAAGCATATAAGCACAGAAATATAGCGTGGACCTACTAGGATCAGCACGACCAATGGTGTTCTACCAGGGCAGTCGCCTAACGCAAGGTTAATCAACCCTTTATTTTCCGCATCTGGTACATGTAGTGATAGCCCAAGGCACAATCCCAGCATACGTCACTGTTGTAAACATACCTATTTCTCTCTGAATGCTGAACAAAATTACCTGAGCAATTAAACTATAAAGATTAGTCTTCCGATTATCTTCTGAGTAGGCCCTTGTACAAATAATTTTTCTAATCCTTTGGATAGGACTTTACACTTTCACAATAGTATATTCACTACTTTAGATCCAAATTATGGATGAGAAATTCTTATGCTGCCTATTTTGCATAGTTACATGGAGCATCAGCACAAACAAGGAATGTTGTTGTTAGCTAATGTTGGATTTCTGACAATGAAGTCATTAATCCTCTTGCTCTCCAATATTTTTCACTGATGGATGGGGCACTAGAAGTGGCCGGGCATATTTGAAGGTGGTCTCGATCCATTTCCTCTTGCAGATCACATAGAGGACAGAGTGGTGAAGAATATATCCCAATTCTGTTTAAATGTCCACAAACAAGGAATGGAACCATATCTTGGTATGAATTCAAATTTGGCAGCATCCAAGATTTTGATTCAGCTGGTCAGTCATAGTATGTATTATACAGTGTTTTTCCCTCAGCACCTTGGCTCAATCTACTGCCAAAAGAAGTATAACCTTCCTGCAACCACTTTACATTCTATCAGGATTACAACAACAACAACAACAACAATAATAATAATAATAATAATAATAATGATAATATTTAATAATTATTATTAATGATGATGATAATAATCATAATAATAATGATAATTAATAATTATTAATGATAATGATAATAACAACAACAACAACAAGAACAATAACAATAACAACAATAACAATTATAATAATAATAATAATAATAATAATAATAATAATAATAATAATAATAATAATAATAATAATAATAATAATAATAATAATAATAATAATAATAATAATAATAATAATAATAATAATAATAATAAGCACATATATTTATCACAAGAGATGTGGAAATGTCCTATATCCACACATTTCAGGCATCTTCCCAGGAAGTTTGATTTCATCCTTGAGAGATCAATATCCAAAATTGAGTGAATTTCTTCCTGATGTTTTCTTTTAGTTCTTCCAATGTATAGGTATTTGTTTTCCTTTTTTTACTTCCCCACAGATACACTTACATCAGGGGGTTGCGAGGGCCATAGTCCTTTACTAATTACTGTATCTTAAAAAATTTCCTAAATTAAACTTAACAACTCATCAATGGTATGTGCCGTAGCAGAGTCTTGCTGGAAAAATCCAGATTGACATTCAATGTTGTGCAGTTGTTCAAAACGTTGTGTGTGTGTGTATGACATTCCACTATATCTCTGCTACTGTTAAAAAATATAGGTCCTATTACTCTGTTGCATTTAATCTGCACAACACCTAATTTTTGCATCATGAAAGGGGACCTCATGTGTTTAACCTGGTTTCTCCATGCTCTAATATCTGTTATTTTGCAATAAAATACAATCATGTGTATGGAACCATGTCTCATCAAAGAAGAATATTAAACACAAGTCAATTACTCCATCACTGACATTTTGCAAAATCCAATTACAGAAATTTACCTGACTATGATGACCACATGGCAGAAATTCCTGAACCACAGAAACTGTATCATTTCACTTTTAAGAGTTTGGTGTCTACCCATGCTTAACTTATTAAAATACCTGTTTCCTGTTGTAAGTCACCACATTTTCAAAGCGAGTTCTCTAAATGTTCATTTCATACAGTTTCTCCTCAGCAAGAACTGGCTTTTTCACTTTGCTCTTTCTGTCCAGAATAGACTCTGTACTCTGAATTTGTTGATAAGTCATCACACAGTTTCGATGTTTGGAATAGGTAAAACAGAAAATAGTGTTTCCAATTGCCTGCTAACTTCCCTACATGAGTTTATCACATATATTTGTACATAAAAGGCCTTTCTGGTAATGTGTAATCATTTTGAGGCATTATGGAAAACTGTGTTATCACCAAAAACATTCGTAACTTATCACTTAAAACTTGTAAATTTATATGCACTGGAAAAAAAAAAAAACAGGACACTGATAACTAGGGCTTGGATTTTTAGGTGCTAAAATCTTGGGAAATATTTATTTTTTATGTGCTGAAAATGTCAAAAACATGTGCCAAAACAAATGAAATATTTTTTTTATGATTTGAATGGTCAAGGTAATATAAATGTACATGGTATCCACTAGACATTATTCCTAGAAGGAATTACCATGTACTGTAGAGTTACAGTATACAACCACATGATTCCTCAAATTTTTCATTCCAGAAGATTGACAATTGTCACAAAAAAGCATCTTGAATTTTGGTAATGATCGCTCCATGTCACAAGAAGTAGTTCTAGCATAATTATAACATGGAATGTCATTCACACTCTCACTAATAATTTCATGTTGCCCATCCAACACTTTGAAATTTTACACATGTTAAATCCACTATTATTTTCAAACACTCTCTTAGATTTTTCTTTTAAGTTGTGTACTGGAGGACCAGAACGAACATTTAGTTTCTTTTCTACTACTGAACTACTTGAACTGCTTTTCTCGAAGAAATTGTTACTGATTCCAATTTAATTATAGTATCACAGAGGAAACACAGATTTGCAGAAATGTATGCTAAGTCATTTCTTAACGTGGTGTCACTTAAAAGTTCTTGAAGAAATTCAATTGAACTGGCATCTTTACAATTTAGTTCATTTGTGAAAGCAACAAAACCATCCAGGTTTTCTGCATAGTATTGAACTGTGGACATCCATCTTCCCCAGTGAGTCACCACAGTCACAAGAGGCAGCGGAGTGTTTGGATTTTTGTTCTGAAAAATTTCAATATTTTAGGTGTAATGATGAACTTTTTTCCCCATTAGAAATCAATTTATCAAAGACAGGAAACATGACTCTAATTTCCTCACATATCCTTGCATTCCAAGCACAACTCATGTAACATGAACAATTTTGGTTAATTGACTGCAAATCCTGATGCTGCCTTTTTCATACATGGTGCAGCATCAGTAAAAAATAACAAAAGTGTTGTATCATGCACTATTTAGCATTGCATTGTTTTATTAAGTAATCTGGCAATAGTCACATGGTTTGCAGCAGGCATGTCTTGGCAGATCAGTAGAAAAGATGACTTTGAAGTTTCAGAATCATTCCTCAATACCCATACAACATTTTCAATTTTCCTGCCAGTAGGGCACTGATGACCAAGTAGTTGAGCGCCCTTAAACCAAAATCAAATCAAATTTCTGCCAGCAGAATCTGGAGTTTCATCTGCACTCACCTATATTTCTTTCATTAGTACAGATTTTGCAAATGTAGGTCACAGTTTCTTCATAGCACTTGGGAAGGTACAGTTTTCACAAAGTTAATTCATCAGGTACGTCAATATCTGTACATTTCATCAGAAATGTTTTAAACTCAGGGTGGTTCAGTTTCAAAATGGGTATGTCTGCTGAAACTAATGGTCTGCACAAATCCTCACAGTGCACTGAAAATTTGGAAGGTCCTGCTGAAGTACTTGGCGCTGGATTATTAATAAAAGATTGCTTTGTCTTCTTTTTTAGAGTGTGACATAGCTGCCTTAGGTTTATTACCACTTAAATGTTGTGTTACTTGCAGACGTTGGTCTGCTGTTACAGCTTTACCACATGGCTGACAGTACAGGACTTTATCATCACAACTGAAAATACCCTTAAATCAAGCACATGGCAGTAGAGGAATTCCCCGATCTTATCTCGCAAGCTCATGTAGCTCTAGAAAGCAAGATGTCTATATTTTCTTCCAACTAAAAGGATACTATAGCTGATACATGTAACAGTTCTTGGAATACTGAATAACATATTGCGACATCTGGCCTAAGTTATTGAGCATTGAAGAGGGGGATAGTGACTTGTGAAAAATAATTCTGCTGATTTAATGTGATTTTATGTAAATATGTGAAAATTATTTTAAAAGGAGGATTCCTTTGTGCAGTTTTTGTGTAATTTATGTGAATATCCAAAAATATTTATTTACATAAAAAAATCAGAAAATATGCATTTTTATGTGCAGTAAAACTTACAATATTTGCTCTGATGTGAATATTCAGAATATTAAACTCAGTTTCAAGTTCATATTAGGACGCAAACAAAATATGTATTTGCCTAAAACCCTAGCCCTACTGATACCATTCATACCTCAATTTGCACTGTTTAAAACTCATTTATAAGCTTGAAATAGAAACAAAACGAACTAGACAATGGCTTCAGTATAACTGCTGTTGTGAGTCATAAGCAAGTGCAATGCATTGTGTGTAGACAACAGGAGCCTAAGGTATAACTGCTGACGTTCATTCCAATGTATGCTGGCCACACCATGAGGGAAAAGCATTATGCATATCATCTACTTGGAATAATTAGTAACTATATTCCATGAAAAGCTATTTACTTGGCATAGATAAGGAGGAAAGAAAGGGCTAAGCATGGGCAAAAACAGGAGTGTGGATGTTAAAAGATTAGAGAAATGGTTTTAAGGAGTGTCCACTGTGTGGGGGGAAATAAGACCTATAGCACATCACTTTTTATTTTAAAGCAACTAAAATCTGGAGGGAAGTACTTAACAAGTGGTTTGAAAAAGACATATCAGTTTAAAACAAGATTTGGAGAAGAAACGACAAGTGTGGGTGAATATTTATACAATGTAAAAAAATGGAAATGGATTGTGAAGATTGAGAAAGACAGGATAATTGTATGTAAAACAATTAAGTTATTAAATTTGCATGAATTGATGTAGTAGTCTTCTGAATAAATGACAAAGGGCAAATTTCATACACAAACCAATTGTTAAGTTTTTGTTAGCACTTTACCAAATGAATACAATAAAATTTACTTGGCCTGGTTGGGTACCACACAAGACCAGAACACTGTAACTACCATAACTACATTGTCCATCCTGTGAATGCACAATTTTTCTTGACTGCTGTTTCAAAGCAAGTCTGATCCAGTTTTGAGAACTGTTACTTGCTTTCCAAACCACAATTTGTTTGGTTAGATTTTCTTGCAGGGTCAAATGATGAAATAACCACAGAATATTGAAAAAGTGCAGCACCAAAAAAACAGACTAAAAAATGCATCATTTAAACCTCTCTTCGGAGTGACATGATATATTTATTTAGTGTTAAATTCAATACATCTGGTGTTTATCATAGCTGCCCTGGCCACTTTTCCTATATACCTCCAATATTTACAATTTAATTTTTAGTTTTTTCTTTTCTATATGCTATTTTTAACATCTTCATTCTAAAGTAATAAAATTATCACATTGGGTTTGTCAACATACCATTTTCATTTTAACATACCAAAGAAATTCTCCAAATTGCCTATACTGAGACTGATCTGTCAACATTTACTTAATCAGTACTACTTTATTACATCAAAACCATTTCTCCTTGGTTAATTGTTTCCTCCATTAATTGGTTCTTCTATGTTGCATCAAAACATGCACTCCATCTCCATTATCTCCACATTATCTCACATTACATTTCCCCTTGTCCCCTAGTTTTCACACCTTAAGACGAAATCATGCAATGGCTTCCCCCTCCGTTTTATTGCACATATGTAAATATTTGTCTTTGTTGGCTTCTATGGAGGGATGTTTCCTATCTCTGATACGATGTTTGACTTTGTTTCTACTTTATGAATAGCCATGTCTCTGCCACCAACATGCTCTATTTGTTGTTCCTTCATCCAAACAATTGCTCTGCACTTCAGTTTCCACTGAAAAAGGCTCTTACATAGTGCAGTCATGTCCAAAAGTTCCCGCTTCTCTTTACAGACTTTCCAAAGATCAATTGTTCAATGGTGCTACTTCTCAATGCCGTTTTCAAGAATCCAAAGGTGAAACATCCATTGGAGAACCATCAGGCAATTTCATTAGGATGTTGCTGAATGGAATTGTGTGTATTCCAGTTTCCTGCTCCATTCTTTGCAGGAATGCAGAGTCGAAACAGAAGTGTGACTGGACGGCTTATCCTGGTGCACTCTGAGTTTGTTTTGGTCTCTCCCATAGAGAGCAGGGATTTCACTGTGGTAAATTTGGGTGAGAGCTTCATCCTGATTATACTTGGAATTGATCTTGGCCTTTTTAGCAACTCTATGTTTATCAGTTTCCCATTGCAGCAGTAACCAACGATGACAATAAATCCCTTTGAGAAACTTTCTCTGCATTCTGCACACCATTTTCGAAAATTCTTTCCACCCCTTGATCGGTAGTGAATTGCACGGGATTTGTTGCAGTTGCTAAGATACATATATGCCTCATCTAATTTGGCCACAAATTTCCATTTTTCTCCTGTCAGGTGCTTCTCATAGAGTTTCTTTGCTTTGGTGTGATCAACTCGATGTTTGTGACGTTTCTCCACATTTAAATCTTTGTTTAGAATGGTGTTAACAGTTTTGAGAGATATTCCCAATTTGTTTGTAATGGTGCGCTGCATGGCTGGATTATTGCTAGAGATGAGGGCCTTGATCTTTCTTATCACCTCTGGAGAGTGTCTAGTAGCAGGTTGTGGGTTTGCCTGTTTTCTTCCTTTTGCAATTAATCCTATGCAACCCTTTCCCTTTATTTCCCCCTTAAAAAATGAGCTAATCCCGTACTTCAACACAACAAAATTTTGCTTCTTGCATGCTTCAATAATAACAAAATAATTATACTGTGCATTGGAAGGGGCAGTAATGTAACCTTCTCAATATGGTTCAATTTGCTTAGGCATAATGACAGCCACACACGTCCCCACAGCTATGAAGCACAGGAACTGGTTTGTGTGTCACAAATGCTTGACCTTGCTGTGTATGCAGAAACAAAGCTATCACATTCGCAATTCGTTATCAGAGATCAGAAACAACCCTCCATATTATAAGGTGAATGACCTCTACATTCATCTCAGCTCAAGTATTTTGATCACCCATATCTTCAAACCCAGATTACAGATATTTCAAAAACCTCTGTACATTGCTCTTTTTGATTAATTTAATTTCTTTTTCCATTTCCTTTATAGAAAGGGGTATTTTTTTGGCTTATTCAGTTTCTGAACTTATATATACTGTGTGATTAGCCAAGACTTCCATTTTTTAAATTTTTATACCATTTAAAATTAGTTTGGTTTGTAATCTTCTTGCGTTTAACAGTAAAGCTATTTTCAATGCATTGGACATGGTAAATCATAAAGATTTTCAAAAATACATTGACATTAGGATCTGAAATTAAATGGTACCATTGTTTTAATGAGATCAGAGAAAATGTTTATGTTATCAGCACTGAGAACACAGATGAATTTATATTGGCTGTTGTGACTATGCATGGCTTTTGTAATTTTAGTACACATTATTAAGCCAAAATGATTAGGAGTACAGAAATCATATGAAGACGATACATAGTAGTAAAGATTATGATAACAGAACATCTGCTATTTAAATTTTCTACATCATATTTTAACTGTGTGGTGATGAAATGTAAATTTCAGTTGAGGTTAAACTTAATAGCAACATTTCAAAAGACAGTAGCTTTATTAAGTAAAAAATGCTTACATTAGCAATCAAGGTTTAAGATATACTTACATTAGTAATCAAGGCAGAAGTTATATACAGTGAAGTGAATCATATATTTATTGTGTCTCGGGAATGGAATTATCTTGTTTTAGCAATCAACTCTGTCAATGTGTACATAGCAAAACGGGAACCTGGTGAAATGTTTGATTTTATTCCAAATTAAACATTTAGTTTCATTAATAAGAGTACACAGGCAAGGTTTGCCATTGTATTAAGTTAAATGTGTAACTTTGCCCACACACGGCTTGTGTGTTTAAAAACACCAACAGTAAGTTTGTTGGCATAAATAAATAATAATTAAATGTATAAATTTAACATATAAAATAAATTCTTTCTCATCTCAATTTACATGACAGGAAAAATTATGCTTGTCACCTAGTCAGCACCATCTACATTTTTATTATTCATATTTTAATGTGTTTTATTTCAAGTACATTTGTCCATTTAACACAATGTAAACTTAATAACTGACAATCAGCTGCAAGGTGAGTCGCATGTTGGCCTGGTAGACCATGTAAATAAGCTATATTTCCAGATGGTGGTGATTCAAACAAGGAAAACAAGAAGTGGAAAAGCATTTACCTACACGTTTACTCCTTGCCCTAATTCTTTCGCACAAGCAGCATCATTGAACTTGTTCAGCAACTGATAGTTGCATTGTGCGGTCCAAAGGTTAGCTAGCCTAGCTGACGATTGCCAAGGCGATGTTACTATGAAGATAAAATCAAGAAATCAAGAAATGGACAGATTAATATAGCAGGCTGTAAATTCTATATAGTGAGATCTGATTCATTTAAGTTGTTGTTAGCTAATGCTGGATTTTTGACAATGAAGTCATTAATCCTCTTGCCCTCCAATATTTTTCACAATGATATTAAAGAGAGCAATAGCAGTAATAGTAACCGTTTTTTTAGAGAGCACCATATTTTTATGTTTTGGCGGTCACATCGCTCTCTCTCAACCCCCACAATGTCTGGAGGACCACACCTGTCGTTGGTTTACGGGTCTCAACAACCTGACCGGGAGAGTTATCAAAATAAATTCACCGACCATATCCTCTGATTACCAATCAGAGGACGTATTACATGCCATGACAGGTCAGCATGTTAGGGGTTAAGGTTTTATAGAGAAATGGAGAGGTTGGAAAAATAAAGACTCCCTAGCCCTCAGGAACCCTAATAGCATCGCGGTTGGAAGAGAACAAGAGATGACCAAGGTAAGGTCAGATAGAAAAGTTACAGTGAGGAGCAAAACACCAGTAAGTGGAAGTAATGTTCTGCTCAGCTTGGGTACCTTGTGGTCGCTATTCACATATCCCCTAGACGGAGACCCCTGAGGCCTGGCGTTACAATTTTTAGAATATATTAATGCACATTATGTACATCTTAAAAGTGGTGAAGTGCACGAATATGTATATTTGCAAAGTGGGCTGTGTTTTTAAAGGTAGTGATGCTTATCTTTGAGGATATTTAGAATCAAGTGTGATATGTTAAGCAGTCATGCATTGGACAGCTTCTTAAAGGTTTATGATTTCTATGATACAGAATGGCGAAACCCCTTTGTAAACTGTTCAGAAAAGAATGTAGTTTAAAAATTACATTAACTTCTTTATTCTGTTTTAGCACATTTGTGCATTTAAAAGGTTGAACTCAGAGGGACAACTATTAAAAGGTTGAAGACAGAACATGATCAGAATCATGAAGTGTGGCTACAGTCAGCTGACCATAAGGAAGATGTTTCTCTAAACTAGTTCAGAGGTAAATATCTAATTTGGTAAAATTTGTATACATGTAACCACAACTAACCTTCTATATATTTATTTCACTAAGTGTTAAATTACAGAGGATATGCTTACTGCTTTACGTTACTTAGAAACATTTGTGATGTGGTCTCAGAAACTATGCCACATGTGTCCAGAATCATTTTTCCGCCTTTTGTTTCTTGCATTTGGAAATCTCAGCATTTTCAAGAAAGGCGTATGTCTCTAACTGTAAAATTACCTGTTTTATGGCATCATTAACATAATCAAATATTTTAACTCATTTCTGAAAAATTGCATGCTGACCACATCTAGCATAGTTTAGTTTTGGATGGAAAAATATTTATATTGATAAAAGTCTTCTAGCTTCACCATTGTGGCAATATTGTATTCCAGGAACATAGTAAAATTTATAGAACTAACTTATATCATTGGAACCCATTTTGACCTGATGTGGCCACTTCTGTTGAACTGAAAGTTTTCTATAAGGGGCCACATTATATTTAGAACATTTAGTACAAAATCAATACAGCAGAGATCCTAACATGATAGAATATAGTGAAATGTTTATATTTTAATGAACCTTTCCATATTCAAGACTTCCATTGATGGTTGGTTCACTGTATCATTAATTGCCATTGATTAGGCAAGATCAAAAGTAAATGTTTATCCATGATTCAGTCATTCAATGCCGAAATAAAGTTAGAGGTTAAGAAATGATTAACAGATGTATATTTCTCATTGTTGTAACTAATTTGACTTAGGTGTTTCATATCATTTTCTTATTAAAATTTTAGTGCATTTAATACACAAAAAGAATAAAAAAGTGAACATTGTATCAAATTGCAGCTTTAATTAATTTGTTCACTTTGACATTAACGCTTTTAATAAGGACATGAACATCTGTAGATAAATAGCATAGAAATCGTTTAGAAATAGTTACAGCAGTGACAATCAAATAAAAAAGTCATTTCACTCTTTGTAAATTAAACAATAAATTTTGAGTAGGTACCTAATGTATAGTTATGCTTAGCAATAATTGTCCTTAAAGAATCATTTCAAGATCCTTATATCAGACTGCTTTTACAATCTACCTTAGCTAAATTAATCATCATGGCCCAAACAAGTGGAAGAAAAGCTAAGATTTTGAAAGTTATGTTGTGAAAGTATATTTGCTCAATACCACAGTAAAACTAACATACTTTTATAACAATAATACCAAAGGTAAATCACAAAATTTAATGAGGAAGTACCTAGAATAACATTATTTTGTGAGACAAAACCATACAGCTTTAAGTAATATTCTGTCTTTATAAAAGAAAATATAACTTTAAAAGTGATTTATCTTGGTGACCAGTGTGAAAATAAATACCTAAACTTCTGATATAAATTTCAAAATGTATTTCTGTTAGGAGATTACCATAATAGAAATGTCCTTTCCAGTAGTCAATCTGTAATAAGTTTTGCATACCTACCATATTGAAGTTCTGGTAATATATTATATTACTCAATTTTTGGACACCATTCACCTGTTATAAGTAACATGCTCAATGTGGATTTAATACAGAGAGGCTTATAGGGTATAGAACATAGGTTGATATTCTCTTTCATACAATAATAAATTAGTGTTATAAGGATTTAATAAAATATATGTTAGTTTTCACTGAAAATAAGACCTAAAATTCAACAGGTCAGTATTAAACTGAATGCTATAATATTAGGTAATGTTTTTTTAAAAATATATACATTCATTTAAGTATGTGCTGCATTATTATTGTTATGATGGTGATTGATTGCTTTGTTTGACTGTGTATTTCGTGAAAGTAAATCGAACTTATACGACCTGTGCTAATTGGTTTCTTGCTGGCAATAATCAAACATTTGATACAGTCCATTTTAGATACATATCCTATGCCATGACAGTAACATTTGGTCCTCCGGGCCGGATATACCTATAGATTGCCAGCATGAATGGAGTGGAGTAACGAGGCAGATGTGTTACTCATGCGCTCTGCTATTAAGTAAATTTAAAGTGGTATAAATAAGTTTATTTGTATAGTGATTTATATAGAAGGCAAGATTATTGAAGTAGTAATCTGTGAGTATTTGAATAATTGCTATGAGAGAAGTAGTTTAAAAGTTATTGGTAGTTATAGATATCAAGTAACTGTATCATATAGCATAGCATTAGTGCATGTGCACCTGCAGTCAGCTGTGTGCTGCTGCATTGACCTTCACTGCACGCGCTGTTAAGCGGAAGTGCTGTACACTCGCGGCGCGCAGAAAATCAGTGTTTCTTGTTATATTTTATATTTCAATAAATATTTGTGGTATGGATGGAAGATTTAAAAGCCAGGATTAGTTTGCAAAGGGCTTCACCTAGAAGCGATGATAAGGGGCAAAAGGAAATAAAATCGGGAGGTGAAAAAGAAGAAAGGAGGAAAGAAGAGAAAGAGAAGAAGATAGAAGATAAGAATAAAGATGCAGGGATTATGGAAGTAAATAAAGAGGAGAAGAAGAAAGAAGAAAAAGAATTAAGTGAAAAGAGAAAGGAAGAAGTAAAAGTTAATAAAATGGAGAATAGTAATGTACAAGATAAAGGTGGGGTGGAGGAAGAAATCAATAATGATTGTCTTGGAATGATGAAGTATGAAGATTATTGTAATGAAGCCAATTCCATATTGACTAATGATACAAGAATGGGAAGTAGATTAAAGGAAAGAGTTTTATTTCTTTTACAGGAAATGAGAAAAGAATTCTTTAAAGTAAATATTGAGAAAGGTAAAGCGGTAACGGAGGCCAAAGTGTGGAAAGAGGCGAAAGCAATAAAGCAAGAAACATCAAAAAGTTTTGCACATGTAGCAGCTACTCCAGTAATAACAGGAAAACAACAACAAGTAAGGAGGGCACTGGAGAAGAAAAAACATGTTGTTTTTATCTCATCAAAAACAAATATGGATATCAAAGAATTACAAGCAACAGTTACCAAGAATCTAAATCCAGCAAAAAATAAAATAAAAATTAGTAGTTGCAGACCAGTAGGAAATAATGTAATTTTAGAGATGGAAACAAAAGAGGACGTGGATAAAGTGATTAATAGTAAAGATTTATTGGAAAAAAATTTGAAAATTGAGGAGCCGAAGAAGAGAGATCCGCAAATCATTATGTACAATGTTTTGACAGGAGTTTCAAATGAGGAGTTGAAGGAAAATCTGTATCATCAGAATTTTGAGGATCGTATGACGAAAGAAGAGTTTGGTAAACAATTTTTGTTGAAATTTAAAACAGGACCAAGAAATAGAGCTACAGTGCATCATGTTGCTGCAGTCTCAGCAAAATTATGGAAACAAATTGTGGAAATGGAAAGAGTATATATTGGTTTTCAAGCAGTTAGTGTAAAGAATTATGTTTCTGTACCACAGTGCTTGAATTGTTATAATTATGGACATGTGGCAAAATCATGCAGAGAGGAAAGGAAAACGTGTGGAAATTGTGGAGAATATGATCACCAGAGGAAGGATTGTCAAAAGTCAGCGCAAAATATTTGTGTTCCCTGCACAAGAAGAAAGAAGACCTGTGGAGGAAAAGGAAATTGTTCAACATACAATATGATGTTGGAAAGAATAATTTCTAGAATCGATTATGGATAATAAAGCTTCAAAGTATCCCTTAGCAGTAAAAAAGAACAGAAATACTCCATGTAGGATAAGGAGAAATATTAAAAGAGTAATAGAATATAAAAAAAGAAAAGATAATTTAAGTGATAAAAATTGTAAAGTAGAAGAAGAGATAGAAATAGAAAAAAGTGTATTAAATAAGAATGTTAGGGAGAATTATAAAGAGGAAGAATTGAGAAATATAATATGTGTCGAGGCTATAGTACATAATGAACCAAAACAAAGTAGGTTAAATAATATAGATAATAAAGAAAAGATAAATCAAAGGATTCCGAAATTTATAAATTTTGAGAAAAAAGAAGTTCTAATACATCAAGATGTAATAGAATATGATAATATATGTATAGAGCATGAGGAAAAAGAGAATGTAAATTTAGTAGTTGAACAAGGAAGTGAGAAAAGTAAGGAAAAGAAAAGTGAAAATGAAAATGTTAAGGAAATTTATCAAAATTTTGAGCTAATGTTAAAATTAAGTAGACTTGAAGAACCTAAAACATTGATGGCAGCCTTAAGACTTGTTGTGCGAAAATTATATGAAAATGGAGATAAAATTACTTTTACGATCCCAAATGCCATAGATAAAATGGAATTAAGAACAAAAAATTTACCAACCAATGCAGAGGATCTAAAAGATTTATTAGAGAAAGCTTTTGAAAGAAGAGGAGAAATTTTGGACCTGGAAGAACTGTATAATGATTTCGTATTATGCTATGGAAGGGTGGTATTTGATTCGTCAGCAAATTGGCCTTATTGCTACGTGCAGACCAGACATCCGGGGACAATTAGAAAAATGAAACAAGTAAAAGAAAAGCCAAAGGAAATTATAATTATTAATAAACAGACTGATACAGTACTTAAACCAAAACCAATATCTTGTAAAATAAATACTAAAAAAATTCCGAGCAGAATTAACAAATCAGATAATGTGATAGGATCTTGTATATCGGCCATTAACACAAGTAATAAGATAAACTTAAATCAGAAGAATAAAGTAACCCAAGTGAGGAAACCCATAACAAAACGAAAATTTTTTAACCATAATATGGCAAAGGAAGTGGATGAAAATAGACAAAATTTTGCTAAATTAAGAACAAATGTTTTTAGCGGACTAAGTTTTAAAAATTTATCATGGAAATAAATTTGAGAATAGCTCAGATAAATGGGCAAAGAAGCAAATTAGTTATGGGGGAAATTAGAAAATTAATAGAAGAATTAAAATTGGATATAATCTGCATTCAGGAACCGTATGTTGTACATTCTAATATTCCTTTTATGCCCTTGAGATCAAGACAAATATTATCTTCGAAAAATGCAATGGCAGCAATAGTAATTATTAATGAAAGTTTGGAAATAGTAAATATAGCACAGTTTTTGGATACGCATGTAAATTGTATTGAAATTATAAGCAGGCAAGGTAGTTTTATATTAGCAAACTATTATTTTCAATATAGTTGGGACATTGAACCTTTTTTAAATAAATTGCAAAATATTCAAAATAAATTTAGAGATAAAGAAATTATACATGTTTGCGATTGCAATGCAAAGTCTACATGGTGGTATAGTAAAAATCCCGACGAAAGAGGAGAGAAATTGGAAGAAATTAT
This sequence comes from Tenodera sinensis, assembly GCA_030765045.1. Taxonomy (NCBI): domain Eukaryota; kingdom Metazoa; phylum Arthropoda; class Insecta; order Mantodea; family Mantidae; genus Tenodera; species Tenodera sinensis. The sequence goes on from CM060964.1 coordinate 170,014,045, forward strand.
TTCGGAATTGAATTTATATGTAATGAATAAATCTGGAAATCCTCCAACATTTCAAAATAGAGCAGGGGCGGAGGAAAATATAGATATTACTTTAGCTTCTAGCAATGCGGAGAAAAAAATCATTAATTGGAGGGTCACACAAGGTCAAACAACAAGTGATCATAATTTGATTTATTTTGATTTTCTGCTGGAGAAGAAGATACTTCAAGAAGATGTAGAAATAAGATATAATTTTAAAAGGGCAAATTGGGAACAAATGAGGCAAGAATTTAAAGAATTAGAATTACAATATACGGGATTATCAGTTGATTTTGATGCAAGAAACCTAACAGAAGCTATTAATCTAGCGGTATCAAGATCTGTTCCGAAATTAAAGATTTTTAATACTAAAGAGAAAATCTGGACAAATAAGTTACAGAAGCAAAGGTCAATAACCAGGAAATTGAGAAGAATTTATCAAAAATCGAACATATATATGGAAAGAGAAGAAAATTTGAGGAAATATAGGGAAGCCAAAAATAAATATAAATTATTATTAGAAGATACAAGAAAACAATACTGGGAGAAATTTGTTGAGCAAAACTTAAAAACGGATATCTGGGGACAACCATATAAAATCATCATGGATAAAATCAAGAAACCGGAAATATTAACAACTTTAGATAAAGGAAATGGACAAATGACAGAAAGTGGGGAAGAATCGGTAAAATTATTGTTACATACGTTACTGCCAGATGATAATCAGGAAGAGGATAATGATATTCATGTGGCAAGAAGAAATCAGATGAATTTGCGGTATAAAGGAAGTGTTGTTTATCCATTTGATTTGATGGAAATAAAATTAATTCTTGAAAAATTGAAAAAGAAAAAGGCACCTGGTCCAGATGGTATTATAAATGAAGTCTTATATAATCTACGGGAAGAAATAATTTTATTTTTGTATTTTTTATTTAATGACTGTTTAGTAAGAGGAAGATTTCCAAATATTTGGAAGGAAGCCAAAGTTGTGATCTTAAGTAAAGGAGCAGATAAAGATAGAACACAACCAAAATCTTTTAGACCAGTATGCTTGTTAAATTCTTTAGGCAAAATATTTGAACAATTAATTTATAAAAGGATGATGGAATTTAGAATAATGATAGGGATGAATATGAAACAATTTGGATTCAGGAAAGGATATTCAACTGAGGATGCTATTTTAAAAGTACAAGATATTGTGTTAAAAAGCTCAAAAAATTATGTAATTGGAATATCTGTGGATATATCTGGTGCTTTTGATAATTTATGGTGGCCGTATTTTTTTGGCATCTTAAGAGAGAAGGAATATCCAGGTACCATATATAATTTATTAAAAGATTATTGTCTAAATAGAGAAGCATACATTGGAGGCTCAAATTATGACACTAGGAAGCAAATTACTAAAGGCTGTCCTCAGGGTTCTATTTTGGGGCCCCTTTTTTGGGATATTTTGTCAGAAAGTCTCTTGGAACAATTGGAAAATGATGGAAATGTTTTAGATATAATTGCGTATGCTGATGATATTGTGATAATGGTGGATGGGCAAAGCAGAAGGGAATTGGAAATTAAAGCGAAGGAAGTTACTGCAAAATTATCAAATTGGTGTGAAATAACCAAATTAAAAATTGCACCAAATAAATCAAATTATTTGCTCTTAAAAGGAAACTTAAAAAGGGATCCAACAATAAAAATTAATAATCAAAATATTCGAAGAGTAAAAGAAGTTAGATATTTGGGGATAATGTTGGATGAAAAATTTAATTTCAGAAAACATACAGATTATATTAGGCAGAAATCTGAGAAAATAATGTTAAAATTGGCAAGAATTACAAAATTAAATTTTGTACTTCCCTTACAGACCATACAAATTTATCACAATACAATCTTTGCCTCAATTATTACTTATGCTGCAGCAGTTTGGGCGGAAAGAATGGATAATGTGCAAATTAAAATGCTGCTAAGAAGAACCCAAAGAAAGATCTTATTAAGGCTAACAGGAGCAGTAAATACAACACCCACAATGGCACTGTTAGTCTCTACAGCAATATGGCCCATTGATCTATTGGTAAAATTAAAGGGAGCAAAATTCTGGCTAAAGAAAGGAAATTTAGAAAAAGTTTATAAAATTAGTGGTGTAAGAACAGATAAAATTTGGGAAGTAAAAAATGCTTTGAAAAATAAATGGCAAAATGAATGGTCGGAATGTGCTGTAGGTAGAAGAGTTTATGGATTTTTCCAGAATATTAGAGAAAGATTAAAATTAAATTTCATTCAACCAACAAAAGGATTCATTCATTATATAACTGGACATGGACCATATAAAACATATTGGAAAAAAATAAAAAAAACGAATTCTGATATATGTAATATCTGTCAAGTACAAGATAACCCGGAGCATGCGATCTTTGAATGCGAAAGGTATGAAACTATGAATGTAGAAGAAAGGCATCAATTAGGAGGATATTATATAAATGATATAATTAGAAATCCAAATTTAATTGAAAAACTACAGTTTTTAACCAATTATGTTAGTAAAAAAGCTTGGGAAACTGAAAACATCGAGGTAGAATGGATTGAAAATGAACAAATTGAAATAGATGAGATAAGAAGATCTTCTAGATTACGAGACAGGCAGAGAAGAGGAAACGTAGCAATAGAAGGCATCGAAGAAGAAGGAGGAGTAGGCCAACAAAGAGAACAGATAGAAATTGAACAATAAATAGAGAGAAATGATTTAAATCAAGTAAATAGAAGAAGATATTTTGTAGTCTTAACGGGTAAGCAAGAATGGGCAGAAAGAAGAAGGATAAGATCAAGAAGAAGAGAGGGAGAAGCATATGCCGACTATCGTAGGAGACTGCAAGAGGAATGAGGCGGAAGTAATGTGTGAGAGAAGTTTGCTGTTGCAGGAGAAGGAGGAGTCCAGCCAGGGGAAGATGTAAATGAACTTATTTATACAAATGTAAATAAATTTTTAATATATAGTGCTGGTTACCAGTATGGTATTTTGTTTATAAGATAGCTGGAAGTTTTTTTTTTTAACCAGTTGTCCAGTTGCTGGAAACCAGTGGCATAGAGTTAGGTTTATTTAAATTAATGTTTTCTTTTTTAGAATAGTGTAGATGTCTTAGTTATTTTCTTGTTAGTAGAATTAGATTTGCTGGAAACCAGTAACTTTAGGAAATTTTTATGTTTTTGTTGTAGTTTTCTTTTGTTTTGTAGTTAGAAATTCTGAAACATAAATTATAATGATGATTGTATATAAATAATTTTGGTTAAATAAATAGAAAATTTGAATAAATGCCCCGGTATAGTTGTCAAGGTGCCGGGGTATAATATTCAGATTTTATTTTATTTTATTTTTATTTTTATAGATTGCCAGCAAACCGTATAGTAACTGAAATATTGATACGCACTTGTAATGCACACAATGGTAATCATCTTATCTTCATGCCGGCATCAAGAGGGAAACCGAAGCGGCCGGAGTAATTACTAATTCAGCATCAGCACCAGGCAAGAGTGATTCTATAAAGGTTAGCCATTATCTAGTTACTAGCTATTAGCCTACCTTGACTGGCTTCCTATATTAGTAACATTGACACATTGCTTTATATCTACTATAATTAGTCCCATGCCATTCCTTTGCTCACTTTTCATTGCTGTTCCTCACTAGATATTTTATTATAACACGTTGGTGGTACAAACTGGATCATATCTATTGCTGTGCATCTAATATTATGGAAGAGCAAAATAAGAAGCAATTAATTACAAAACGAGTCATGGCGAAAGCAAGTCTTACTCGCCTTGCCAAATTTGTTAATGAATTTCAAGCTGGCTCAGATATTTATTCAATAGAGGTAAGAGTAAAAGGAATTGCCTAAAATTAGGGATAAATTTGAAGTTGCACAATCTCAATTAGAATTGTTTGAAGATCTCAAGAGTCATTCTGCTGACAGAGAAAGTTTTGAATTACTGTACTTTAGCCTAGAAGCAACAATGGCTAAATTATTAGCTCAAAGTTCAGATGGAAATGTTGGTAACAGTTCTGTTAGCCCTCCCTTGTCACATACAAGGAGCACTATGAAAGCAATAAAACTGCCAACTCTTAAAATACCTTCATTTAATGGTGATATAACCAACTTTAAGCATTTTATTTATACCTTTCAGAATCTAGTTGTTAATAATGGAAACTTAGATGATATTCAGAGGTTTCATTACCTTCTCTCTTCACTAACAGGAGAAGCACATCATTTAATAGCTAATATTCCTGTCACAAGTTGTAATTTCAAGGTTGCATTGGAAACTATTAGCAATCGTTATGACAATTTAAGACTTATTGCTTCTGATCATCTTGCACGTTTGTTGAGTTTACCCACTGCTCACAAATCATCTGCAAAGGAACTTAGGGCCTTAATAAATCAAACCATGAGTAATTTAAATGCAATCAAGGCATTAAACATAGAAATTCCATTGGAAGAATTGATAGTATCTCAACTATTGTTAGATAAGTTGGATATAACTATAAAGAAAGAATTTGAAGACACATTAGATTTAAATAACTTTCCTGCATTTAAGGATCTTACTACATTTCTAGAAAGAAAATGTAAATCGCTATATATAGTCAATCCAAAATGGAAAACAACTTGCTCAAGCATGTCAAATGGTAACACACAGAAAGTTGTAAATCACAAACGCAAATCCAGTTTTCAACAGGCTTATGCTGTTACAGCTTTAAACAGTGCATATTGTAATTCTTCACATGCCTTATCAAAATGTAAGGCATTTGTTCAGGCTCCTGTATTAGAACGCAGAGCTTTTGTCAAGAATGCCAATCTGTGTTTTAACTGCTTACGATCTGGTCATATAGTTAGAAATTGTAAATCATCAAATTGTCGCACCTGTGGTAAAAGGCACTACACTTTAGTACATCTTGATGCTGCCAAACAGCAATACAGTTCCACCAACAATGAAGGTTATTCAAGTCATGATCCCTTGCACACAGATAATGGTGTAAATAGCTACTGTGCATTGAAATTTGAACCTCGTAAACACATTCTGTTATCTACAGCATTGATTAAGGTTAAAAATGACAAGGGTATTTGGCAGACGTGGAGAGCTTTGCTAGATACCGGTTCTCAGTCATGTTTCATATCAGAGGCCTGCGCTCAGAGGTTAAGACTTAGACGACATCATGATCCTAAACCTGTTCAAGGAATTGGCAATATAGTTTCAGAAACCAAACATGGAATTTGTATTAAAATTGGATCATTTGTAACTGACTTTGTTATGTCAGTAGATTGTTTAGTTTTGCCAAAGGTGATAGAAAATCTGCCTGCAGAGAAAATTCACTGTAGTAATTGGAAATTACCTAGGAATATTCCATTTGCTGATCGTAAATTTCATGAGCCTGGAAAGATAGATATATTGTTGGGAGCAGAAGTCTGTTCATACATTCAGCACCAAGGTAAATTACATTGTGATAATAATCATCCTGTTTTAATGGAAACAGTTTGGTTGGGTACTTGCAGGAAAATATTCAGACTATGGAAGATTCTGTAATATTCCACGGCAGCCAATAGTGTCATGTTTTGCTAAGACTGAAGTCAGTATACAGCACCAATTGCAGAAATTCTGGGAGATTGAGGATTTGAATCACACTCCAAAAACAATGGATGATAAAGCATGCGGGGCTCATTTCACTCAGAATACAACAAGAGACTCGTCAGGAAGATTTGTGGTTCGACTTCTATTTAAAGAAGATCCTAAGAAGTTAGATGAGTCTAAGATGATGGCCACAACAAGATTACATAAGTTAGAAAGAAAACTAATCAAGAACCAAACATTGAAAGAAGATTGTGTGCAATTTTTACAAGAATATGAAGCACTGGGTCACATGCAAGTGGGGCAAGACCCACTACAACACTTTGTTATTATATGCCTCATCATGCAGTACTTAAGACAGCTCAACTACGAAGACCAGAGTAGTTTTTGACTGTTCTGCAGCTTCCAAGAATGGAATTTCATGGAATGATTTATTGTATGTTGGTCCTACAATTCAACAGGACATTATTTTGTTCTATCATCCTAAGATTTAGGACACATGAAGTAGCATTTACTGCTGATGTTGCGAAAATGTATAGACAAATTTGGTTACATCTAGATGATCAAGTATATCAAAGAATACTGTGGAGAAGCGACCCTACAGCTCCAATACAAGAGTATCAGCTGAAGACTGTAACGTATGGTATGGCTTGTTCTCAATTTCTAGCTATTCGTTGCCTGCAGCAATTGGCTCATGATGAAACACGTAAGGTTCCAAAGGCTGCTGCAATTGCATTGAATGATTTTTATGTTCATGATTGCATTTCAGGATGTGCAACCTTACATGAGGCACAAAAACTTCAGAAGGAATTGGTAGCCATGTTATCAAAGGGTGGATTTTTGTTGCATAAGTGATCCAGCAATTATTCTGAGCTTTTAACTAACATCACACCAGACCAAAGAGAAAGTAGTTTACCATTACAGCTTGACAAAAATGGAGTGAAAACACTTGGACTACTATGGCGTTCTACTGAGGACAAGTTTCAGATTGCAAGAAGTCTTAAAATTAACTGCTACGCACAAGCATTTACAAAAAGAGTAGTATCGTCAATAGTTTCTGGTATATTTGATCCCTTAGGCCTTATAAGCCCTATTGTTATTATATGCAAGATGTTTCTACAGAGGTTATGGCAAGAGAGATTAATGTGGGACCAACCCATATCAGAGGAATTGGCTACAGATTGGAAGAAGCTCCACAACCAACTTCATCTGATTGATAATATTCGCATAGATCGCAAAGTAGTTGGTTACGATTCTGTAGGCAATATGGTTACATGGTTTTTGCGATGCTTCAGAAAAGGCATATGGCGGATGCATATATGTCCATTCATCAAATAAGAAAGGAGTTACATGTGTAAAACTTCTTTGGGCAAAGTTTCGAGTTGCACCACTAAAGAAATTATCACTTCCACGTTTAAAATTATGTGGTGCATTGCTTCTTGCTCGTCTATTGGAAAAAGTCAAAAAAGCACTGAACTTATCATTTAAGCACAGATACTTCTTGACAGATTCTACTGTGGTATTGTCATGGTTGTCAGCACCTTCAACACAATGGAAAAACTTTTGTAGCTAATAGAGTTTCTGAGATTCAAGATATTTCTGAAAATGCAGTATGGAGACATGTTCCTTCACAACACAACCCAGCAGATTTGATATCAAGGGGTGTGTTTCCCGAGAATCTTATAAATGACAAATTATGGTGGGAAGGACCAACTTGGTTACATGAAGAACCAAAGGTGTGGCCTGTACTCGGTACCATTTCAAACCCTCAGGAAGCTCCACAGTTAAGAATCAAAACAACTTGTCATATTGCAACTATTAGTGACGATGGAATAATCACACAATTCTCCAGCCTATCCAGATTGCAATACACTGTAGCATATGTATATAGATTTTGTAAGAATTGTGTTAAACCATACTGGATCTCTCACACTTACAGAGATTCAAGATTCATTGAGTAAATGCATTCAAATTGCACAGCAATCAGTATTTAGCGTAGAAGTGCAGCAACTAGCAATGAAACAGGCAGTTAATATTAACAGTCGCTTGAGATCTTTTAAATCCTTTTCTCGACAGTACAGGATTACTTTGAGTTGGTGGACGGTTAGAACACTCTAACCTAACGAATGATCAAAAGCATCCTCTAATTTTGCACGTCATCATTTAACAAATCTAATTATACAACATGAACACAAACGATTGTTGCATGCAGGTTGTACTCTTTTATTGACTTCTCTTAGGGAAAGATATTGGATATTAAATGGCAGAAATACTGTTAGACATTTGATTCATAATTGCATAATATGTTATAAGCTAAAGGCAGAAACAGCAAAACAGTTAATGGGACAACTACCGCTTGCACGAGTGGAAGCAGCTAAACCATTCTTGAATTGTGGCATTGATTATGCAGGACCATTTTACATAAAGTCTAGCACTCGCAGAACAACGACAAAGGTAAAGTGTTATGTATCTTTATTTGTTTGTTTTACTAGAGCAGTGCACTTAGAAGTTGTGAGTAACTTGTCTACAGAAGCATTTATTGCAGCATTGAAGAGATTTGTATCTCGACGTGGCATATGCCAGAATATTTATTGTGACAATGGCACTAATTTTAAAGGTGCAAGAAGGGAGTTGAAGGAATTACAAGAGCTCCTTAACTCTCAGCAGACTAAGGAAGAAATACAAAAATTTGCAAATTATGAAGGTATAACTTGGCATTTCATACCACCCAGGGCACATTTTGGCGGCCTGTGGGAAGCAGGTGTAAAATCTTTTAAATACAACCTTAGACGTGTTATGGTCGCATCATGTTTTACTTATGAAGAATTCCATACCCTAGCCTATCAGATAGAAGCTTGTCTGAATTCCAGACCCTTAGTTCCTCTCTCATCTTATCCTAATGATCTCAAAGTTCTGACTCCTGGTCATTTCTTAATTGGTACAGCTTTAACCAGTTTACCCCAGCCAGATCTCGGTAGTGCTAAATTTAGCTTACTAACTAGGCGGGAGAAATTACAGCAACAACTTCAGGAATTCTGGTCCAGATGGTCACGTGAATATTTGCACGATCTTCAGCAGCGATCTAAGTGGAACAGTCCACATGCAAATGTCAAGCAGGGTGCAGTCGTCATAGTGAAAGAAGACAACCTTCTCCTCTCCGCTGGAAGTGGTTGAGGGAGTGCATCCAGGAGCAGATGGGTTAGTGCGAGTTGCAACAATTCGCACAGCAACTGGGATATTTAAGAGACCTATTGTTAAACTGTGTCCTCTTCCTCAAGAGACAGACACAATTTAATGCATGCACTGATATAATTGTTTTATCATTAATTTGTTGTATTTTTTTGTTTTTTCAATTGTGTTTATGAAGAAATAAGACTTATTTCTTGGCGGCCGGTATGTTCAGTGCCTGATAGTTGCATTGTGCGGTCGAAAGGTTGGCTAGCCTAGCTGACGGTTGCCAAGGCGATGTTACTATGAAGATGAAATCAAGAAATCAAGAAATGGACAGATTAATGTAGCAGGCTGTAAATTCTATATAGTGAGATCTGATTCATTTATGTATGTGCTGCATTATTATTGTTACGATGGTGATTGATTGCTTTGTTTGACTGTGTACTTAGCGAAAGTAAATGGAACTTATACAACATGTGCTAATTGGTTTCTTGCTGGCAATAATCAAACATTTGATACAGTCCATTTTAGGTGCATATCCTATGCCATGACAGTAACAGAACTTATTGTTGAAACCAATTATTTTAAAACATCAATTTGGCAGCAATTAGTATTGTAGCAATAAGCAGAAGAACTGTAAACAGCTTTGACCATTGTGTATACAAGGAAAGCAGCCATTATTGTTAGCAATATTTGCTACTGTGGCGATTGCAATAGCAGATGGTGAAGTTTGGTTTTGGTTGTTGCAATTTCTTTAACCTTCCGTTAGGCATGCACCTTGGCAGAACACTATTGGCTGTACATGGCCTGCATACCTGCGCTATACTTTTGTGGTTATATGCTTGTATTTATATTTTCTTCATTTTATTTTTGCCTTTTTCCTAGGTTTAGTTTTACTTAGATGAAATATACATGGTTTTTATTAGTATTATCTTACGACATAGGCCAGGTAAAATATATTATGAATAATTTGCATTGAAATAGATATTAAGAAAATAAATTACGATTTACGGGTATACAACTTGTAATTTGAAATGTTAAGTTACTATGAATCATCTACTACCTCCCCTGTCTTTTCCCTGACTAAGCAGCTATCACAAATAATGTTGGCATGCTTGCTCTTGCAGAGGGCAGTGTTGCATTTCCCACATGCATATTTAGTTTTTTTGTTGCTTTTGTCTTTGTGCAGTGTTCACATAATTTCCTTTTCAATAAGAATGGTGGTGCATTCGGCCAGTCATCTGCTGTGAGTTCATCAGGTTTATATTTTGTTTTATACTTCTGTTTTGCATTTTTTGCAGCTTCTACTACACCAGGAAGTTTGGTCTATGTATAAGCGCACAGCTTTGTTATTTTCCCAAGTTCTTTTTTTTTTTCATCTCCTCTTGTAAATAACATGTATTGTCAACAACAATAATAATAAAAATAAAAGTAATAATAATAGTAATAATAATAATAATAATAACAACAACATAGTAGAATTCCGATAACTCGACTCTGGACAACTCAATAACCTTGTTTTATTTTAATGTTTATTTTTTAATGTTAAACTTGACCATAATAATTTCTATTATCTACTATGCGGTATGAATAGTATAGGTAAAATTTAATTAGTATACGTGTACAACCTACCACAAGCTCTCTCACAGTAACAAAAGAGCTGACTATGTATTGACCTTCAATATTTAGTCAGAATATATGCAGCCGGCAGATCATTGTCACAAAACCAAAAGCTTGCCACTAATAATATGAATGCCCAACACAAACATCTGTTTGGAAGGTCTGAAGCTTCTTTACTTTACCCAGTACAAAGGGATTTTTTAGACGTGACAATTGCATAGTGATTTATAATCAAGTTCATTTTAGTATTTGTACGACCGTAGAGGTGTCATGTTATCTTTCCAACCTCTGCACACCATGCATGTTTAAGTATAGCTTTCTATTATTTCAAGGAAATAAACAGAGACGTTACCCACATCATCAATTTGCATGTCACTTGTGCAAATTCAAGCAAGATCGTTCGCCATGTGTAAAAGATACCTGTGTGTACTTGGTAAGCTAAAATTTGGGCTACATATTTTTGGTTATAGTGCAGCTTCCAAGATTTCAGGCTTACAGTTAGTGTTGTGTTTCTGCCAGTGAAAATTTCAAATGAGAAGAAAAGACAAGTTAACATGACAATGGAAATTAAAGTGCATGTGTTAAAGAGACTGAACGATAGGGAACATTTTAATACATAATTAATTTTAGAATGTTATCTCTTTGTTTCCTGTATTGTGCTAGAATATGTATTTATGTAATTTGCTGTATTATGTTATGAGTTGTAAATAACAGAACCTTATTCCGTAAAATTCAACATTTTGGTAACGCAACAGCCCCTCAGTTCATATTAGGTTGAGTTATCGGGATTCCACTATACTAATACTTTGATAAGTATATAATATTACCTATAAAATACATGTTATCACACAGGTTGCTTTCATTGCCCTCCTCTTTTTCATGATAAGTTTCTGATTCATACATGTAGTCATGCACAGGTAAGGCATTTCCATCGCAAAGTAGATAATACACATTTTCCAAATCCTTGGGATTTTGTAAATCATACCTTTAATTGGATTTATGATGAAACAATAACAGCTCATTGCAATGGCAAAGTAATACTGCACAACTAACAAGAAAAGACAAAACAAATGTTAGCAATATCACTTGAAAACAAAAACATTTATGTGCAGATTCAAATGATATTGAAAGATCATAATACTAAATCACCTTCAAACATGCCTAACTGCATGTGGTTATTGCAGAAAATGACAGGGAAATCAAGTCCTCTCTATTCTCAGACCAAACATCAGGTTCACTAGGCTTTCTATTTTAGAAAGAGACAGATGCTGCTGTGATCTGACTGTTGCTGCAGGAGCCCTGCAATGACCAATTGCCTACATTGCTGGTATAGGGGAGTTGGCAGCTTAGTCACCTTTCTCAGCTCTCCAATGTTGGCCACAGTAGCAATCTGGTCATTGCATGGGCTCTGCAAAGACCACACATTTATACACATTTAATGAAATATTTCTTTTGGAAAAATTACTGTCTTACATTATAATTCGTAAAACACAAAGGTGGCATATTTTATTCTTTCCTCAATTCAAAAAATACATTTAAATTACTTAATAATTTGATGTAGAAAAATTTAGAGAAAAATCTGGTCGGTGCGCAATACCGTAACACAAGCAGCAGCCATCACTGGGTGATGGTGGCTCTACGTCAAATCACAATAAACTTGATCAGGAACAGCTCTGTAATGAGAACCCCCCCTCCCTCCAGAAAAAATGTTAGGTAACTCACACAGTGACTGTGATTGACAATGAGAAGGGTAGTCACAAAGGTAAAACTTCCGATTCCGTTCCTAGAGAGTATTAATGTGTTATGTTTATCTTCATTTGTGTTTCTGTGATCACCACGAAGCTGACTGAATTCGTGATAGAACAATCTTTACCTGATAACTTCTATACTGGGACCAAGGCACATGGTTCCTACATACAAATGAAAAGGATTATATCCGACTATCATAGCCTGTACTAATGTTCCCCTTAGTCATTTCCTTAACGTTCCACCACAGATTTCCAACGTGTATTCTATTTCCCAGGAACTCTGCAGCTGCTCCAGGGAACTTAAATAAACCAAAATTGAATTAAATCTAAGAATAAGAAACAAAATAAAAATAAAAATAGGAAGACTAGTTATTAAACTCTGAATGGTCATTTGTCGAGTTAAATTTCCAGCTTCCTTTAAACTATGCTACCCCTGAACACCATTAACCTGTGTCAAACAAGGTATGACTAAGAGGCTCTGCCATATAAACTGATAACAAAAAGCAGCTCTGTAAGGTTAAAAATGCCTGAATATATTAATGATTATAGCTGCATTGAGGAATATCAATTGTTGTATTCAAGGTTTCGAAAGGTGTAACTTCATTTATTTTTCTTCTGCCTTCCCTGTTTATCTTATGGAGGACTTACAACCCCCAAGACAGACAAATGGGTGCCTGGGGCCAGATGCCTGTTGAGGAGCAGACAAACTTGGATCAGAGAGAGTAGCCAGGATGGTGATCAGCTAAAAGCCTTGTATGAGGGGAAGGAGATGATATGAAACGAGGCTGAGATGGACGAAGGGAAGGACGATGATGGAGCAGTTGGTGGAATGAACGACAGGGGAAACTAGAGAGCTCAGAGAAAACCTGCCCAGATGCTGTTTTGTCCACCACAAATCAAAGTCTCCTGGGATCAAACCTGAACGCCCTTTGTGACAGGCAAGCTATGTAACTACTCAGCCATGGTACCACCATAGCTTCATTTAACAAATAAAAATACACAAGTCTTCAAATCAGAACACCAAAGAAGAACTTATACCATTGATGAAATACAATATGCTGAAAATGTTAAAACTTAGGCTTATAAGGGAATCGAGCCAGATGGTAGCTTGGAAGTAGTAAAGGTTTACAACAATCTTAATTTTGGATCTGCAATAACTTAAGTGATGATTATTTATTTCACTTGCTGTGTGTTAGAAATCACAAGTGTAATCAGTTTTTCCATTATTTGTACTACACTTGCCTCAAGAAATGATTCTACATAATAAAAGCATATACTGCACAATTACAAATACAGTGGAATATTGATAGTACATTTCTGTTGGGATCTAATAACTGAAGGTTGCAGAATGAAAACATAACTAAACGTACACGCACGCGCACGCACGCACACACACATTCTCAAGTGAATAGAAACTGAGTTTAATTATGCCTTTTTAATAGGACATGCTTCAAACATGTTTGCTTCGATCATCAACTGGATGCCAAGTCAGCATACCTAGATGGAAAAATAATCTAGAAGACAGAAAAACCAGTCCCATCTTCTTTGCTAAATATGCTAACTAAGCTTGAACCACTATAGCTTTAAACAGCATGTTTGAAGCTTGTGCTCATGTGAACCACTTCAACAGAAATTATTCAACTCTGAGAACTGATCCTGAAGAACATGTTTTCTTTTAGCTTCTTTTCTTCAGTCAAAAGTGGTTTAAATCAGTTTATTTAGAAAAATAGTGTTTGAGGTTGACAGGAATGTTCAAATTCTGCACTATATCCACACATCTCCTATTCAAGTTATGATCTACTTCTTGAAGGATCTTCAGTTTTTCATTGTTTATTTGCTTTAATTTCTTTTTCTCTACTTCAAGCATGTAGATAATACCAAGAATAAAATACTATGAATACATAATCAGTACTATAGCGCATCTCACCCTTAGAAGACAGTACACATTAAATGGAGCGCAGTGTTGCAACATGTACTAGTTGCGACTCCTCCGCGCGCAACCCCGAGGTGGCCGGAGTCCTGTACTTAGTCCTTCAATTGCTCCTTGACGGACACTTTTAACTTTGGGATCCCTCCACACCTTTGTCACTATATGACCTACATTTACAAATGACTCGTCTGTATAAACAATTGATTTCCCCTGGTCCCTAAACCTTTTTATGTCTTTTAGATATTTATGTCACCATCTGATGACATCGTCTCTTTATATTAATAGGCACTCGTTACCCCTTCTTTCATATTCGGACCCCAAATCATGTAGGAACCAACTAAGAGTGGCTCTTGAGAAATTTGGTAGGGTCTCATCACTGTTGACCCGTGACAAAATTATATTTAGCGTGGGTGGAATATTTGCAAACAGTAAAGAATGAACAATTTGCCACACTCCACTTTGTACTATTCCATCATATTGCGTTAACCTAGCAGTTTTTTCCCCGCCCTTTTCGCTTTCTTTTTCGATGGTGTTCTTAGAGGTCCTTTCATTACTTCCTTTTTAATCTATACACTACTGCTTCTGAACACCCGATAGCCTTAGCTGTTTCTTTTACTGCTTTACTAACAATAATTTTACTTGAAAAATAATCTAACACATTCATAATTATTTGGAGTTCCTTACATCTTAATTTACCAACATATCGTCTCTTCCTAGCTTCTCCCTCCATAACTACAAATATTTACGGAAAATATTAAATAAATAATGCAATAACAGCTCACATATTCCACACAATTACACACACTTCTTTCGAACTAATGTTAATGCTGCTCCTTATGTTATCTTCTGTGTCAGACCTGGCACGAGAATATGCTGAATAGATGAACACCTTTTGTTTGCCTTACCCGATGAAAGAAAGAGGCTACAGCCTTTTGGTTATTTTAAAAACTTTATCCAACCCTCCTCAATATTTGTTCTTGCTTGGTCCCCGATGTAAACTCAATAACAAAAAAGTTTCACACTGCGTAACTTTTGCAGTGCACAGATATAAAATTTTCTGAAAACATTTAATTTAAAAATTGTAACACTTAACTGAGTAAACATAGAGAATTCAAAGTGGGCAGGTAGTAGCACTATAGTTTACTCTAGCTAAGAAAAAAATATAGACGTATTCTAGCAGTTAGTTTGTTATTTAGTGCGTGATGAGCATTGAAACAGCAAATATCGGACTTGTATTGGAAAAACCGTTTTCTGAAGAAATATGGGCCTATAGAAATGTATAATAACTCTAAAAAGGATATAACCTGATAGAGAAAAAAATTCTGCATAGGATAATGTGTTCAAACCTGAAATTTATAACAACTCAATATTTGCACCATGCTATAAGGAACCTGGCAACAGCACGAGGGTAGAAAAGGACGAGGCTAATGGCAACTTGTATGCGCTAGATAGAGGCAGATATATCCCATTTTACTCCATACTGTCATCTAAGGTTGAGGCAAGGTATAGAAGCTAACATCATTGAACTGCATACCATGCTACTGAGACCACATAAATATGTTATCATGCCAAGCCAAAGTTCTCTCTCTCACACTATTCATGCCAACATGATAAGTGCATTGTCATTGCCTGCTGATCCAACTGGACTGAAAATGTGCAAGGATTGGCCAAAATGTTGGATGTGTCAAAATCTGAATGCAGTAAAAGCAGTGGGTAAACATGCTAAAATAACATTTTTTAAGAGTATTTAACTCATTTGGGACCAAGGCTTATAATTGAGGTCATATATGATGAAACAAGCTAGTGAGGAACGTACTAAAAGGATTCCATTGTGTGCAGTTATGCTGTACCAATATTAAGGACTGGTAGACATCATAAATTCACTCTTTTAAACCTTTTTCTACTTGTCCTTGTTTGGCACATTTAGCTTCAATGCATAACAAATTTAAGTACTTAAACCATATCAATACAGTGAATATTATGGAAGGAACTTGACCTCACTTTGCTGCCAGTGTGACACAGAAATTTAAAGCATAAGGTTCTAGTAACCAGCCTCTTATATACTTGAACCACTACTATAATCTGAGAATATTCAAACACATTTACATCATGTTACTTACCAACTTCTCTTCTGACACACTGACATCATTACTTATGATGCCTACAGCTGTTAATGGTATTGGATCACATGATGCTCTTCGCCTCCGACGGAAACAACAGAGTGCACGCTTTATAATTCCAATCAAAAGCAATACCAGTGCCTTTAATCTGTTTATCAAAAAAGCAAATGCCATGACCTGTGACATAAAATGGCTATATCAATATAGAGAAAACACTGACTGTTCTTTACATGTTGTATTATAATAGGTCTTTCTCAGTGTTGCTGCCTGTCTCACAGCAGTTACTTAATTGGTAATAAGAATAGTAACTCCTGAGAAATCATTTATCTGCACAACTGATTCTAGTTCTCATAATTACAAATGCAAATGTAACAAAATTAAGGGATTCCTTATAACTGGAGATGTTCTCCTGCTACGTGCACAAACTTTTTGTTATGCTTCCGGAAAAGCAACATTCACAAGAATAACTTCATTCTCTGAAATAAAGACATATTTTGATACTTTTATTTGCTCTAATGTGAGGGTGGAATTCTTTCAGCTTTATCTAGCTTATCAAGCATATGCATTCTTACCATTGGCTAGTTGTTGAGAACAGAACTTGAGGCTTTGAATTTTTAAAGTTTTCACACATTATTTCTTAGATAGAGCAGGTATACCTAAGAATTATTAAATTTTTTCCTACTACACTCACACATTTCTGAGGCCTTTACAAAATGTTTGTCATATGAAGTGGGGTCAATTTTCTTTTATTTCAGTTCTGTTAATCCATGGAACTCTGTTCTACAACTTTGTCTAGCATGTATTTTCCTTAGCAAGCATCACTTGCCATTCTCCTTTTATGTAGAATAGATTCTGTAGGTTGAAGTTTCTTCAAGTTTTCATCCCTTATCTCTATGTGGAGCTGGAATGCCTAGAAATTTCATGAATACTTCTTTCAGTTTCTTGCAGAACCCTCATTTCCACATACAAATCATGCAAAAAAACTCCCTACATTAAGGTCTACATAAGCAGATGCATTATGAAAACTATAGCAAGGCACACATAATGGTTAAAAGCACAACTGTTAAAATCTGATAACAGACAGACTGAAGTGATGGACAGGTCTCAGCTTATGCACAAAAAATGAGACAGAAGGAGCTATCTGTTCCAAATGGTGTGAAATTGACAACAAAACCAAGAAAGACCACACATTAGAGCACTAGCAAAGTCAACAACTGCTGCCAAAATAGTAACAACAGGTAAAATTGACTCCAGTTTGCCTTTCCTTCCTATCTATTGCATTAACATGTACAAGCTTAATAACTTTTAGTGTAATGATAGATATTATCAAGTACTAGAGCAATAGCTGAATTCCCTACTTAAAATCTAAATATATAGCTTAAAATAAATTTGTATACTAAAATGCTGTTTAAAGACATAATGCATGTGACAATCATGGTGTGCAGAATCAAGATTATTCCCATCATTACTTTTTAATAGGTTTTATCATATTTGCAGGTGCTGTGTTCTGTGAGAGAGTGAAATATAATAACTTTAAGAAAAAGACATAATGGTGACAAAAGTTAGTGTATGTGGAGTTTGCTATTTACATAATCACAGAACCCAGCGGTTGCTCAAATTTTGGTGCCAAAACATGGAATAAATGGGAATGATGCAGTATAGAAAGCTACAGTACACGTGCATTCTGTCTGAGTATGAATAAGCAAGGTCCAGTATATCAAGAGATGAAGAAAAGGATTGGTCTTCACGAAGCACACAACAGTTAAGTGGCAAATGAATTCAAACTACTATGGTATCCAATTATGATGTATGTAACAAAAACGTGTCTCCACTTACAGTCTGTTAAGAAAGAAGCAGCATGACACATGGCTTGTTGAAAGTTTGCGTTTATGGCTTCTAAAAAGAACCGGTATATGTTTGTACCTTTTCTACATTTTGCGAGAAGTATAATACCTTTGAAGAAAAATAAAGACCAATGGCGACAAAGAGAAGTATGTGCGTGCATGTGTTCCTTATTTATACAATCACAGAACCCAGTGATCTCTCAAAATTTGGCCTTCCTATAGGAAAATGGGATAAAAACATTTATCAATATTGTCAGTCTGGGTGGCTCAGTTGGTTAGACACTGGCTTACTGATCCGAAGGTGGCAAGTTCAAATCTGGCCCAGACTGATGGTTTTTAAGTGTGCTTAAAAACAACAACTCCATGTCAGTAGATTTACTGGCATGTAAAAGAACTCCTGCGACACAAAATTTCGGCACACCAATATGATCCTGGCAATCAACAGCAACGTTAAACAAGAACAAAGAGACATCTATCAACATTAACATATGTGACCCATGGAGGTATATCTTGAGCTTTAATTTTGCAAATATTGATACAAGTTTTATTTAATAAGTTGTTTATTTTTACAAAAGTTCTGAGAGTGATGTGACCGCCAAAACATAAAAATATGGTGCTCTCTAAAAAACGGTTACTATTACTGCTATTGCTCTCTTCAATATCATTGTGAAAAATATTGGAGAGCAAGAGGATTAATGACTTCATTGTAAGAAATCCAGCATTAGCTAACAACAACAACAACAAAAGTTCTGTTTATTTTCTCAACTTAAAACATCTCATTTATGGTGAGCCCTCATTACAGACTCTTTAACTTCCTGAAAGACAGTAATGCACTGTATCTTACAAGAGATGTGATACTATAATCTTCGCAAAAGTTAAAGGCATATGGAGGGGGGCCGTACTGCAGACTCCAGCGAATCATAGGCTTGCCTCTCCTACCAGCACTGCCGAATGTGGTACACACATCTCACGTGCTCTTATGCACAGAATCTCTGCTGGTACATGCACTAACTACACTTGGCAACAGCGCTCTGCTTGAGCATTGGCTAGCATTCACATGCCTTTAACTTTTGCAAACAGTATAGCAATTTTATGCTGTTAGCTATTAGCATAATTTGATAGCCAAGAGGCATGCAGGTTTACTGTTGGTGACTTACAGTAAAACTGCAATGTAGTTTTCCAATACTTAATATTTAATTTCTCACAAATTGAAATACAAAAGCAAAAATATTTTTGGAGTGTTAATCTAATAGAACTTGAATTTGTTAGAGATTCTTCTGCTGCTATTCCCACACCTCTGATTTTAGTTCACTATGACAATCTTTGAGGGAACCTAGGAAAGTTGAGTAATTTAAAATTATTATTACTGTTCTTCTTCTTCTTGCTCTTCTTCTTTTCCTTCTTGTTGTTGTTATCATCATCATTATTATCGTTATTATATAATAACAACTCAACAGATTTCTATAAAGAAAATTAAGATAAAATAGATCCTAGTGTTCTTTAAAACAATTCAAAAATTAAAATACAAAATTGTAGATCCTATAAGTGTATTACAATGAATACAAACATTACTCCTGAAAACCTTGATGCAAAATTGATAATGTTACAAGCTTATGCGATTACAGAAATTTTGTAATGTGTTTGGTCAACTAAATGAGATACTGTTAAAATTATTTAAAGCACACCTGTTCACCTTGGGGTATGCAGACTTGTTTGGGGGTACGTAAAATTTAAAATACACATGTAATCAGTGTAATATTTTCCTGAATGATTGCAAGTAAAGAAAAACAGTAAAATTTAAAATATGCATGCAATATATGTTTCCTAAATGATCATAAATAATGGAAAATATTTCAGCCAAAGAGATTTAAACTGCCGTCTGTCCAAGAATCAATTTTGCTTACTCTACTGATCTATCCAACTCTCTGCCTTACAGCTGCATTTGCTAATCATTTGTATTCCTTGTTTCAACGCTAACAACAATAACAGTGTCTGTGAATGTATAGTACCAACTGATTTATAAACTTTCAGTACTCAGTATATTTTCATGACTGTTACATG
This sequence comes from Tenodera sinensis, assembly GCA_030765045.1. Lineage (NCBI taxonomy): Eukaryota > Metazoa > Arthropoda > Insecta > Mantodea > Mantidae > Tenodera > Tenodera sinensis. The sequence continues at coordinate 170,034,158 of CM060964.1, forward strand.
CAGGTTAATTTTCTTTGCTCAAAGGCTCAATTCTCATTGTTTATATTTCTGAAATGATTTTCAAATTATTGCTGTCGATTTTATTTTTATTATTGTATACTCTTCATGTATTGAATTCAGGTTTTTGAGCCACTTTATTTACACCCACCTTCGCTTATAAAATGTTGGAAAAAACTGGGACATTTTCCAGATCATTTGGTCCCATTCTCAGCCATTGGGTGGCTGAAATCAACATCTTCCTCAATATCTCTGTTACTATGATCCTGTTGCCATCTGGTGTTAAGGGCACAAAGTTTCAACAAGTTCAATGCTAGGATTTCAAAATTTACTGCACTATTACGATTTTTGATTATGTATATTTTTTCCCAAATGTACAGTTCTATCGATAAAGTAAGTGATTTTAACAATTTTATGTTATAGCCAATGTTGTGGTTATCTACCCAAAAATGGCGTGATACTGGACACTGTTTGTTTCAGTTTTATGTTTCTCTGATGTTCCTTTAGTCTGATTTCCAAATTTCTTTTAGGACTTCCTATGTAGCTTTTCTCACATCTCTCACAGATGATCTGATAAATTCCAGATTTTAAATTTATGGGAATTGTATTCTTAAGTGGCTTATTTAGCAGGTTCTTCAGGCTGAATTTGTTTTGAAGTGCTAGTTTTATGTTTAATTTTTTGAACGCACCTTCTTAAGCTTTTCTGTAATTAATAAAAATAACAACAATAATCATAATAAACATGTGATAAGCATAACGTAATGCCCAGTTTTCACAAAAGTGGACAGTAGAAGACATTGACTTCCTAATTTGAGTATGTTTTATATGACTGCTTTTTCAGTTAAGAAAATAATATTTAAGTTATGAGTTTGAAAACAAAAGTTACATCACTTTAAAATAATTAATACGCTAAGTTGATTCACAGATGAGAAGCTACATCATAATCATCGAGGTTGATGTCCCATAGTTGTGTGACTCATGCCCTTTTGCAATTTGAAATACTTTTATTGCTTGTGTTATGCTAAACTTTCATTTTCTTTTGAAGTTCTATTTTCCGGCTATTTCTGACAAACAGCCGTACAATGTTTTAAACTTCGATGTTGAAATGTAATGTCAAATACATAATTTAATAACTGCTGAATAAAAACCATTTGGAAAATTTACAGCACACATGCGCCTCTTCATGATAGCTTGAATAAAATCCCTAAAATAGGGTAAATACAAAACTTTACACCGTTTAAATCTGCCAGACAGCGATGTATATAAAATCCCCTGAACACAAAATATCCTTTACATGGAAAAATTTGTGTTCTTATTTTCTCACAGATGTCATTAGTGGTTTTGATTTAAATATGTTTTTGTTACATTGGCATAACACAAACTTTGTCCAGCTGACATATCATGACTGGCCTATAAAGCTGTTTTAACTCTCGCCCAGGTATATAAGAAAAGATGCAGTTCTTTCACGCATGCATTCATATTTGCACATAAATGATATTTTTAATCTCGTTCAAAGTGAGTTGTCAAATAAGCTTTTTTCCGAGGTTCCCCTACCATCATAAATGCTTCAGTATTTCTAAGTTCAATGGTCTTGATTTATTAAATGGGCAGTTAAACTCTTTATAGCAGAATTGCAACAAATCCATTCTAACAGCTATGTCCACACGTGTGCTTGAAAGAGTGACCATGGCAACGAATGCTTCCACCAATAAGCAGTACACTATTACACTATACTCCTCACATTCCCTCACCATAAAGTTGTTTCAAAAGGAAGTATTTTTCTTTTTGTAATGTTTAACACCTGCTTTTACTACATGCAGCACCACAGACGGTGACGCTGGTGATACACGGTATGAAGATGGAGCACCGATGGAATGATATGGCAGGGGAAACCAGAGAACCTGAAGGAAACCCGCTCCAACACCGCTTTGTCCTCCACAAATCCCACATTTGGTCACCTGGGATAGCACCTGAGCTGCTTTGGTGAGAGGCAAACAGTCTAACCGCTGCTCAGCTATGACTCATCCGCATTAGTCATCTCTGAAATATTAATTAATGTGCAAACTGAGCTATATTGCCGCCATCTTTGAATGTTTGGAAACTAAGAGAAGCGATATAGTGTTTTATATGAACTCATGAAAAATGAAAAAAATGGTAGTTGTGTTAAAAACGGGTATCTATCATTACTGCATTTTGCATATAACCAAATAGAGAAAATGTAACAAACAGTTTATGGGGAGTAGGGATACTTTCTGGCAGAAGAGATCTTGTTTTATGAGAATATGATGAATAAAGAATATGCCTTAGTTGATTGACAGAGAAAGCTGTGAATTTTAGAAACCAAACTCATGTTATAACCAGACGTCGGATCTTAGGTAAAAACCTATTTTGTTCCTCATGAAGTATAGGAAATAAAAGCTGTGCATATACTAATTATGGAAATATATGTTCGAAAATGGTGGACCTATATCATCTAAAAATACCTAATTTCACATTAGAACCTATTTTTACCTAATTTTATATTTTTCAGTTTCTTTATTTGGTAATATGGAAATGCTGTAAAAGCCTGTATGCCAGTTGCCTTGACAACAATCACAATAAACAATGGAGGACATTAAGAACATTATTTTGAAACTAGGGGAGGATGCAGTGACCACTATTTCAGCTAAAGAACTTCTGCAGGGCCCAACAATTGCCCATGAGATTTCATTATGTATTTCTGCTCCCAACTCTAGAGTCTTCAAGCAAACCAGTCTACACGCACTGGGATTGACAGAAAAGATCAACTTGGTTCTTGGTTATGTTAGTGAAAAAGTTTCTGAAAAACTCAAATCAGTGGTTCAAACAAACCCAGAACTGACAAGACAGTTCTCCTTACAGTAGCTGACATCTTATCTGGCATGAATGTGCATCTAATAACATTTAAATATGCTCCAGTGACATTAGTAGATATGGGACACTTATAAGATGGTGTTATCTGACAAAGGATGCAGTTTCTAAATGGAAGGTGTTACTTATTTACTGTGACTCTAATTATGGACATGTACAATGGACATTGTCAAATGTGTAGGCTAATTTGTAATGGGAAATAAAATGCTATTTTTATTCACCTGTTTTTGTAATTTTAGAACCTATTTTGAGTTGTGAAAGAACCTATTTTAGGTGCCTAATTTAAGATTTTTAGGAACTAAAAGTCCCAATAGTTATAATGTTCATATTAACTCGCTTTCTTGTCGTTTTGTTTGTCTGTTCGATACAAATTTTGCAATCAATTTTAAACTCACTTCCCTATGAGATAGAGACTTGACATTTTAAATATAGCTCAAAACTGGATGACAATGCAATATTAACTCGCTCTGAAGAAAATCCTCCCACCCAAAATCACCCTTTACATGGAAAGTATTTAGAATATTTTGATTTTGACTAAACTAACTTCCAGATGAGCTAGAGACTTGAAACTTTAAATATAGCTCAGAACTGAATGACAACTAATATAAGCTCATTTTTAAGAAAATTCACATCCCCAAACTACCCTTTATATGGACAATTTTTTGCAAATTTCAATTTTGATTACACCAACTTCAAGATGAACTAGACTTGAAGTCTAAATCATAGCTCAGAACTGGATGACAATGCAATATTAACCTGCTTTCAAGCAAATCCCCCAACCCAAACTACTCTTAAATGGAGACGTTTTTGAACATTTTGACTTTCCTGACAATGGCTTTAATGATTTTGATTAAAATAGCATACATTTTAAGATATTTACATGACAAATGAAATGTATATGTATCTTGAATTTTCTGGGAATAGCCTCTGAAGTCCTTTGAAGCTTTAAACATGGCTCAGAACTGGATGAAAAATTGATAGGCAGACAAGGCTTTTTAGTTTGTTATTTACATAAAAAAGTTAAAATAATTTTAATATACTGCATTTTTAAAACACACTGAAATGTGTAAAGTAATTTCTCCATATGGATTTATGACTCCATACAGATTGTCCTGAAAATCTGTGATTGTCAATTTTTAATAGCTATGAAAATGCTTTTAAGATTTAAAACAAAAAATATGGGTTGCATGCAATACATAATAATGAGAGTAGGAAGTAGCTGTCATTGAGAAAACTCACACAAGAGTTCATATTATTTGCAGTGCGATCAAATTTAGTGACTTAAGTGAACTATTCATGCATGGATTATCTATTGCTTGCACCCCAAGTTTTCCATTTTAATTCTTACAAGTATTTTCAAAGCTATTAAAAGTTAACAATCACAAATTTCCAGGACAATGTATACGGTTAGACATCTGTATGAGGCCAGGAGAAATTATTTTATACCTTTTTGTCCGCTTTAAAAATGTGACATGTTAAAAGTACTTAAACTTTTAAAATGTAATTTTATCATACAGTGACATGATGGCTCTAATCCCAAATATTTAGTTTCCATCCTAGATTATGTCGCTGTGAGTTCATTCTGGATTTACAGAGTTGATGTTTTCTTTACAATGAGAATACTTTCTTGCGACCAAGTCTAAGAGAAATGTTTGAATGATATTTTCTTTGGACTTACAAACGCATTGCATCCCGCAACTTTGTAGAAGGTATGAGCTGGCAAGTCAACCTTTGAGACCACCTGGCATAACCTACAGATAAGCTATCCTGTCTTACCCATCCAGCTAGTAGCACGTAGCTCGGAAAACATTTGGAGCCGGTTGTACCACCATATTTATTGCTTTTATTACTCTGTGTTCCACAATCATAATTTTAAATTATTGTTGTTTATTAATCAGAAAATCATGATCACACATTTCACTTTCATTGTATTTTGTGAACACTTCAAACACTGTTACAAAATCACATACATTAACTTAGGTACACGAATAAAACAGCACAAAAAAGAACAGCATCTTCATAAATAATTGAATAAATTAAGAATCAATACGCAACACAGTGTACTTATTTCTGGCACAATATACAATAGAATACCTCTCCACATTTTGTGGTGTAAATGACATTCTTCTGCTGAACGCCTTCTTGTAAGTAGAAAATGATCTTCTGACATGGTAAATTGTCACAGGACTGCATTTGAATAATATATTTTTTTCCTGGAGATAACACCCACTGGTGGCTGCAACTCTTCACTACATGTGCATTCTTGATGGTTTAAGTTGGATTTTGCTCATTATTTATACATAAGCAAATGTTTAAGCCATTGCAACTATACATCAATAAGATATAATAAATGATTAAGAATAGAAACTGCAAAATATTTATTTTTATGTATGATTGTGCTTAAATTCATAGATATTTTCTGTTCTGGGAGTCTATAAAGGGTTGACACTCTAGTAATGGACCAGTCACCAGCATTTGACCAGTATGGCATATTTCGTTTGAAATTGTACTCTCCAGTGAGCAGATGATATTTACTCTTCTTGTTTATGACCTAAGATTATAGAACACATACAAGAACAGAAAGTGACATAACTTGTTTAAAAGTTTTGTGGCGTTGTAGTCTGTGTTGAGAGCTGTTGCATATAGTACATGGTATTTGGTCAGCTTCTGAATATCAGCCATCTTCTTACATCTATGGACGTAGTGTTTGATTTTAATTGAAACTATAAGTCAACATTCTGTGGAAGTATTTTAAATATCACCACCACAATTTTAGTGTGTTCAAAATATTATAGTGCAGATGTACATTGATTCAGAATACATACATTAACACACACAATTCCTAAAAAACAAAAAAATGGCAGCACTCTTGAAAGGGAGAACATGTCTTAAGTTTCGCTTCAGATAAAATCACCTACAGATGATAAGGGATTTCAGAGCATGAGGGAAAGCACATGTTTGAATAAGACACTAGGGCTCCTTACAGCAGCCTTTTGAGCTGTGGCAGAGTGCTGAAGAATCCAGTAATGGAATGTAAAGACGAAGAGCGTGAAGGTTCAAAACTAGCATCTCTATGTTGATGCTTTAATCCATTATTTTCCGTTTTTGTTTCTAATATGCTTCAAATGATTAATAAGCTATACCATGTGATTGTTCATTTCATAAACATTAAATGTGGTAGTCATTTAAAATCATGCATGCCTTACTTTGCATTGAACTTGTTCTGTATAATTTATTATACTTCCCCAATGAGAAATGTTAAGAATGTAGGTTTGGTTCAGGAGTGTTTATCAGTTCTTATATTCTACTCTAGAGAGCTGCATGTGTGTTACAATCCCTCTCAGCGACTGTTTGAACTTTTAGGATACACATTGACGTATTTTATTTCAATTGAAATAATATGGCCGTTTCTTAAGAGTATTACTGTGTTAACTTTGATTAACGTAGGGTTTTTGCCATCTGAGGATGCTCATAGACATGCCATAGCAGAACAAACTGGAAGGCATTGGGCTCAGTAATACAGGGAACAGGGGCAAGTAGAAAACAGAAATAGCACCATTTGTAAAAGACTTTCTACTCAGAAGGAAACATTTGAAATTTGATGAAACATTTTCATGTAGAAGTAGAAAGAACTGCAGCTAAACTGAAGGCAGCTTGTCACTTTCCTGATTCTTCCAGAGACTCAAGTGTAAATACTGTATTTTAGACCAAAGGGGAAAGATCTTAAGGCAGCAATAATATGAATTTTAACACTAAAATAGTTTAAACTACTTAATTTATTTAAAAATTCACTCTTTACTTAGTTCTTAGTCATGCAAACAACAAAATTAAACATGGAAAATAGTGTGCAAGGTAGGAATCTGTGCAATACCCTATGATCCATGATTCAACTCCTAGAACCGCTCAAACACCGTGAGACTATGGTTTGATTTAGTTGTTTTTATATGCTTTCATACAGGGAAAACAGTCCTCAATTCTATTCCGTTTAATCTGTGCAAACTCAGCAGTTATTCACACTTTTAGTTTTAATCTTTTGTGCTTTACTTGAGGAAATAATTGTGTTGAAGGCTGATTCATGTCCATACTGTTCGTAATCGAAGATCACTCACTACAACACCTTAATGCTTGTAGGAGCCTGCCTGCAACTTCAGCTAACTTCGGAAGCACAAAGTGATCTCACTTTTTAACATTATTTGATCAGCTGTACCATAGGCTAACCAGTAGTGGTCAAACACTGGTGTCACTCAAAGAACCAGTAGTTGCTCATGTAACTAGTCAGTAAAATAACTTAGTATATGCTTACAGTAATGTGAACGTTTTTAAACTGTGGGTCCAAAGAAGATTCTAAAGTACATAGAGGAGTCCATGATGAAAGCCATATTGGATATCTGAGAGGTGCAGGGTGTAAGAAAGATATCAAGACAATATAGTGTACCACATTCAACACTCAAAACCTAAGGGAAAGTACCTAAAATAATCTGATGTGTTGCCTCTCATGACTTTCTCTACCCTTGTACAAATTATTCTTACAAATACTTATTCCTCTACTACATGTTAATCAAGATAAACATTTGCAGAAATTATCTTATTGTTAATTTTCTTGTAAGTGCAAGGGGAATATGGGAATACAGTAGGTTTTAAGTGACATTCAAATCTTTTAAGAGCTGGTCACTATGTGATGAATTTGAAATTCTGTTCTCATGCATAGCCAAGAGATAAAAAGATGAATAACGACTTCCCATTTGAGAGAAGTATTAAGTATTAGAAAATTCAGACAAATAACAAGGAATATCTTGGAAATGGTTCACTTTATAAAAAAGGATGTATTTGTTATAGTGTGTATTAATGAGATCTTTATTTTTATGCAATAAAATTTGGTCTATCTCTTACGGTTTACAGTTATGTAAAAGTCATCCAGAATGGAGAGGACTTCTCAGGATATTCCCAGAAAATTCAAGTTATAAATTTCATTTGCCATAAAACTATCTTAAATATACAGGGTGGAAGGGAAGTCATTACATTAATTTAAACCAATGATAGATTTCAATATTTGGAACACATTTTGTACTTTATGTTTTTGTCTCTGACCATTTCCTATGGAGATATTTTAGTTTTATCGAAAACAAGCTGGCACCACTGCAGGTTTCACTTTCACTTGTCAGTACATAAACAAGCACGTGTCACTACTACTTCCGGAGCTGCGCAACTCATGAGTGTAAACATAAAGACATACCATGCCGTGCCTGCTATGTCGTAATAAATAAGTACATCTGAATTCTCCAGTAACGCATATTATAACGTAAACTCACAATCTAAGGATATTGTTTATCATTTCCTTCAACATCAAACTTAAATCGTTTCGTAGCTCATATTGCTATAATTTAATAAACCAAACCATCTCTCTGACCTATAAACGCAAAGGTACATTTGTAGGCTCTTAAAAGGTGTATCAAATTATATTTTAAGGTGACAGCAAAGGAATAAGCAATGAACCAAGTGGATTCACCCACTTCACAGGTATTGTTCAAAATGTCCACCATTTGCGCACCTGCAAGCCTCACACCTTTTTAACTAATTACATCGCACTCTAACAAACACAACCTCATTGTTGTGTATTTCTTCCGCAGCCAGATAAATGCATTCTCTCAAAGATTCAAGGGCAGTAGTTGTTGTTTTGTAGATCCTGCTTTTCACGTCTCCTTAGAAGAAAAAATCCAGAAAATTCATACCAGGTTTCCAGGAAGTCATTGCATTAATTTAAACCAGTGGTGGATCTCGGTATTTGGAGCACATTTTGTATCTTACATTTTTTTCTCTGACCATTTCCTATGGAGATCGTTTTTTGTTGAAAACAAGCTGCCGACACTACAGATTGCATGTGTCACTTTCACTGGTTTAGTACATAAACAAACATGCATCACTACTGCTACCACACGTCTCCTTCTAAGTTTACTGTACGAATGTAGGCCAATTACAACCGTTACCTGCCAAAACATTAGGCGAAAGGGAACGTGCTCGACCTGTTTACATCCGGAAACCAGGTCAATTCCATGACCGACCTCAACACAACATTGTTGACATACCTAGCATCTAAAAAAGCCATTCGGAATATTCTTTCACATCTTTTAAGTGATTAATTATTTCAAAAACCTGTGTGATGTCCCATAATTACTACTGAAGCTATGTGAGAAATAAGTTACTCTATGCATCTCACAAGTAACAAACTGTTATCCTCGTACATTCTTGTGGAATTATGCATCCAATTTGGAACAAAAACCATTTATTTTTTTGAAATTGGCTGATCAAAGAACAAAATGCCATTACACTTTTTTGTTTGTAATGCTTCTATGAAGCACATACTAAAAGGAATGTAATGACTTCCCTTCCACCCGGTATAGTAATTTAATCAAAATTGTTAGATCCTTTTTTGATAAAACAAGAATTTTTGTAAAAATGTCCCATAAAAGGGTAGCTTGGGGTGGAGGGATTCATGTGGCATCCTTGGAAGATACTGCGCGAGCGCACATCCGCACATTCACACACTATTACCTGAAAAGGCTTTTTTAATTCATGGGACCACAAAACGTGTATTTCCAATGAAATCTCAGTATTGAATTTTTGCTGAAACAGCACACTTCAATTGTATACAAAATTCTATTTATTATACAAACTGTTGTAATATTTTTATATAAAGAAATACAGGGTAGTTAAATTATATTTGAACACATTTTCTCCTTCGCTACTCCCTTGCCGACTGCTGGGACTTCGGATTGGCCATTACTGCTTGAAAGTGCGCCAGCGCCAACTCTCATTGGTATTGCTGCATCAGTTGCAGTCATTCAGTGTGAGTCCGGTGCCTCAGTCATGCAGTATGCATGCTGAGTCACTTATCTGTGGAAGAATGCGTGTTTATTTGTAAAGTTTACTTCAAGCAAGCATCTGCTCACCGTGTGCGCAGGGAGTTTGCTGAAAAGTTTCTGGGCTCTGTACCACCAGCAAGGACATCTGCACATGTGTTGGACAAGAAACATTCGAGGAAGAGGTCAGTGTTGCCTGAAAATAAACTGGATGGCATTACTGCCGCTTTGGAGTGTTTGCTTCAAAAATTGCTGAAATCACTAGCACAGCAAGCAGGTGTATATCAATCTTCTGCGAGAAATGCTACATCTGTTGAAACTGAAGCCCTATCAAGCATTAAAGCCAGCTGATCACGCTAAACGTGTGAATTATTATAAACTGTTCTAAAGTAAGAACAAATTAGAAACTAAAAACTTCACTTATCTTAGTATGATTTGCTGCTGACCCTGGGTTTCAAGCTGTATCCAGCTCATTCTCAAAGCCATATAAACAAACTCGTTGCCAAGCTACAATCTTTTATTTTTTCTGAAAAACAATTACTCTTATTCAATTTTTATTTACCAATCTCTGAAAACAAAAATTTATAAATACAATCTATAGATGGTAATTCGAAGTTCATGACACGGTTCCTGTTTTTTAAAATAAAATTTTTTTCCCAAACCATTAAATCTATAGGATTACTTAATTGTTTTAATAATTTAACCTCATAATTAATTTCATGATTAAATGACCAAAAATGATCTGCCACAGCTGATTTATCAGTTTGTTTATATTTAATATTTCTAAAATGTTCTTTCATTCTGGTTTCTAGATGACGTTTAGTTTTACCAATATAAACTTTATCACAATCTAAACAGCTAAATTGATAAATGCAACAGCACATTAGGCTGCCGTATCATTATATGCAGTAAGTGAGGTGTTTGATGACTATATTTACTGTTGATTTGTGGTCCCCTCATGCTCCTGACCTAATCATGAAATTAATCCAGAAGTTAAATTATTAAAACAATTAAGTGGACCTATAGATTTAATGGTTTGGGAAAAAATATTTATTTTAAAAAACAGGAACCGTGCTATGAATTTTGAAACACCTTCTATAGATTGTATTTATAGATTTTTGTTTTCAGAGATTGGTAATTAAAATGAGCACCAGTATCTATGTTTTTTGTTTTCAGAGATTAGTGATTAAAATTAACATCTGTAGCTTTGGTAACGAATTTGTTTGTATAGTTTTGAGAATGAGTTGGAGTCAACTTGAAACTTTAGTCAGCTTTGCACCAAAGAACTTGCAATATTACTAAGATAAGTGAAGTTTTTAGTTTCTAATTTGTTCATTCTTTAGAGTTGAGTTTTATTTATGGGGTTCTTTAAAAGACAAAGCGTATCGTTCCAAACTTCACAAACTACAAGAACTTTGACTACCAGCTGTCTCGCGCAGTAGAGAGAGGCCGCGAGAGTGGGTTCAAATCCAATTTAACTACCCTATATTTTAAATAAATTGGTTAAAAACATATGATGTCACTTTTCTTTGTTATAATTTTTAAATTCAACAAACATTATTCTGCACTGTTATATAATGAGAATGCAATTCTAATGAACTTAGTTTGTAAATGTAATATGTAGTGAGTGACCTCCACTAAACGTGTTACCTCACCATCTTAAAGGAGAATCCCTTATTTATGATGTGGATGGCTGATGCAATGTACACAAGAGCCTTCAGTCTTTGCCCTGGTCTTGCTTAAATCAGTGTGTTATACAGTACAATATTTAAGTGAAGGGACTGGTGACTCAATGTCAAAGTGTTCACTCTTGTTTGCAGCAATATGTTGCTAAATTTAGTGGCATCTTTACAAGTGATGAAACAATTCTATTTGGTCAAAAATGTGGGAAATCAGTAAATGCAGACCAGCGATCTCAAGTCTTGCAGCATTTAGCAAGTAGTAAACATAGAATGACAGCTTCATGTACAACTTCTAGACAAGTTCTTTTAGGTGAAGTAGCTTCCTCGTCAAAAACTTTGTTTCAAATAATTCTGAACATTATGCAGTATTATGCAAGACTTTTCCTTCATGTGATATTACTTTACATAATTGAGAAATCCAGAGCTCAGAAATTTTCTGATGAAATACACAAATTTTGAAACAATCAGCACTAAACAAATTGTATATGCCTGTCTGACACGAAGAAATATCTACAAAGATCGGAGGAAAATGTGAAAATAAAATAATTTGGGTAACATTGACAAATCACAAGACTCTAGCGGTAAGAAAGTGGGAAATGTTGTGCTAGGTATGCTTGAAAATGATGAAATAGTTTCCAAGCAATGTTTTCTATTAGCATGTGGAGAAATATCAGCATTGAATCATGTAACAGTGGCTTGCTTATTCAATGAATCTCTGCAATTCTTATGGCCAAATGGGGTGAAATTTGTAAGATTTAAAGCTTTCACGGCGCACGTTATTTATTACAGTTTCACGGGTGATCAGCCGTGTGAGGTTTAAAAACATTGAGCTTTCGGCCATTGTAAACTCTATGGCCTTCGTCAGAATGAAAAATGACCGTTAGCTTTCCGCTCCCCATATATATACAATGTTAGGTGGGAGGGGGTTGCGTTGCCCTGGCCAATGAGCGGGTGACGATTTGTGATTGGGCCTGCTGTTTCGGGCTATGTTTGTCACCGGCCACAGTGTTTTCTTGAGGGTCAGTACTTGGTCCAGAATCACTATAGTTGCTGTTGTGGACGTGTTTCATGGCTATTGTCCAGGCAGGGCTTAGCTGAAGTCCGCGGTCCCTGTTGTAATTGTTTGGATGTAGTTTGATTTGGATGGCTTCCATAATGACCCTGTCCCAGTATTTATCCGTATGATCCAGAACTTTGATGTCTTCAAAGTTTATTTTGTGGACATACTCTATACAATGCTTGGCCACTGCTGACTTATCTGGTACACCTTTCTTCTATTGTGCGTCCTGTTTGGCCTACATACACTTTACCACATTTGCAAGGAATCCTGTACACTCCTGGGACCTTGAGCTGAAGTGGTTCTTTTACCGGCCTAAGGTATTCTTGGATCTTCTTTGGAGGCGTGAAGAAAGTCTTAATGTTATACCTAGCGAGTATGTGGGAGATCTTGTTTGAGACAGAACCATAGAATGGTATGTAGGCTTTATTCGGCCAGCTATCCATCCTTTGAGTGAGGCGTTGGGGGTTGTTGCGATTGTTTTCAACCTTCTTGCGTGCCTTTTTGATGTCGTTATCACTGTATCCGTTTTTTAGCAAGGTGTCTTGTAGGTATTTAAGTTCTTGCTTAATGTGGTCTTCATCCGCAATATCAAAAGCCTGGTGAAACAAAGTGGAGATAACTGTCTTCTTTTGAGTAGGATGGTGGTGACTGGAGGGGTTCAAGTAGCAGTTGGTGCGTGTGGGTTTCCTGTATACTGTGTGACCTAGGCTGCCGTCCGGCTTCTTGTAGACCAGAACATCTAGGAAGGGAAGTGAGCCATCGTTCTCAACTTCCATGGTAAACTTGATGTTCGCATGTAGGTTGTTGAGGTGGTCTAAGAAGGCGGAAAGTTTTCCTTTTCCATGTAGCCAGATAACAAAGGTATCATCCACGTATCTGAAGAATGCCTTTGGTTTGTCTGAGGTGGTATCCAGGGCAGTATGTTCCAAGCTCTCCATGAAAAAGTTGGCAATAGCAGGTGACAACGGTGAACCCATGGCTACACCATCTGTCTGTTCGAAGAACTGGCCATTGTAATTGAAATATGTGGAAGTGAGCGTGTGTCTGAAGAGCTGGGTGATGTCTTCCGGAAACCGTTAAGATAAGAGCTGTATTATTATTATTATTATTATTATTATTATTATTATTATTATTATTATTATTAACGTCCTCCAACATTGCGTCATATCAGAGAGCTGTAGTGAGTCCTCTAGTGGCACTCTGGTGAACAAGGATTCCACATCAAAGCTCACCAAAATGTCATCCGGGTCCACTTTCAGTGCTGAAATTTTCTGTATAAAGTGGCTGGAATTTACAATATGATGTTGACAGTCACCCACCAGTGGATTCAGTAGAGTGGTAAGATGTTTGGCAAGTAGGTAAGTAGGTGAGCATATGGCATTCACAATGGGTCAAAGGGGTACTTCAGGCTTGTGAATCTTTGGCAGTCCGTAGAGTCTAGGTGGAGCTGCTGCGTGTGGAATGGTGTTTTTCTGTACTACAGTGGTTAGGGGTGAAATTTGATAGTGTTACTTATGGATGCTGCTCCAGATATGTAGAAAGCCTTTCTGTAAGCTTCCCGCACATGATATACGTAAATTGTATAGTACATGGTTTACATAGAGTATGTGAGCAGATGCGTACATTGTATCCTAAAGTAGACAAACTGGCCTCAAGTAGCAAAAAGGTTTTAGTGTAAGCGTCAGCAAGAACTGATTTGTTCAGAACTAAAAGTTCAGACCCATAGTTACTTGTTGGGGGACATGGTTGGAAGCAGCAGTGTATTATGCAAACAATTTTGAAGATTTTAAATCAGTGATTGATGAACTAAATAAGGATGATGCTTCAACTGAAATTCTTAAGAACTTACTCAATGACAGTACCTAAAAAATGAATGGTCTTTGTATCTGCAAATTTGAGCTTTTCGTTTCACTCTATCAAAAAATTAGAAACATCAACCAGTTTAATCCAGTTAATAAAGTGCATGACATTGAGAAAGAAATTAATTTATTCAAAGGTCCAAAAGTATAAGTTATTAAACAGAATTTAAAAGCCTGTTTGAAAGAAGAAATTGTGGATTACACATTATGTGTAAAATTGCCATGTTCTGGAAGGGGAAGTAGATGTTGGTTAAATTGAAAATGTGTGTACCAGTGACATTCCTTTGATGAAATACACAAGACTTTCTTCATGTGAAGTTGACAGGTCCTTCTCCAAGTATTGTGCATTGTTTCAAGACAACCAACATCAGTTTGTGATGGAAAAATTGGAGAAAGTTTTCGTGGTTCACTGCAACAGTGAGTTGTTTCAATCCACCACTGCCTCAGCATGATTGATGAGTGATTTTCTAACGTAAGTATTTACAGTTTTGTCATACTGAAACAAAATATTTTTGCATTTTTTGTGCATTATATTTATATTTTCCTACATAAAAGGAAAATATTTTAAAGTTATTTTAGCACATAAAAATCCACTCCCTAGTTATCACAAACACAAAGAAGGGATTCCCAATAAAGGAAGTGACCCTTATTGAAACAGTGTCAGATGTTCAGATGTTACTGCATAAGATAAAGTTAACCCATTTACAAATGGAACACCATAAAGGAAGTGGTTTCCATTGTTCATGGAAAGGCATTTTGAACTCCCAGAAAGACATGCTAAGGCCATTCATAGAGTTTAAGCACGTGTATCAGAAGTGATAATTGGCACATGGTTTGATGATCCAACAGGCATCCTAAATGCAGGGCCTGAAGGATTACAGTAACTTTTATGAAATTACATATGGAAATGTCAAGGAGATGACTACTCTATTGGCTACATCCATGTATATGGTCTTCGCCCAATGGGTCGTCTTCCTTTGTCTAGCGGTAACATGCTAGCCAATAGTTGACGAGGTTTCAGGTTCAATCCTGGCAGAGGACAATGGATTTTTTTTCAGGTGTAAAAATCTGTAGCATGGTTTCCTCAGAAGAGAAGCAAATCTAGTGGCCCAATGTTGTATATTTATGACTAGAGCTAGGAAGTTCATGCATTTCCATGTTTTTTCATAGGGGTTAAAAATGTATGCTTTTACATTATCTGCACGAATTAGGGAATTTTCAGTTATTTGGACATGATTTTATAGTGCATATAACCGCATATTTTCTTGATTTTTGAAAAATGCATATTATTTTAATGTTATAGCCCCTATATTGCATATTTTAATGATTTCTATGGTTTTTTATTATTGTTCTCCATCTGGATAATATTTTTCATATTGGTAATATTGCACATGATGACACAACTCACAAAGATTTCAATATTATAGCCCCTATATTGCATATTTTAATTATTTTTTCCATCTGTATAATATTTTTTTTACATTGGTAGTACTGCACATGATGATGCAACTCACGAAGTGGCGAGAACTAATGCTGAGTCATGTTGTCATGCAGTGAATCCCCTGTTTCATCCTTTCATTATATGTATGTTCGTAGAAAATAATCAGTGCATTATCTGAGAGGTTTATAGTAGCAAAGATAAAGTGCAGGTCAACGTTTTGAGCAGCATAATTATAGCAACGCTTGCCGGCCCACCAGTATTTGTGCCGTAGTCTTCAAACATAAGTGTTGTGAACTGGTTCCCACCAAATTAAATTAAGCGTATAAAATGTTAAAAAGCTCTTCAAATGTCGAAAATAAAACCAACTCCGAGTGCTAGATTAATTAATTTACAGAACGAGTTTTCGGGTGATTTAATATCTACAGATAATAGGGCACTCTTTTGTGGAGCATGTGAGAAAAATGTAGGGAGTGAGAAAAGATTTCAAATAGGTCGGCACATAAACACAGCAAAACATAAGGAGAATTTAATCAGAAAACTCGCAAACAAAGAACCTGTTCAAAAACAGCTAGTAGAGTGTTTAGGAAGTAGGGTTACTGAATTTTCCTATGACTTGTGCCAAGCATTTTTAGCTGCTGATATTCCCTTGTTCAAAATTAATAATCCGACATTTAAAAACTTTCTTGCCAAGTACACTGGACAACATGTGCCTGAAGAAAGTACACTGCGTAAGACTTATGTAGGACATTGTTACAATAACGTATTGCCAAATATACAAAATGAATTAGCGAATCAGTTTGTGTGGCTGTATGTTGATGAAACCCCTGTTTCTGAGCGCCGTTCTATTGCTAATATAATCGTGGGTACTTTAAATAATGAACAAAAGACTACACATTATATTCTTAATGGGTGCGAATTGTCGGCCACTAACAATGTAACTGACCCAGTTTGTGATGGACACTTTAAAATTACTATGGCCATGTGGAATCAAATATGCCCGGTTACTTTTATTTATTAGTGATGCAGGTCCTTATATGCTAAAATCAGGACAAACTCTGAAAGGTATTTTTCCTAACTTAATTCAAATAACTTGTTTGGCACACGCTCTTCATCGCATTTCTGAGACAATACATGATTCTTTCCCACTGGTAGATAGATTTGTGTCGAGTAACAAGAAAATTTTTGTTAAAGAGTTAAGTTGTTTAGATCAACAGCACCTAATATCCGACTTCCACCTGCACCAGTGTTAACTCGATGGGGAACATGGGTCGATGCAGTTTTATATTATACTGAGCACATAGAAATAGTCGAAGAGGTAGTTAATTCATTGGACTCGAACGATGCTTCATCAATGGAAACTGTGCAAAATACTTTGTCAGACACTGGGTTAAAAGAGGATCTTAGTTTCATATCTGCCCATTTTAATTTCTTACCAACAGCCATAACGGCATTGGAAGCTGTAGGATCTCCTTTGCATGAATTACTTACTGTCTTTGAAAAAACAATATGTGACCTAAGTTCGGTTCCTGGTAGCACAGGACAAAAAGGGAATTATGTAATTTCAAAACATTCTGGTTATAACCAGATATGCAATATTCAAGACATCCTTGAAAGAAAACCATGTCACACCAAGAGACTTGACTCTCTCTCTGTAAAGCAGTTAACATCATTTAAATATGGCCGAAAACATCTTATGACGTGGAGAGAAGTTTTTCACGTTACAAAAGTGTTTTGCGAGACAACATACAATGTTTTACAGTTGAACATTTTTGCAAAGTGTTTGTTGTGAACTGCAATTTAGCAGTTAATACTAGCAGCGGGACCACTTCTGCTTCAACGTCTAAGGAATATGGTAACTTTATTTATTATTTATACTAACTCGTCTTGTCTACAGCAAAGGGACATCAATCGTTTTAATTAATAGTGCACATTTCTTGGCATATTTTCAAGTTTTTAAGAGCATGTATGCATGCATTTTTCAGTGTTTTTTAGGGCATGAACTTCCGAGCCCTATTTATGATACTTCAAAAAAAGCTTTCCCCCCACCGGTTTGAGATCTCAAAGGTGATATTAACTGATTTTTATGTGCTAAATTGAATGGCGATTACAGTTTTTCTTTGTCCCGTAAAGTTTTTCTACAAATCACTAAACATTATAATGAAAATAATGAAAAATGGTATGCTTGATGTTAAAAAAGCATGTCATAAAATAAATAAAGAATGAAAAATTTCTCAGTAAACAATAAAAATAAATACCTATATACCTGTAAAAGAGGGTATGAAGTTACAGTTTCCTTGCCCGGAAGGATGACTGTGTTGATTTATGTTTATAGCCTGGCTGAGCGATTTCCCTTTTCAATCACCAAAAGTAGTTCGCTAGCATCGCAACATTCCACCGACCCTGATATCTCCTCTCCATCTCTTTGATTTCTTGATGGAATCTTTCACCTTGTTAATCACCGAGGGATCCTAAATTATCAGGAAAATAGTCTAGATGCAAATACAAAAAGTGAAGTTTTAAACTCATATTACACCCAAGTATTCATAACTTTTCTAACACATTTCTCAGAATTACTTCATATTGCGGATCCTTTGTATTTCCCAGAAACTTATTGACTACTTATTTGAAAGCACACCATGCTTGAAGTTCTCTATCATTCATGACATCCAAAAATGCACTGTGCTTCATTAGCTGCCTTATCTGAGGTCCATCAAATACGCCTCTTTTATCTTAGCTTCAGACATCACAGAAAATTTACTACTCAAATATTTGAAACACAAACCATTTTTGTCCAATGCTTTCACAAATTGTTTCATAATACCTAGTTTTATATGCAATGGAGGTAATAACATTTTCTTTGGATCAACTAGACTGGCATAAATTACATTTTTTTCTCCTGGTGTTGTTAAACTCTATCTCTTAGGCCATTTTCTCGTTGTCCAATGTTTAATCCTATCTCTACTGTCCAATTCGCATACAAAACATGGGTATTTTGTATAACTTCCTTGTTGCCCTAGTGAGATACTGGATACCTTTAGATCCCTGCACAATAGCCATTGATGTTCCTGGTAATTAATCTTTTCTAAAATTGTTTCAAGATTTCCATATGACTCTTTTAGGAAAACGAATGTGCAAGTGGTACTGAGGCAAATTTGCTTCTATTGTGCAATAAAACAGCTTTTAGGCTTCGTTTTGAAGCATCAATAAATAAATGCCAGTCATTACTATCATATGCTGGTCTTCCCAGTTGTTGAATTAAACCTGGTACATCACTGCAATAAACAAGCTGGTCTTCCATCTTGAAGAACTTGGTAAATTCTTTATTTCTATTCCTAAACCAGGAAAATGTGGTGTCTGGGCCCAGCATATCTTTCTCTTTTAATCTCGATCCTAGTAATTCGCTCTTGTCCTTGGTAAGACCTAAGTCTGTTACTAAGTCGTTGAACTCTTTCTCGACTAAAATGCTGTGACTGTCTTCAACAGTGTGTGCTGGGAAATACTCATCAACATTGGAATCTTCTATTGACTGAGACTGAACTCTCAGTGTCCTCTAGTTGAGTTGGTGGAACAGGAATAGGGAGATCTACTACATGTGGCACAGGTCTTAGAGCTGGTGCAAGACCATCTGGATATTTAATTTTTGATTTATTTTTTATTGTACCTAGATACATTACACATAAAGATTTTTTTGTTCATGCCATATCATAGGAATCCTGTACTTCACTGATTTCTGTTTTCCAGTGTACCACTGCCTTAGTCCTTCACTACATGTTTTGCAAACAGTATGTGAAACCCATGTTTGATTTTGATCTCCTAGCTTAACATTAAAATATCCAAAATACACCTGTTTAATAAATGATGTAATGTTAGTTTTCTGCTTCTGTAGCAAGGAAGAACCACGCACATAACAGAAGTTATTAGGATGGATCACACATTTTCTCCTAGAAGAGGTTGAAGTCATTGTTAAAAATGTACCACAACACAATACAAACTAAAAATAAAGAAATAGAAATGATAAATCTTTTCCAGAAATCACACTACCAATCACCGCAAGTTATAAGAAGCGACTAAAGTACATATATACCTTAATGCAGATGTGTCCCTATAAGGGTGAGTAATTAACTGATGTTTGTCTAAGATTCAATAGTTGAAAGCTTTATTGCCTGCACATGGTCACACAGAAATAAATAAATACTAGCCGCTCGCACTCAAACTACTTACACTAGTTATCAGTTCATCACGGAAGAACATAAGGGGTGGCTTATTTTGTAAATATACAGTATTTACGCTCTGAAGATCCACAATGAGTGTTATTCATTTTCTTCTTCTTTCTTTTCCTGATTACCCTCCCCTTATGTAGGACTTACAAGCCAGTGCCTAGGGTCAGACGCCTGTCGGGAAGTACAGGAACCTATGGACCGGACAGAGTGAAGACCTGGAAGCAGGTGGTCAGCCAAGCATCAGGTATGATAGTGAGGAAGAGGATGAGATGAAATGCAGGTGAAATCGATGATTGGAAAGGTGTTAATGGAGCAATTGGTGGAATGAGTGACGAGGGAAACTGGAGAAAACTCGCCCTGATACTGCTTCGTCCAACACAAATACCACATGCGGGTCCCTGGGATCAAACCTGGGCCACCTAGGTGGTAGGTGAACACACTAATCGCTTGGCCACGGTGCTGCCGTTATTCATTTTAAGTGATAAAATTACAGACCTATAATAATATAATTATAGTTTCATACATACAAATTATTGTATACGCCTAGTATCTAGTTTAATTTATAAAATTTCAAACTGCATAAAAATGGTAGGTGTTATGGAAAAACTGTTATCCTTTTCAAAATCAGTGCATTTTTTTTCCATAAAAATACCCAATGTTCATCAAAACCAGGAAACTGCAGCAGGCTAGTGTAGTTGACAGGTCAAGCATTTTATGGTTACATGACCAGTATTTTCATTCCTTGGCTCAGGAAACATGAAATTAGCTACCAGTTTTGTTCTAATAAATGGTTACCAATCCCACCTTACGTACAAGGTAAGAAAATTGTGTGATAATAATTGCATTTTTTGTATGTGCTGCCTAGTGCAACACATCTGCTGCAGCCTACTGACATCTCTGTCTTTCAAAGTCTGTAACCAAATTGGTCAAAACTTATAACAGAATGGAAATGAAAGCAAGTAATATGAGGGTGATTCAAATATAAACTGTGAGTCAGAAAACTGCACAAACAGATCCGAGTGGGAGGTAGAGTGGGGGGGTTGAAGGTCAATCTGTTAGGGAAGGGGGACCAGCTTGATTAGCTGTTTCACTAGTTTTTGGCATCAGTACAGCCATGAGTGAACAACAGCTTCGTTTGTCTGTAGCACAACACATTATTATAAAGTTTTTAACCAATGAAGGGGTTAAACTTGGGGATTTTAACTCATTTGAAGCCACAGTTTGGGGACATTACACTATCCCAGAATCGAGTGTTTACTGGGGCCAGACAATTCTAGAGTGGCTGAGGAATTGTGGAAAAAGGTCATGCTCAACACCCAAGGTCAGGTCTCACAGATGACGACATCCATGCCATTCAAGAGCTTATTGAAGGTCATCACCGCTGCACTCTTGAAGAAATTGCATCAGAAGTGGGTGTCAGCATCGGGAGTGCTCACACCATTATCAGTGGACATCTTGGATTTAGAAAAATTAGTGCTTGATGGGTTCCGAAGTTGCTGACCCAGCAGCAAAAACAGTCAGGTTGGAGATGTGTGAGAGTGAGCGAGTAGGGATTAAGGGCCCAGTGACAAGTCATTTGGGCCTGGAGATGTGTGACAGACTTCTGAATCGATTCTGGCAAGAAGGGGAGGATTTTTTTGAAGTGCATTGTTGCATGTGACAAGACATGAG
This sequence comes from Tenodera sinensis, assembly GCA_030765045.1. NCBI lineage: Eukaryota > Metazoa > Arthropoda > Insecta > Mantodea > Mantidae > Tenodera > Tenodera sinensis. The sequence goes on from CM060964.1 coordinate 170,055,834, forward strand.
CCCATCAATACACTCCAGAATCCAAAATGCTGAGCAAGTAATGATGAAGAAAGGATGAAGTCTGTCCAATGAAGGCCAAGCCAAAAAAGTTCTTGCAACTGTGTTTTTGACTACAGAGGAGTTTTACTCATTGATTTTCGCCACAATCAATGTATGGTGAATGTGGCTTACTATTGGCAATTGTTGAGGTCAGCAAAAGCCGCCTACCGAAACAAAAGATGTGTGCCCATCAGAAATATCCTTCTCCAAGACAACACTAAGCCTCACACAGCAAATTTGACAAGGGTCACATTGGAGGACATGCTCTGGAAAATCCTTGACCACCCTCCCTACAGTATAGACTTGCCCCCCCTCCTCCCCCCTGGACTATTTTTTGTTTGCGTCCATGAAAGAATCTCTTGGAGGGAAAAGATTTGAAAACAGAGAAGCATGTGTGCAATTGGTTGATGACATGCCCTCAAACTTTTTTGAACAAGGAATATTCAAACTTCCAAATCGTTTGCAAAAATGTGTAGAAAATAGTTATGTAGAGAAACAGTGAAGGTGTTACTTGTGTACATGTTTAATCAATAAATATAATAAAAAATTATCATTTGTACTCGAATAACCTTAGTAAATGTGTGATAAGAGCACTGTTTGCATCTTTGTTCGAGAAAACAATGCAAGAGAGAGTCACTGCAGATACTATTAAAATGGATTATTTATGCCAACAAGCTTACTGCTGGTGTTTTTAAACACACAAGCCGTGTGTGGGCAATGTTTAAGAGGTTGAATCAGAAACTGAGAAATTCAATGCCATAGCCGGGATTTGAATTTTTTGGTTTCTGATTCAACCTCTTATTTAAAAGGATTTTGTAAACCTGGCCTGCACCCATGTAATCCTGATGCTGTGCATTATGATGCTATATATCTAATGAATCACAGAAAGGACTGAAGAGTTTAGAGAAGCAGCACATGGCGGTCTATGGGATGGTGAAGAATCAGCAAAGGAACTGTTAATCCTATGGCTGAAGCTTTGAACAAGGGCTATGAAGAGCATTCAGAATGTTTATCAACAGAAAGAACCTATAAGAGATGATGAACCGCATATATCAGTTTTGTAAACCACAATTAACCCAATCATCGCAACCATGGCACTCAAAACAAGAAGATTAGTTTGGTGAATTTCATGAAACTGACAATCAACATGCAGCAACCAATAATGCTGACTCAATTATTATTTAAATGCAAGGTGGCTCCAAATAGAGAATCAGTATCACTTTGCAAACAGCGTAATCAGGAAAACAGATCCTCCAAAGATATCTGCAGTAGCAAGAAAAACTTAAAGACTATCCCTTTCAGTTATGTGTTCTGGTTGTTAAAATATTGGAGAGAAATAGAAGGTCGGGGGGAAAAAAAAAAAGAGAGAAAGAAGAGAGAGAGAAAAACAAGCTAGAAAATGTAATACAAAAACTGCTCAAGGTCAACCCTGAACTAAATCACAGTCCATGAAAAGAAAAGCTGAGGAGAGTGAAACATCCGAGGAAGAAGATATTCAAGTTGCCTCAAAAAATATGATGTAGGTATAGGCCTAGCCCAACTAATAAGTAGTGATGATGAGTCAAGTGATGTGCCAAACTTCCCAAGCAAGAACAGTATTATTGCAGGTGCTTTTGTTAAGTTAGTTCGAGTTGTCAGAGAAAAGAAACACTGTTCCCTACAGATATGCTTATGTAGTTTAAGAAATGCAAAACCAGTGTCAGATTAAACTGATACATTTCAAATTAAAAGACAGTATTTTTGTGGCAGATTTGAGTGATATATTATCAATTCTACCACAACCTAGTATTCAGAATATCGAAGACAGAATGTGGTACCACTTGTCATGTAAAATTGATGTTAAAGAAAAGTAGGTTAGGCTAACAACAACTAAAGTGGAAATAAGCCTAATTTGTTTTCAAATCTGGTTAACGTTATTGTATTGTAGCCATGATTAATCTAAATAAATGTAAATAAGCTTAAGTATAGTTCCTTAAACCTCAACTACAGCTGTTAGGTTCAAGGGACCACAGCAATCCTAATGCTTTTGCTTTCACTCCTCCATTAATTTTAACTTTGAGGATATTTCTCTTTTAGTGCCTTTCTCAACTTCAAAGTACTTTAATGCATGAAGGGAAAGTTTGCACTGTACACTTCTTTGCTGTTCTGTTCATATACTGTGGTGCCACAGATCCCACAACTGCGTTTGTGTCTGTACTGTGGAATGTCCCACTGGAACTTCCTATCTGAGGTCAGGTGAACCGAACTTTGAACAGAAACTTGAAATATGCTTACCAGAATTTCAAGCGACATACCAGAAATTGAAGTTTCTAATACATGGACGAAGAATATATTTAAAGTAATCATAATACCAATTGTGTCATTTGACAGCGACAATAAAGACATCCAAAGCAGTGGACCTGATACTGTAAATGACAAATATTTTTATGGTAAAAATAGATTAGGTGATCTGCATGGGGCATATCAGAAATACCAGTGCCTCTTGCAAGAAAGTGTGCCTGAAATGTGTGAACGGCAATCCAGAGCGAGTAATGCAAGATCACCTGCAGACTTTTTATTTGTGGAATAGATTGAACAGAACGACTCGTAGTTTTGAAAAATATTCAACAATAACCTTCTTCAAGCACTAAATTCAAGTTGATTAGCTGTGTACAAATACTCAGTTAAAATATATTTTTAGATGAGAACTTGTTTTCCTTAAACTTACAAGCTATACTTGAAAAAAAGAAAAAAAAAAAAAAAAAAAAAAAAAGAAAACGTTGACATGTTAAAACAGAATGTTTTGTTCCAAAGACTATACAATTGTGTTCAGTGTATAACAAAGGTACACAACATCATTACAGTCTCATCATTTAAATTCTGTGCTGGTACAATTCTGTTCCATTTATTCACAGAGGTTCTATGGACTGTGCAACTGTGTTAATGTCTGAAACGCACATGACTATGGTTAAGGTTAATTGTTATGCATGTTCTGAACATAGTCAGGCCCTAGATCAATATCTGCTGAACAATGGACGAGTTATCACTTTCTATGAAATGTATTTCGTAATAGGCTTTATGTATTTGTAATATAATTCTATTGGAATAATCAGTTAAACATAGCTGTGATCCCCAATTACAGAAATGGAAAATTACTTACTGGAAAATTTTCGCTAGAGGGTCACTACTGGTGTGTCAACCCTATAAATGAACTGAGCATGTAATTACATAAGTATCCAGGATCTAATCACTTGTGCCCACTGTCTGTGGTACCTTATGTAGTAAGAGCAGGTAGTAAACATTACTAAACACTACTTTTAAAAAATAATTCTATTATTCACATTTTGTGGTTATTTTGGCATATAAATATTTTTACATGATTTTCCCCTCTCGTTTTGTATTATTTATTACCATGACACGTGCAGTCATACACAGCTAGACATAAACGACGTGAACATACAGCATTATAGTAATAATTACAAAGCCGCTTATCACAGAATACAGAAATTAGTCCTGGTTTCTACACGAGTAGGTTAAGCAGCATTGTATATTTGAGTAACGGTAAAATGGTCACCTTAAATTTACTCATGTTGGAAAACTTATGCTCGTATTCCGTATTATTTTTTACTCCTATTATTTTATTTTACTAGACCGTTTATAATGACATACACAATTCAATACACAGACTAAAAATTAATATAAGCACAATGCCCCATCATTTTCCTCATATATTTACTCACCCTTATTCAGCTGTGAACACCACGTTATCCGACGCCCATGTCTTTTTATTGTAAGTATTTGCTAATCAAGAGTTGGTGTAATCTGAAAACACATGTCAAATCTTCACATATTCACAACACTGTCATCTACTCATGTACTACATACTTATCATGTGTCATTTGTGACGTTGGTAGTCTTTGTCGGTACAGCGGGAACATCGGAAAGCTAATAGCAGCAGAATCGCCAACAGAAAACCGCTTGAGTTAACTTAAAAAGATGAATACATAATATAAATAAATGAATGGATATGTGTGTGTGTGTGTGTGTGTGTGTGTGTGTGTGTGTGTGTGTGTGAGAGAGAGAGAGAGAGAGAGAATGTGGCGCGGATACAGCGGGGTGCCAGGGGGCCCGGGCCCCCCTGTCATATCCTACCTTACTGCTATAAATACCCTATGTGTGCTACTTCATCATCACGCAAAAATGGCCAAACCGATTTCTATGAAAATTGGTATATGTACTACGTTTGATAGTGGGTCCACCTTAAAGACTAGACCATTGAGGTGGAAGGTTTCTAATGGGGCCCAAATTGAATAAATCAAAATAACTTGCCATATTTTGGGAGTTTTTGCAAAAATGTTCCTTAGAAAATATTATTACCCATGATGTTAAGTTTTGTAATCAGAAACATTTCAATTGACTGAATATTTAAAGCGTTATTGGAAGTTCTCTTTACAACTATGCGGGTACGTGTAACATCGCGTTATAAGTAACGATCGTTTAAACTTTAAACAGCCATACGGAATGGGCACAATTAAATGTTAAGATTAAGATTTTTAAAAATTTTTGCTCAAGACTGTCAGTATGTCCCTTATCAGACACTATTCTCAAAGAAATTTATTTTTATGTTTTCAAAACATCAGTAATAGAATAGAATCTGCATATTTTCGAGGCTGACGTCAATATAAGGCTATGGCCCGGGCCGATCAGCTGATAGCCGAGAACCGGGCATGCTAACAAACATGGCTACCAGTGTGGAATGTTATGGGGCAACACGTGTTAGTTTTGTTTAATTGAAAGTCAATTAGTGGCGGTATATGTTGTTTCAGTAATTTTGTTTATTTGTAAATATTGTAAATTAATCAAAATTAATTTTTCAGCAGTTTTCTTGTTGTAGTACGAGAATTATAGCATATGTTTTTCGCTGCACTTTTTAACAGTTTCTTTTGGGCAACTGAACAGTTTTCGTAAGTTCTACTTGTTATAGTTGAACTATTAAACTAAAATGATTATTTTCATTTATAGCGTGTAATTTTAAGTGATTTAAGAAATGGTTAATTCTTCAGTGAAGTTATTCAAGAATCCATAACCTATATTGTAACATGGTGATACCGGTACTGAAAGGTATGTAATTCTACTTTTGTTTTAGATGTAGAATTGAACAATATGCGTCGACGTTGTAGTGTGTATCGATGTAAAACTAGTTAGGACACTATATATATATATATATATGATAAAGGACAAATCTACACCAAAAACTGTTGAACTAAAGATGGTATGGGTTGGTTTTTGTTAAACCATTCTGGCAACTGTTAAATGCAATGAATGTTAGCAAAACATTTACCAAATTAATCAATAAATTTAGAAAACAGGCAGTAGCTAGGTCATTTACATTTTCCCACCTTCATCAAAAAGGGAAAACCATTATACTTGTGTCAAATTTTGTCCCCTGTCTGTACTCACACATGATGGAATTATGTAGGCAACGACACCTAGGTTAATGTGTACCTATATGAACAGGATAACAGAGTCCTGTGTTATCAAAATTTAGCCTGTGTTATCAGAGGCAGCATCCACACCTGCCATCAATAATAATATGCCACCCTAACCTAACTTTATAACATCATATCTCAACTCTTTCTCCACTTTTACAAATTAACACAGATATCACAGCCTAGCCTATTGCTGATAATTGCTATTTATGTGCAAATTTACCAAACCAGCATGGTAAATGTTGATAGACTGAGTTTAATTAGTATTTTGCTTCAATTTCTGGGATGACTATCTGAAGGACAAATCCACACCCAAAAACTTCTTGGTATGGTCACCGTATGGGTTTTGTTAAACCCAAAAACTAAACTTTGTAAATATTTATAATTGTAAGTTAATGTTAAGTGTAGCCTGTAAGCCGGGTCCTTTGTACCGGCACCAGGCCAAACTTTCAATAAACAAAACTGAAACTGAGAAAACTATATATGTCCCGCTGATAATAAGTTAACATTTATAGATTCCATCATTAATAAATATACAAGTGATAATGAAAAATAAGTCTTCCAGCTTCTCCGGGGTAGGCAACATATCAATATTACCATTATTTTAATATGATTGACTAGTTATAATAATATATCGGTTAGTCACAGTGGGCCATTAAAAATCAAAATATTGAGGATGAAAATTTCCATTTACATGTATATATTCAGTTTCAGTGGAATTAAGTTTGGCAATAATCATGTGGCTCGTGTTTACAATTTGATGATAATAACACCAGCTATTGAGATAGATAGTTAATCTTTACTATATTAATATGTGATTTATTATTTATGTAACGTAATATAATATTGTGCAGGTATTTTTGTTACGTGTTTTTATTTTCAATAATGAATGACAATTCAATGGATATCACTTCCTTACGCTCAGGACCCTCTGGATTAACGGACCTGACTCTGCCATCTAAGTTGTACAAAAATGGCGTCGGCTGGTGGGGTGATTTCTGAGGTGTTTCCACACGTTATCCTTCGTATTATTTTCTATGCCTTTGAATTATTGTCTCTTATAACAATTCCTATGTAAGTTTATCTTCATATTAGCAAAGCGAGTGTTTAAAAACTTTTATTTGGGCAGTATAGGGAACGGGAATAAATCTAATGACGTGTTGACTGTGCCGTATGTTTAACCACGTGTTCATGTTTATTGTGTTTCATCTAAGGCTATCGCAACGTTAGCCGTATAGTGTGGTTAATTTATATGTTTGCAAATACAATTTGTGTCACGATTACAGTGGTGAGAGGTTGTTGAACAAAAACTGTTCCAGTAGTGTACGTTAATGTAGTCATACCTCAACCTAACCTCAAACATCATAATGCCCCTTAACTGTTGCATTCCCGGATGCAAATTAAAAATCAGAAACTTTCAGTTAAAACAAGAGGTAAATTGAAACGTAAGGCTTGTAAATTATATTTAATTACTATAAATTGCAGCGTTATGTGTGTTGCCGGTGTGTATATAACATGGTGAATAGTGACGACAATAATTTCGAGACGCCGCACTCCTAGAGTTTTACCCATGTAAGTAGTATGCTGCTTGTATTTATACATTATCTTTTGTCTTTGTAATTTAAATGTGTATCTGTAGCTTAGAAGCAATGTGTTATGTTGCTGCATGTAAAACCGTAGACTATAGCAAAGTTGGGAAAATGTTTACAAAATCGGCCGCTCGAGAAAGCGAATGAAACATAGAGCAATGGATGCAGTTTTTATTGCTGATTACGATTTTGTAAGTTTTATTGTGCGTTCAAGCTTCGTATAAATCTGTATAAACGAGTATAATATATACTAGAATGATTGATTAATGCATTTACGTTGAAATGATTGCATAAACACTGTCCAAATTGTAAATATTTCGACAACACAGGACCCGGTCACCCCACTCATATACATACACTAACCTAACCTAACCTAACACGGGCAAAATTTCGATAACATAGGACCCTGTTACTACACTCATATACATACACTAAACCTAACCTAACACAGGAAAAACGAAAACGAAGCTTGACCGGCAAATAAAACTTTCAAAACCGTAATCAGCAATAACAATTTCAACGTAAATACATTAATCAATCATTCTAGCATATATTATACTCGTTTATAAACATTTATTTGCTAAATATCCGCCACATACGCGAAATAAAACCACTGCATAGCACATACGAAATTTGCTCATAAATAAAAAACGAAGCTTAAGCGCATAATAAAACTTTCAAAATCGTAATTAGCAATAAAAACTGCATCCATTGCACTATGTTTCATTCGTTTTCTCGAGCGGCCGATTTTATAAATAATTACCCAAAGTTGCTTTACAATGCTGATTTAAGGTTACGTATTTCATATATGTATTTCATTTACAGTGCTGTTTTACGGTTATTATTTTTAATATTTCCTCTGCTTTTGTGGATTCCCCCTGTAAAATAAAGTGTCATGAAGTGCTGAGTAATATGTTGTTGCAAACTGAGTAATCAAAAGTTTTCAGTAATAGTAAAAGCAAATTTCCACCCTAAAGCTTTTTAATTCAGTAGGTAGCTAATTATTCTAAATGGCAGCATTTGTATATCAGCCATCCAGTATAGTATGTTTTGTATAGGTATATAACATTATGTGCATTGTACAAGTGTGACAAACTGTAAACAATGATTAATAATTGAGTCAACTCAATGTCAACACTTCTGTTTTATTTAAGTAACATGCTGCTTGCAGTTTTGTCTATCTTCTTTGTAATTTGAGTGTGTAATGCAGTTACATAACGGCATGTAGATAGGTAGATTGCATGAATGATATTTAAGGTTATATATTTCATTGCCCATGGGTTATCGTTTAATATTAAATGTCGTTCTTTTTTGTTTACTTGAGGTTATGTTTAATACAGTGTTTTTGTGTTTAACACAGCCCATATTCACAAAATAGTCGTTTTATTACACAACATTTTTATTTTACTGCGTTGAAATCGTAGCCTGTAGACGAGTTGTTTATAAGTAGTTCCCACCACATAGGTCGCCATCTTGAATCACAGTGTCAGGTCCGGTATTTAGGAGGTCCTGTTACGCCGTTCCTCCAAACGGGGAAGTCATATTCACGTTCGGCCTCTGTCGGTTCCCTTCAATCAGTTGTTCCAAAGATGACGCAATCGGGCCGTAGCCTGTATTTCGCGAGAGCCTCGCCATATTTTATACTACTGTCGGTGACGCGGGTTGGTTAAACGTCGAGTTTCTGTACTTAAGGTTTTCATCTTGTCCCAGCACAATCACTAGCATTTTAAAAAATGTGATGGATCTAAAATACGACAGGTTCAGGGGTATACTTCCTGATATTAAACGAAGTGCACATAACAACTGGTAAACAGGTGACAACTATAGTAGTAATAGAGTGCAATTACAAACTCTAGTAACTGAGCATCTAAAGAAATTTAGGAAAGCGCTTCAACTATTCAGGGAACATTCAGAAAACAGCTATCATAAAATTGCCCTGCTGGAAAGCGAGAGTTTTAGAAAAGTGTATGAGGGGCAAAAACAATGTTGAACTTCAATTAAACAATGAAATGAAGTAAACAATTAATGAAAATCGTGTGAAACTGATCTCGATTGTGAAGCTATCATACTGTACGGTCGCCAGAACATTCCACGTCGAGGTCACAGAGATGATGGTGCCATAGATTTAGAGCATGAACTCGAAGATGAAAATAAAGGGAATTTTTAAGGAGCTTCTTAGTTTTCGTGTCGATGCATGGGATCAAATTACGCAGCCATCTTGTAAATGGGCCTAAAAATTCTACTCTAACGAGCAAAACCACCCAAAAATATTTGATAAATTGCTGTGCTACTATAGTTGAAAAAGAGATTATATACGATGTTAAAGAGGGGGAAATATTTTTCTATTCTAGTTGACGAAACTACAGACATCAGTGCAAATGAGCAGTTAACATTATGTGTGCACTTTGTTGACCTAGAAACGGGTTGTGTGAGGGAAGAATTCCTTTGATTTGTTGTAACGCACGATTTAAGTGCTGAAGGGCTATATAAGTTAATACTGGACGAACTGCGAGACTTGGGGCTAGACATTTTGAACCTTCGTGGACAAGGCTACGATGGTGGTGCAAATTTTTCAGGACTGTTTCGTGGTGTTCAATCCCAAATTTTAGCCGTTCAACCTCTCGCGTTCTATACTCACTGCGCCGAGCATTGCCTGAATCTGTCGTTTTCTAAAGCTCTAGACACAATTGACGAAATTTCTAATTTCGTTAGGGAATCTAATAAGCGGTCGTCACTCTTGTAACAAAAAATTAGTGAAGTGTGCTCTCAGCATAAGAAAACTAAATTGGTATCGCTGTGTGAAACTAGGTGGATAGAAAGGCATGATGCTGCTTTACACCTTAAGGAAATTTTTACTGCAATAGTATCATTCCTAGAAGAGGCAGGGTCTTTTAATAAAACTGCACACATTTTACTCAACTCTATCCTAAAATTTGTTCAGCTAGTTAACGTAGCTGAAATATTGGGAATGGCTACCTCTTTCCCGGCAGCTCCAAAATCCAACTCTTGATCTATTTCAGTGTTACGGAATGATTGAAACAAATTAAAGTTACAGTAACAGATGAACTATTCAGTAGATTCCCCCATGACAAACACAAGTACATTCTTAAACTCCAGAGCTTGATTCCTGGTTTTCAAAGTGATCTTACTTACAATGTTGACGATATAGTAAAAGCTGCAGGAAAATTAAAAAGCTGCAGGCATTTACGAATAAGATTTTTCCGGCACCATTACAGAGCTTCGAGGGAAATTAAACATATGGTTTATGGAAAATTCAACAAAATAAACCGAAAACTGCTATTGAAACACTTATACACACCAGAAATAACTTCTCTCCTAACATCAAGGAACTTTTAACCATCATGTGTGTCATACCAGCAGCAACATGCACAGCCGAACGATCATTTTCTACTTTAAGGCGTGTGAAGACGTATCTAAGGTCCAGTATGAAACAGGATAGACTGAATGGTTTAGTGCTGCTTAAAATCCACCGCAACATCGAGGTGACTCAGGAGGAGGTGGTTAGCCTTTTCGCAAAAAACATCCCAGGAGACTGCAGTTCCATTGACATGTAAGTTACAACACAACATCCTATAATTTTTTTCGTAGTGGAGCTAATTTCTAGTTAAGTAAATCGTAAAATTCAATTAACTAATCACTAAGTGCACCAGTCACATTCTCTGGAATTTCAGACGAATGTTCGAATGTCGTATCCATAATAGGAGTATTTTGTAAACATTTGATCGGTGGGTCTGTGGTGGTTACAGTCTTCTTCCTAGACAGGTGGTAGTTTAAACATTATTTATTTCAGTTAAATATTTAACTAGCCATGGCTTAAGCCCCGGCACTACAGCCCATGAAGAGCCGAGCCTTACCGCCCAGCCGCTGCGTCCCCCACCTCGGCACACTACAGATGTCATTGGTGGGGTGCAGTACTGGAGGGTGGAACGTGGTTAGCGTCCCGATCCCTCCCGGCCAGTTATGCGGTCTTCACGACCTGGGGCCGCTACTTTTCATTCCAGTAGCTACTCAATTGGTCCCCCCCGGGACCAACGAGGCTAAGTACAACCCGTGTCAGACCTCCCAGAGGGGGTAAAATCCCCATGCTGGTACCGGGTATCAAACCCGGGTCCTCCGCGCCATAGGCAGTCGCGCTATCAACTGCGCTACGCAGCCATGTTTTAGCATGAATTTAATTATTCTGAAGTGGTAGTGGACCGGAACCGGGCACCTCCCATATCGAATATTTCGAGATCCGCGCCTGTGATTGTGTGTAGGTGTGTGTGTGTGTGTATGTGTGTGAGAGAGATCATATATAACACCCGTGAAACATGACTTTTTCGTAGGAGGTTGAAAATTTTCTTTATGAATAATAGGCGTCAAATAAGGAGACACGTATTTTTTTATTTCCGTATTTTAAAATTATTTACGTAGTTATGGCCATTAGAAAGCAAGCAATTTCTGAGCGCACCGTATTACAAAATCACTTCTTACTCTAAGGGCACATATACAGTTGACAGTTGGCTTTTGGCGCACTGGAAAGGTTAAATACAACACTTTTAACAACTTTCGAACCGATCATTATTACAATTAATTTTGGACTTTTTTTGATGCTATATTTTGTAAAACAAAAAATAGAGTTTAAATAGATGTTTTAAAAATCTAGATAAAAAACACATACCCGCGCGCGTATTCCCTGACATTTTATCTATAAAATAAGACACTAAAAACTATGGAGCGTGCATAAGTACATTTGCTACAATTTATTTTTTCTGGAGACCAGCAAGCGCTCACGGACGACATAAAGTGGAGATCCATTTCCGCCCCAACTGCGAGCAAAGGAAATTCATTGTAACTACATCTCTTTATCAGTTCCAGATAGTGTCCTTATAAACAATTCTGATGAAAGACTAAACAATCACATATTTAATTTTAGTGGGAGAGGGTCGAATCATTAAATCTTGTGGTATAAATTTACATGAGTGGCAGTGAACATTGCATAAGATTAGACAAATGCTTAAATCCTTTTAATCAGTGTCCTTATAAACAATTCTGATGAAAAACTAAACAATCACAGATTTAATTTCAGTGGGGGAAGGTCGAATCATTAAATCTTGTGGTATAAATTTACATGAGTGGCAGTGAACATTGCATAAGATACGACAAATGCTTAAATCCTTTTAATCTTCCTAAGCAGACTTAACTAATGTAAGACACTTAAGTCGCGATTTATCGACAAAACTAAATTCAACGGAATCTCCTGATGTGCGAATGCATAATTCATGCACCATAAAAGTGTATAAACTTCATTCTACGTCAAATAAACCGTTATCCGAAACCTCTGGTTCTTGTGATAATAAAGATACATCAAGTGAATGCCACGCAAACCAAGAAAGTGAAAATTCCGTTTCTTCTTCAGGTAGTTCTGCGTCTGTGCAAGATGCTGATAATATTGAGGATATTAATAAGAGTTTAATTTCAACAGGCGAATCCCCTATAGAAAAAAAAGAACAGAAGAAAATTAATACAAAAGCGATATCCCAGAGAAAAGCTCCAGAAAGTGACAAGTTCCCTAGCAAAGATAGTTTTTCATGTTGAGGATAATGCAGCAACGTCCACTGAAAAATCAGAGAATAATGATATTATAAAACTAAACCCCGGCGCAACAGCCCATGAAGGGCCAAGGCCTACCGCCCAGCCGCTGCTTCCCCCACCTCTGCCTACTACAGGCATCATTGGTGAGGTGCAGTACTGCAGGGTGGGACGTGGTCAGCGCTCCGATCCCTTCCGGCCAGTTATGCGGTCTTCACGACCTGGGGCCGCTACTTTTCCATCAAGTAGCTCCACAATTGGTCCCCCGGGACTAACGAGGCTGAGTGCACCCCGTGCCAGACCTCCCAGAGGGGATAAAATCCTCATGCTGGTACCGGGGATCGAACCCGGGTCCTCCGCCCCAGAAGCAAGCGCGCTACCAACTGCGCTACGGTCGATATTATAAAATTAATTTAATCCTTCCGCACAACATTAAAAGTTAAAATGTTAACAATTTTGGAAGATTAACTACAATAAAATTAAAAAAAAAACATTTTGAAGATGCTAATAGTGTACATATAATAGTGTCAGCTAGCAGTGTTCTCCTTACTGTACTGTTGCAACGTTCATGGAGACCTCATGCAGTCAACAGTCGCCGAAATGTAAGGTGCCAATAATTGTGCGAGGTTACCGTGGCCGTTATCGCTTCCGCACGAGTCCGCTGCATTGATTTGTAAGTAATTTAATTACAGCTGAACTATTAGAGACTCTATTCTGATTTTTTCTGGGAATATTGAGTAAACTTCACTGTATTTTTAGTTTTTTTTCTTCAGATTTTTAAATGGCCACGTTTATTTTATATCTCACCTTAAAAATTGACTCATATAATATTAATAAAATTTTCTAATAAATACCTCACAAAAGAGTGTGATTTGTCTTTAATTTCAGCCAAAGGTCAGGTAATTTATTTGATTACAATTGGAGGTATGATTGATCGAAGGGTGAAGAGCGCGCGACTTTTGAGACATTTCAAAAATTAATATCTGTCAAAATAATTTTTTTTATAAAACGAAGACTTAACGAGGACCTACATCCAGAAATATTCAAGGATAAAATCGAGTATATTTCAAATCTACTGCTTTATGGCAGGTAACATGACGGTTGGCGATGTCTGCGTTCTTGTGTTATTTACTGCTTAGAAGTACTACGGGCTTCAGAATTCGTATTTAACATTGGAGATACTCAAAAAGCAGCGAAAGCCGACTTGGAGTTGCTTGGAATTAAACATTTGAAAATTAACCCTCAAATAATTATTTTGGACATATAAAACATTGGTCGGGGGACCCGGTTTCCCGGTACCGGCTTGGGGATTTTCTCTCGCTGGCAGACCTGATCCGGGGTGTTCTCCGCCTCATTAGGTCCCTGAGGGACTCACTTTGGAGCTTCTTTCTTCTTCTTCTTCTTCTTCTTCTTCTTCTTCTTCTTCTTTTCCGGTCCAACAGCCTTATTTAGCCCAAGACCGCCACGGAGACCCTCTTCCGTTGATTCCTCTCCCGGGCTTTCTTTTTCCATTGGCTTACATTGATATTCTTGAGGTGATTCTCCACATCATCCATCTACCTTTTTTGCTGGTCTTCCTGTCCGCTTTGTAGCATGTAGCGGGTCATCAAATGTAATCTCTTTGGTGATATTACCGTTCTCTCCATCAAACAGATGTTCTAGCCATCGTAATCTGCTAGCTTTGATGACTCTGACTCTTATAAAGGTACATTTCTGTATTATATCCTATTCGCCTAACATCCTTATCATCAAGGGGGCCAAATATTTGTCTAATGACTTTCCTTTCAAAGATTATAAGTCTTTCAGCTTTATCTTTGTTTAAGACCCAACTTTTTGCATTGAGCCACTTGATTGAAAAGTACCGCTCCCCGCATAACCGGCCGGAAGGGATTGGGGCACTGACGAGGCACTGCACCCCACTCATGACGCCTGTGTTGGGCAAAGGTGGGGGACACAGGTCGGGTGGTAGGCCTTGGCTCGGATGGGCTGTTGTGTCTCGGGGTTACAAAATATATAAAACATTGTGCACGTATATACTGATAAATTGGTGTTTAAGCAAAGTCGGGTGAAAATTGGCCAAGTATGTTTTTGAAACTGCTGCAACTACTGGAGTATATAAATATATGTTTTTTGGCAGCTCTTTTCAGCATTCTGAAGATTTAATGCCACAAAAATCTCTTAAATATCTAACTATTCACCTGACGACGCGACACTGAACAACGATTAGCTAATGTATAAACTTAGGCTCTCACGGCCGGCTGCTGACCATTAGCTACGTTTATCTCTTCCAGGCTTGTAGGCCGTGGCCCAGAAGGCATCGAAGATGCTGACGTTTCGCCAAGTACTGCGCTTGGCATTTACAGGGTAAGATGAACAGTTGTCTGAGAGCTCGAACTGTTAGAGAGAACGAATTAGAAAACAATCTTCAAAAAGCGAGAAAACTGGAGGTTCATAATGCGTATCAACTCAACCATAGACAACAGAAAAATGAGACAACTATGCACAATTTCCTTCCCCGCTAAGCTTTTGTCCAGTTATATTTAAATCTGTTACCAACGTTTTCCGCAGGTACGTTTTAATTCTGCAAAGCACCACCACCAGACCAAATAATATTACACATTGCCTGAGATCCAGAAAGGATTATTTTGTTGCCCAGTTAGAATGCTCTTCTACACAATGTATTGTATTACTTGTCATTAAGTACATCCCTTTTCACTGTGTTGGCCATCGCATTGACCGCCGTGTGATTAAACTTTGTTGTGCTTTGGCGGTCACAGTGACGGCCTAGGCTACTCGCTATAATGATAGAGGTCTGCACGGGCCGACTTTTTTACGCCCGGCCTGGCCCGGCACCAACCAAGCCCGGGCCCGGCCCGAGCCCGAGAATAGTCTATAGGCCATGGCCCGGGCCCGACCCGAGCCCGATTGTGCAATTTTCTGTTAAACAAAATTATCCTGCTGTTATTGACAATACTATTATAATTACTATTGTTATTATTATTGTAATTATTTTTATTTAATTATTATTATTATTATTATTATTATTATTATTATTATTATTATTATTATTATTATTATTATTATTATTATTATTATTATTATTATTATTATTATTATTATTATTATTATTATTATTATTATTATTATTATTATTATTATTATTATTATTATTATTATTATTATTATTATTATTATTACTATTACTATTATTATTATTATTATTATTATTATTATTATTATTATTATTATTATTATTATTATTATTATTATTATTATTATTATTATTATTATTATTATTATTATTATTATTATTATTATTAATTTATTTATTTATTTCCTAAAATCCAATTTTCGTCCAAATACTTACGCTAGCGAATGTTGGGTACCTGCATAAATAACGTTAGTACATTAATATTGTTTTGAGATCATGATGTCTCGTTAAAGCCTTAGAAATAACCTTTTTTTCCAAGTTTGAAGAAAAGGTTATTGGTGTGTTTCTAAGGGTTTATCGGGGAAATATACGATTATAAAACAATATTAATCTACTCAATCTGTTGTAAGCTATCTGCAATTGGCCATAGCAGAAATTAGGAGGTGGGAAGTTTAGGCATTATAAATCATTAAAATAGGCAGGCAAAAAGACATTATAAGCAGAAAAAAGTAAATATAAATACTAAAACAGGCAATAAGAGAAACCCAATAATACATTACACTATTCAATAACTGATCGTCATATTTTAAAGATCTTCAACGTTTTAAACGAAGTACTGCCGCGATACATGTCCCCCATCACGTTATGATAGGTTGGGGGGTGGGGGGTGGGGGGAGCGAGTTACATCTGGTGCAATGTACTTCAATGTCAGGATTCTTGATGAGGCCTACACAAAGACCTTCTTAATACTGAAAATCCATTTGTGAACATCCAGAAATAAGCATCGTTTCTCTTGTGACACGCTGTGAAAGACATGTGCTACGCAGGTCACGTGAAGCATGTTTGGAAATAGCACTTTTAAGGCTATTCCAGCCTTTTTCATATATGATGCAGCGTCACTGATGAAAAGTAAGGCGTCATATTGAACCTCTTCAGGCCGCAGCAAATTTAATGAACTGGTGAATAACTGCGCAATAGTTCGATTGTTAACTTTCTCAAGACACTCTGTAGTAAGCAAGACTGATTTCATTGATTCATCTTCTGTAGGATCTATTCGTCCAATAACAAACTGGCAATGAAACGACCTATGGTATCAGTTGACTCGTCGATATCCCAGATCATATTATTTTTCATTTTATCTTTAGTTATTTTCATTGTGTCATCGTAACATTCGGTTAAGTAACATTATCGCAAACTTGACTCGCTTGGTACAGATTGGTTAGTATACTTCTCCAAAAACTGTGATAATGTAGGATTCTGTAATTTCCAGAAAGGGATTCTGGCGCCGAAGAAAGCTACATAAGTCGAATGCAAACAGGGATTTTTGACTCGATGTTGCAATTACTGTTGGAAGCAAAGGAATCTTCTGCCTGTACCCCTGTTTGATTGTGCCGATATGTTGTGATATAAAATACCCCTTTTCGTAGTTCACTGACTGCTCGCGTATTTTGCATGTGAATCCTTTACCGTCGGTACAAAATATACCGGATCCAAAACTATTAACATAACTGTGTAATTTACTGCGTAAAGGAACATTGAATTTCGGCACCTTGCTTCTAGCTACAACGTCGCAATGAAAACTGAAAGAAAATCAAAGTTAGACCCGTACCTGCTCATTATTGCATTTTAAAATAAACACACGTGATAATCCAAATGCTTTCTTTATCTATACATTTATTTGCGCGGCAGCACTCATTGTTGCAAAGAAAATAATGAATTGAATGAGGAACGCCTATGTCGTCTGCAACTTAAAGACAATAGTACACATTCGGCGAAGTAACTTTCATTGTCACGGTCTAACGGTTGTTGAAATAAAATGTACCAGAAGAAAATGTTTAATAATTAATAAATAATACCTAAATAATGAAATAAAGGCAACAAAAAGCATATATTTTGTAAAATAGACATATTAAAAAGGCAGAAAAAGGCAACATAAAACTGTGGCAATTCAATCATAAAGGTATAATTCGTACAGATTAACTTTCAAATTGAAGATAATTTGGACCATTTAAAAAGGCATTCCGCCTAAGTTCCAGTCTCTGGCTATAATTATTTCTACGATGGATATGTGCATGCCTGTGCATGTTTTAAATCAAAGTAAACATTAATTATAAGTTATTGGACTAAGGACTCACCCTGCTTAATGACCCAAATTGTCGTGCAGAAAGGAATACACACTCTGGCTGCTCAGGTTGGGTCGACGTTCTTGAATAACTAATCCTGCTGCACTAAAATTTCTTTCAATACTCGCACTTGATGAATACCCACCTTTTCTACGAAAAGTCCCTTCAATGTCTTTGGTTACCAGTATCAAATGCTGACGAGATATTTTTTTCTACATATAACTTGGTTGTAAGACAGAAGGGCTATGAAAAATGAAAGTGCCACAACTTGTATGTTGCAACTTGGTGATGCTGACTAATGGGCAATGGCCCTGATGTCTGATGTATAATATATATAGTGATTCATCTCAAAATAATAAAACAAACGTTTCAATTTGGAGAAATGCCGAACAATAATGATGCAGTAACATTACTACAGCGTCAGCCACAAAACAAACTGTAATTGTATCAGTATAAACATCGATGCTGTGTTTACACTTTTCAGAGCAGGAGGAAATATGCGTTACTAGCAGTATAAAAGAATTAAATACGCCTTGGGTTCGAGATAAGAGTGTAAGATTATACGAGCCGAGTAGTGAGAAATAATATAGTTGCAAACCCTCTCATTCTGTGCTTTGACTAGCATCAGTAGCAGCATTTGAAACGTGTCAGCAGAATAATCATTTAGAATTCCTAGTAAAGGAATGCTGCGGTAATAGTGCTATTCTCGGCATTTCAACATAGGTGACCAAGAAATCTGATACATTATTTTTTGCCTCCTAAGTGAATGTACCACTCAAATTTAGTACAAATCTGGGCAAAACATTACATTTGTATACCATGGCTTTAAAAATACTAAATGTGTTTTGAGTTTTTATATTACAGATACTTGTAGTTGCATAATGTTCCCTAAAAATTCAGAATAACAATGTTTTTCATTTTAAAATTTAAGGTTTTTGAAAATTGTTTTCAGTATATTTACTTTTTGAAAATGTCACACGATGCAGTTTTCATGCAATTCTTCGTATCATTCCCAAATGACAAACAACTAAATCTGCCATATACTTTTTTTTCTTTTGAACGCTTTTGAGTTACTAAAGAAACTTGCAGCTTATAAAACTTTATACTAAAATTTCAAGCGACAAAATTTTAAAACTATTGTCTTTTGAGCTGTGGCTAATAAAACAAATTTGTATGGCAGATTTGTACTTTATAATCAGATAAATATAATAGAACCTTAAAAATAGGCATTTTTTAATTTCGTCGTGTAGGGCATTTAGCATAACATAATAAAATTCGGATTCAACATTTCGTAACTCGGAAACTGAAGGATATATCACACTAAAATTCAAAACCCTCTAATGCTGGTGTAAGACAGCATTGAAAATAAATGTTCAACTAACTTGGCTGAAAAATTTTAAAAATCCATTTTCAGTTGCTTATTTCCTTAATTTTCAAGCCCGAGCCCCACAAGCATTTTTCAAACTAGGCCCGAGGGCTTGGCCCGAGCCCGTGCAGACCTCTAGATAATAATAATAATAATAATAATAATAATAATAATAATAATAATAATAATAATAATAATAATAATAATAATAATAATAATAATAATAATAATAATAATAATAATAATAATAATAATAATAATAATAATAATAATAATAATGATAATGATAATAATAATAATAATAATAATAATAATAATAATAATAATAATAATAATAATAATAATAATAATAATAATAATAATAATAATAATAATAATAATAATAATAATAATAATAATAATAATAATAATAATAATAATAATAATAATAATAATAATAATAATAATAATAATAATAATAATAATAATAATAATAATAATAATAATAATAATAATAATAATAATAATAATAATAATAATAATAATAATAATAGTAATAATAATAATAATAATAATAATAATAATAATAATAATAATAATAATAATAATAATAATAATAATAATAATAATAATAATAATAATAACAATAACAATAACAATAACAATAACAATAACAATAACAATAACAATAACAATAATAATAATAATAATAATAATAATAATAATAATAATAATAATAATAATAATAATAATAGTAATAGTAATAGTAATACTAATACTAATACTAATACTAATACTAATACTAATACTAATACTAATACTAATACTAATACTAATACTAATACTAATAGTAATAGTAATAGTAATAGTAATAGTAATAGTAATAGTAATAGTAATAGTAATAGTAATAGTAATAGTAATAGTAATAGTAATAGTAATAATAGTAATAGTAATAGTAATAGTAATAGTAATAGTAATAATAATAATAATAATAATAATAATAATAATAATAATAATAATAATAATAATAATAATAATAATAATAATAATAATAATAATAATAATAATAATAATAATAATAATAATAATAATAATAATAATAATAATAATAATAATAATAATAATAATAATAATAATAATAATAATAATAATAATAATAATAATAATAATAATAATAATAATAATAATAATAATAATAATAATAATAATAATAATAATAATAATAATAATAATAATAATAATAATAATAATAATAATAATAATAATAATAATAAAAGTCCTGGTCATCTCTTGTAGGAATTTAATCACATATTTCACATATTTGGTATACCTCCTCAGGCCAGCTAAGTTCTAATAGATTTTGTAACTCTTTTATACCAATCTCCTTTTTACTTTCTCTACTAGTAAGTAGGGGAAGTATTGTATTACACCCAAAAATTCGGAATACATGTTTTGAAGCCCCCTGAATCCAAAAAAAGGGCATTTTGAGAAAAAGGTCCGTGTGTCTGTGTGTCAGTCTGTCAGACTGTGGACAGCATAGCTCAGAAACGAAAAGTCGGATAAAAACCAAAGTTGGTATTTAAGTTTATTGTCTTTCAAGGATGCGACACGAAGATTTTGAAGAAAATAGCCCCACCCTAAACTACCCTTTACATGGAAAATGTTTCGAAAATTTTTATTTTCTTGAAAATGGCTCTAACGATTTTGATTAAAATGTCATATGTTTGAGATATTTTGATGACAAATGAAATGCATATCTTGAATTTTCTGGCTATAGCCCATGTAGTCGTATTTACTCTGGACGAATTTTGCATAACTGTTAAACCGTTAGAGACAGCAGAATCGTACTATACAAAAAATGTAGATCGTGCTAAAATACATAATTTATGTCCAGATAAATTTTCCTGTAGTGTGAACCATTTTGGAGATATTCCTTGTTATGTGTGTGAGTTTCGGAAAACTTTAGCGAAATGCAACAACGTTGTTCATTTTTTTATGTTAATCGTACAAAGAGAACGGAATCTCAAATGTCAAAAAGATTTGACTGTCGCACAAAGCCTGCTGTATTCCAATATCTCCCTTGCACCTACAAGGAAATAAGCAATAAGATAATTTGTACGAATTTTTATCTTAACTAACATGGAGATATAGGAATAAGAGTTTGTTAGAATAGTTAGTACAAGAGTAGACAAGGCCATGTGAGTGCAACACATCAGATTTTTTAAGTCATCTTCTATTCTTTCGATTTGCGTTTGTGTTGTCTTTTGTTTTTCAGTAGGAGTCTGTGCCTCGTCAGTCTTCTTTTCAACTGCTAGCTCCTCCAAGACCTTCACTTCCTTGAGTTCATCCGTTATTTCTGTTATACAGTCAGTAGCCCCTGGCATCCTTTTAGAATAGCTAGCCAGCTTATTTATAGCTAACTTAATCTCTTTCTTTGTATTTGGATCTCAACTATTGTTTTCTGTAATATCCCTATCTCACTCATTGTTTTCCTCAACAACTCTTTTAGCATATTAACTTCTTTTCCATCCTCTTAAGAAATGGAGAACTCTCCTCATCAGCAGTTCTTGTTTTTTTCCGGTGTCTCCGCTCCCTTCCACTTTTGCTCACGCACATCCTGTTTATTTGACGATGATGTTTCATAGCAACTTATACCTGATTCACCGCTGTATTTACTACTTTCTCCTTTGAGTTTATATTCAATTTCACTTCCACTTTTACCTGGAGATCTTGGTATTGAATATCTCCTTTGAAAAGGATCAAAATACTTGGATTACACGATTTCTTCTAGAGGTGGTACTTCTTTTCTTTATATTTGGCTCAATATCTTCATGTACTTCTTGCCTTTGTTTGGTTACCTCATTCCCATTCTCGTTTCCCCCAATTCATGTGGTCGCAATTCAGCATCTTCCTGCAGGTGCCTCAATGAAGAATCCATAAGAAGTACAGAGCTTCTTCTGTCGAGATAAGGTGTCCGACAAGTATTGTCGCTTCTCCGAGGATCAGTCCTTTGTAACATTTGCGGTTCAATGCACCCCAGAACCCGTGGGGTAGTCCGACATTAGGTCACTACTAGTGGTAGTGGTGGTGGTGGTGGTTGTGGTCGTGGTCGTAGTCGTGGTGGTGGTGTTGGTAGTGGTGGTGGTGTTGGTAGTGGTGGTGGTAGTAATAGTGGTGGTGGTGGTAGTGGTAGTGGTAGTGGCAGTGGTAGTGGCAGTGGCAGTGGTAGTGGCAGTGGGAGTGGCAGTGGCAGTCGCAGTGGCAGTGGCAGTCGCAGTGGCAGTGGCAGTAGCAGCGGCAGTGTCAGTGGCAGCGGCAGTAGCAGCAGCAGCGACAGCAGCAGCAGTATCGTAACCGTAGTAGTCGGTCATTATAAAAAAGTCCTTCGGAGAGCTATTCTGACACTACCAACGCATTCATGCCTTGGCCACCTCTGCTTATGATCACAGAGTGAAGTTTCACAAACCTTTCAACTGGCGAGCCACATTCAGTTACATATCGAATGATCATTGCAAATTGATCTGTATGTGCTCTGTCAAGGCTTGAATCTAAAATTATAGAATAGTACTTGGCTGCTTTTATTTCATTTTCTATAAAATTTACCACCTCCAGGGACATTATTTTAATGGACACATCACAAATTTGTGATGGTAAATACGATGTTATGCCACTTCCTTTATTTCCATATCTGTTTAAATGGCCGGCGAGAAATGGGTCGAACTGTGCACTTATTTCTAATGACATGATATAATTTCCACAGTTGTTTGAACCAAAATTTCCCCCCCCCCCCTTCCTCTGAAAGGCAAACCATGCATAGCGAGGGATTTTACTGTTGCTGTTATGTACTTTAGAAGTTCTCTCCTGTGCTTAATTTCCTGTTCTGTTTGAAGTAGCATAGCCCTAGCAATTACTTCAGTAGTATTGTTTCTTGCTAACGTTATTGTAATTGCTAGTTTATGTTGATAGTAATTTTCAAGTTCTTGCACACGCTGATTTGCTGTTTTCCAGTCATTGTAACCTTCTGTATTTAGGGTAGATATATTTCCAAAGAGCACAATAAACTGCGCATTTACTCCTAGAAAACATAAACCACGACTTTGACTGGGTTTCGCCATTAATTAAAATTTGGCTGAATAGTGAATACGAAAGGTGTGTGGCAGTGTCGGAATACTGTTGCCTTATGCATTCAAAATCTTCCTCGGTATTTTTGTTAGGCCATGTGTTAGTGTGTAGTCTCGCGTTGCATCATTTATAACACATTTAATGGGATCATTACATAGTTTAACAAATTCACTATCTTCATGTCCTCTTGAATCACATGCACTGAAATTATTGTTATCGACATCATTATCCCTACTGCAGTGGCGGTTCCTGGGTGATCGCATACTCGCAACTGCACACCCACTAATTTTTTCCACATGCGAACGTGTATAGTCATGAATATGAGAAAGTCGTTTGTCCAACTTTGTTCTATATGGACTTGCTCGTTTAATTTTCCCGCGCCCTCTTTACCAAATGTTAGCTCATTCTGTCAACAAGCTGAGACGCATAAACCCGATTTTGCGACTGGCGAAGCTAGCTTTTAGGCGAGTGGTACGCAGAAAGCGGAGTCCAGGAGTGAGTACCAGTCGCCTGGGTTAACCCAGGCGGATGGTAAGGTGGCCACGGTACCTATCCGTTTAATTACGGATTTACTCGTGAGGTGGTATAGGTTTGTCAAGGTTTTAGAAGCTTTGGTGTTTTTAAGTGTCTCATGGTGCAGGTTGGGTTCCTGTATTGTCACTGACGGAGGGATGTGTCAGATCTTGGATCTAGCCATCCAAGCGACCATTGCCCTACTGTTTACTACGTCGGCCGCTTGTGGAACCGTCGAGCAATGCAGTGTCAGTGACAGGAAACCGAGAGGAATAGGTGACAGGTGTGGTGGTGCCAAGTGTAGTTACATTTGGCGATTGGTGAAGGGATAGCGGTACTTAGCAGCCAAGGGCGTCCTTGGGTAAACGGTAACTCTGTCTCCGCCTAGGTAGGCGATGGTCGTATTGCCCCAGGGTGTTGACCAACTGGTTTGGGTGAGGTGTGAGTTTGGGATACATTGTGCGGGTCCTGTCCCGCACGACGTCCACAATGTATGGTATGCCGGAATGAGTGTGAAGGATGTGTGATGGAAACCTACGGTCGGTATCGTAGATCATCCTAAGCGCCCTGTTCTGCACGGCCTGCAGCCTGCGGATGGTGGAACGAGCCACCGTACCCCAGACCTCGCACCCGTACAGAATCAGGGGCGGGACGATCGCACGGTACAAGCGTAGTTTCAGGTGTGTAGGCATTGTTGAGTGGAGGATGGGATATAGCTGTCTCAGGGCGTCATGTCCCAGACCGACCTTTGCTCTGACATGTGGAGTGAAGGTTACACCATGGTCAAGTAGTACCCCCAGGTATTTGGCAGAGTTAACCCATGGGATTCTTCTCCGCCGCATTGCCAGGGATACACCCGGCCGCCAGTTTCGAACTTTGCCCAATAGAAGAGCCTGACTCTTCTGCGGACTAATGGCCACTCTCCACTGTTCACTCCACCTGCCGATAGCATCGAGCTGTCGCTGTAGTGGAGGGAAGCAGCACCGAACATTTTTGTTCTGTGCCAGTATGAGGACGTCGTCTGCATACTGACACGTAACAGTATGCGGTTCCATGGGTAGGTCAGACATGTAGGCAGCAAAGAGCAACGGCAATAGCACGCTACCTTCCGGAACTCCAGCCGCTATGGGTCTGACCGAGGACAACTTCCCCTCCACCCGCACCCGAAAAGAGCGATCCCGAAGAAAGCTACCAATCAGGGTGAGGTAGGGGGGAGGGATTTCTGCCTCTCTGAGTTTGTACAGTAACCCCTGGTGCCATGTGGTTGCAAAGGCTTTTTCTACATCCAAAAGCACTGCGACTGTTTTGAAGTTTTCCTGGAAACCCAGGGCAACCTTCTCAATCAGCCGCAGTAGCTGTAGTGTAGTGGAATGTCCATGACGAAAACCGAACTGATGACCCGGGATGAGTTGCCTTTCCTCGAAGAGAGGAGTGAGGCGGAATAGGAATAATCGTTCAAAAAATTTTGAAACGATGGGTAATAGGCTTATGGAACGGTAATTTGAAGGGAAAACCGGGTCCTTGCCGGGCTTCAAAATGCAGACCACCCTCACCTCCTTCCAGCAAGTTGGAAAGTGACGAAGCTGCAGACATGCATTATAAATCCTCGTCAGATGGACTACGGCATTTCGGGGAAGCTGCTGGAGCATGGGCGCCGTGACGCCATCATGCCCAGGGGATTTACCAGGTTTTAACCTTCTGATTTCAGAAGCCACCTGTCTTGGGGTGACTAAGGGTATTTGGATCTCTGCGCGAGGCGGCGGAGGTGCCTCGTGGAGGTAATCCACCGTCGCCTCCACGAGTTCAGTAAAGTCTTCGTCCTGGACATCTTCGCGGGGTTCGAATTGGGACTCTAGATGGTCTGCGAAAGCCGTGGCTTTCTCTTGGGGCTCAAAAGAGAGTCTCCCGCGAGTGCCATGCAGAGGATGCTGATGGATGTTTTTGTCCTTTCTAAGGGACCTAATTATCCGCCATGGTTGCTTCTCAGTAAGATTTACGTTTGCCATCGTGTTTCCCAGGCTGTATTGTGGTGTAAACGCAACAGGCGTCGTGCCAGGGACTTGAACCAGAGCCTTCGGACAGTTGCTTTGGCTTTAATCGACTCTCTGAGTTCGATGGGGATGGCTCGAGGGTTGGGTATGTCGGATGGAATGCGGTGCGTATGGGCACGCACTACATCCCGGATATGTTGGGAGAATGCCGTGGCTGCCGCCTCCAGTGCATCGATAGAATCGACACGCGGACGCGGGTCCACAGACTGGTTAAGTTCAAGGATGGCTGCATCCCAGGTAACCTCGTATGTCCAGTCTGGAGTGACCAGAGCTGGCAGGTCAATGTTGGAATCCACCAAGACAGGGTCATGGTCGGAGTCCAGTTCATTGACCGCTGAGAGGTCTAGATGGAAAGGAATGTTCTTGGTGAGCATGATGTCGAGCACATCTGGCCTCCCTCGGGCCGAATGGAACGTAGGTCCTCTCGGTCCATGTACAAGAACGCTTTGGTTACCGCTGATCAGGCGCTAGAGCCCTCGCCCCTTGACATTGCTAACGCGGCTATGCCAATGTGTATGCTTCGCGTTGAGGTCGCCTGCGATACATACCGCAGGATGCAGGTTCAGGAGGGTATTTATATCAGCTTCATAGAAGCGGTTATCAGGAGGGTCGTATGCCACTACCAACACCGTGTCCACGCCGCCAATGGCAAGCCTAATGGCACAGGCCTCCACGTGTTGTAGTGGTGGGAGAGGAAAGGATTTATGAGTGATGTGACTCTTGATGAAAATGGCTGTACCGCCCCCCGGTCGGCCGACCCGATCAGACCGATGGGTGACGTAACTCGGCAGCGAGAAGTTGGTTGCAGCATCCAAGTGGGTTTCGCAGACCATTAGAATGTCAATTCCATATGACAGCAGAAACTCAGTGAGGCTTGGGTAATGGCCCCTTATGCCGTTTGCGTTCCAGAACGCAGCCCTGAATGGTCTCCGGACAAGTCTGGAGGCCATTACTTGGCTGAGTTAAGGAACAGCTGGGCCAAGGTTTGGACCAGTAGGTCATGCTTCTGCATGGGGCTCAGGTTAGGGCTTTCGTTTTGCAGCTTGAATTTCCGAAGATTCTATTTATTATGTTATTAAACCACAGGGTTAGGTCCTGAAATTCCTCCAGGTCCGCCTGCGAGAGCGTTCCCCCTAATGCCGGGGTGGTCTTGGGTACAGCGGGACGAAGCGGCGTCAGGGCGGGTTTTCTCCGGGTGCTCCGGTTTCCCCCGCCATCTCATTCCACCGGTGCTCCATCTTCATTCCATGTGTCATCAGTGTCACCGCCTGCGGTGCCGTAGTAGTAAAAGCGGGCGTTAAACACTACAACAGCAACAGCAGGTACAGCGGGTACCACAGGTACTTCCTGTGGACCGGCTGTAACAGCAGTATCCCTTGGTGCCAGAGCTGCCTCACTGGACTGCTCTGCCGGCGCCTTGGGTGGCTGTTGAGGAGCTGTTTTCACTCTCTCCGCGGCTTCACGCTTGCTCTTGTTTTTCCTTCGCCGCTTAGGTTTAGGAGGAGCATTGGCCACAACAGACTCCTCTGTATGGGCTGGAGGTGGTGCCGCAACTTCAGTCGTGGCAGGGGCAGGTACTACTGCCTGGGACTTGGCCTGGGCCAGTGTCTTTTCTGCCCTATTAAGGGCGTTTGAGAATGAGACGCCGGGGCGGACCTCTGCCGCTTCCGAGCGTCCCTTGCGACAGCTGTCTATGATTTTCAGGCGCGTCGCGCATCCTTTATAGACACTGCAGTGCGCGCCTTTGCAGTGACACATTCCCTGTCCGTATCCGGCTTAGGGCAGTCCTGCACTCTGTGAGTTCCACCACACCGCAGACATGCAAGCGGACGCTCACATGCCATACTGGAATGATGAAATCCCAGGCAATTGCGACACTGCGCGGGACCCTCCTTGCCGTAAAAGCGTTCAACCTTTACGGCAGTGTAGATCAGATGGCGCACAGTGTCGATTGACTGGATGTTGGTCGCGCACCTTGTCCACCACGACCAGAAACCGTGGCATGGGCACCTTTTCAGACCCGCTGTCGGAGACAATAGTCTTCTTCAACTGGGCCACTGATGCAGTAATGTTTAGTTCTTCGAGGAGTGCCAGCCTGACATCCTCGGTAGAGCAGTCAGAGGCAAGGCCTCTGATTATTCGCCTTTCCACGTGTTGGCGAATAACAGCTTTGGCTGCTTCAAAGTCCTCGAGTGAGGAGGTCTTAATGTTGACCTTACTGGGCTTCCTGATTGCCTCAAAGCGCCCTTTCAGGCGCGAGGCTAGGAGCCGCATAGTCCTTGTATGCTCCTTAAAAGCATCCGCTACTATTGGCGGTATTTTCTCCCCCCCCCCCCTTGGTTGGGGGTTGGGTTGTATCCTGTAATTGCTGCTGCTGAGAGCCCGTGGAGTTACGCCTGTTCCGGCTTCCCTTCACCACAGTGAAGCCCTCGGTGTCAGTGTCCATGTCCTCTGAGTCAGAGGAGGAGAAAGAGTGATAGGAAACCAGTGGTGGTGATTCCCTATCAATGACCTGTCGCGGGACAGAGCACTTGCGCTTTTTCCGCGCTGGTGGTACCGCGTCGGGAACAGAGGTAGATGATAATGTAGTTGGTCCTGCACCAATGTCAGTCGGCACGGTTGCCCTCCGGCTGCTTGCAGAGGACCGGACCCCCTCCTTAGAGGAGGAGGCGCCTGGGCAAGCCATTACAGCTTGAGGTATTGGACCAGAGGTCCTTATCTTTGGCTGTGGTCTTGCAAGCCCGTAGTCTCGTGGTCCGTCAGTCAGTTTGTCTTTGTCGGGAAACAAGATTATGGGAGAAGAGGAGTGTATAGTTACCTGGCTCCCTCAATGCACCAGCACACACCGCTCCGAGAAAGCAGAATTGATGGTTGCGGCGCTCTGAAACTTGCTTGCCAAGTCTCTCATAGGGCGCGCGCAGATCTGTGCTGTCGCCTGGCTTGGTAGTTCCTACTCCGCAGGGAGCGGTGCAAGGCTTCCATTTAAGAGTACGGCGAGTTAAGGCAGCATAATCGACAAGGCCAACACATGCGATTCTTACTGCGCAAGCGCACTACGCTCTCGTAGAAGTCCCTCTGTTTTCCTTGCTACGAGCATTTCCTTCCCGTTGTTTAGCAGAACCTACTAAGCAGTCAACATGGCGGTTCTAAATATAATGTAACCATCTTCTATATTATATTAATGTTATAAACACAATCTAGTCTTAAGCGATTATAAATGCGTATAATTACTCTTCATGTCGTAATTTACTAGGGCCAATACTTCAGTTTGGAATAGTTATTTTGTTACAGCGTTTATTTCTGTTTGTTATGTTTGTGTTCTGGCAGCAAGTTGCAAGTTGCACTCAAGTTGCAAGTTGCGTGCAGGTGTTCGGACATAGCGGGAAATTTGAATCTATGAAAGTGTGGAAATGAATAACATGGCGAAACTAAAGGAGATAAATCTTTCGGGTTTATTCTTATAAGAGAATCTGCTTTCCGTGCTTATTGTTTGCGACTGAGAGAAATGGTGTCTGGACAAATAATAATTCTTGTGATATTGGTCATTTAAAACAAAAAATAGCAAAACATAAGAGCTCAATTGCCCATATGAATTTAGAACTAGAATTGTGTGGTGTGTGTTAGAGAAAGAAAGGGAGTAAAGGTGGATAGGATGTAATGTACTGCACACTCACTGCGACAAGTCACGAGCCGTCACTGCCCTACTGGTACTTTCAACCGTATTACTACAAAGTCCAAATTCACTTGTTTGCGTTAATTCTTCAGTAGAATTTGTACTAGCAGCAGCAGGCGCGAATCTAGAAATATTCAATGGGGGGCGGTTCCGGTCCACTACCACTTCTTAATAATTAAATTCATGCTAAAACATGACTAGCTAAATATTTAACTGAAAGAAACAATGTTTAAAAGTAGTACATACCTATACCAATTTTCATAGAAATCGGTTTATCCATTTTGCGTGATGATGAGGTAACACACATATAGCATTTACAGCAATAAAGTAGGATATGACAGGGGGTCCGGGCCCCCTGGCACCCCCCCCCTGGATCCGCGCCTGAGCAGCAGCTCCATCAGCGTCTTCGATTTTTTTCTTTTGCTGAACAATGTTGTAGAAAGAAACTGTCTAACTTTTACACTTTTCAATTAACAACAATTTTTTTTTCTTGCGTTGCATTAGGATTTTTTCTGTATTGTGAGACGCTTAACTTTTTACGTGATTCAGGTTCACTCATTTTTGGAAGTTGTGATTTACAAAACGAGTACTTACATTTTCTAATATCTTATGTGCTTACAACCGTTCACGAAGTCCATTGAATACTAAAAATCTAAAATATAGTCGTTAACAGTTCCAAACATATTCAAAAATTCATTGTTGAAACAAAACTGATTTATGAAAGGGAAGCTGTGATTCATTTTTAAACTATTGATGACAATGTAGGCCTATATTGACAATGTAATTGAGTTGTATTAATAGCGATAAACATTAAACAGACATCCCATTTGATTTTCAACAAGGCATTGTTGCTTATGCAAGCAGTTAAATGTTATAATTTCCTCCCCATCCCTTCTACACCTTTTGCAATAAAATTACGCAGCTTCAGTCTTACTCCCGCGGCGAGTCCGCGACAATGCAATAAAACAATAATATTAGATTTCCACAAGTTGTACAGTATCAAACATCAGAAGAGATTTGCTAACATTTTTTAAAAAATAAATTTTACAGTAAAATTGACGCAGGTTGCCTAGGCCTAAATCCGACACTGATGAGGTTCACGTGAAGATTACCAGGACGGCTACATTTAAACTTATACGTTGACATTATTTTTAATGAATGGTCTTGAGCATTAACTTTATAAGTCAATCACTCGCGTTGTATGGCTACTTAGACGCACTATTTGTAATTCAACGGTAAATTTGATATAATCTATCTCGGAATAATTTGAAATTTGCATTGATTCCAATTGTCACGTGGGCAGTTTTTCAGCCAAATTGCTCTTTTGCACTTGTCAGAGGGGAATCGGAATATTGGGTATCCGCAGTACTGGTATTTGAACAATTTGGCGCAGAACAGCACACCTTTAGTGAAAAAATTGCACATAGGAACACCATTAGCATTGTATAGGATGGGTCAAATGTGGCTACGTTTGTTTCCCGGGCCACTTGTATTTCCCCACCCTATACAATACACAGCAGGGAGATAGCGTGCCCTCTGATCCAAAACAGCGGTCGTTCATAGCTACTAAATTTTAATATCATTCAGTTCTAATGTTTTCCCAGATATATGGAATGATAATTTTAGATATTTTAGATTCCTTACCCTATTCATCTTTTAGTTTCATCCATAGTTGATTACATGTATAACAATGACATAAGAATTTAGGATACAGCCTAATATTTGCGTTGCTTATTTGGATGAAGCACGATATACAAGTTTAAAGGAAATTCTTTTGATCTGTTATGTATATTTTCAAACAAAAACGCAATAAATACATGAATGCGACTGTTATATGCATATGGCTATATTAAAAGTTTTAATTTTTTATATTAAATCTGTTGTACGGGGGAAAATACGGTCCATTTCTAGCCTATGAACGGTTCGCGCGGTTTTTTAATATGGCAACACTGCTTACAGCAGCGCTGTGTTGGCGATGCTGATTTGTGTTGTGCCTCATGGCGGCATGTGGCGGTATACGAGTTGTCCTTAGT
Organism: Tenodera sinensis; assembly: GCA_030765045.1. Classification (NCBI taxonomy): domain Eukaryota; kingdom Metazoa; phylum Arthropoda; class Insecta; order Mantodea; family Mantidae; genus Tenodera; species Tenodera sinensis. The sequence continues at coordinate 170,087,533 of CM060964.1, forward strand.
ACAATCCTTGAGTGTAATGTTGGTGTTATCTTAAGAAGTATCGTAAGTTACCTCAGTTTGCCGTGTATAGAGCTTCTGCAGTAGCACACAGTAATAAAATCCTAAGTCAATATTTTCAAAATGGGCCCTCCAGGTATGTAGAATGGGTAGTGTTACCATAAGCATGTGGAACGTCCAACATGTGTAACTATTACTATAGAAGTTGTACGTAAATAAACTTGGATCATTTTTTTCTATTATTAACAGTGCAATATACTTAGAACCAACTTCATTTTTCCATTGGGTTTGGTATTGGGCACATGCTCTGAAATGCCTAAAACAGGTATTGTATTGCATCTTGTTCTTTTGATCGTAGAATGAGCCAGGCTCAAGGATATAGAACACGTCATACAACCATGCAATTTTTTTTCCCAACACTTATACACAATCATTATAATAGGGTTAAAAATATTGGTTCAAGGAACTTATGATAGAGTATTCCCTTATGCTGTAAATAGTGTGCAAGCAAGAACTTTCCCAATTACTTTTTAAATCTTAAACATTTTGGGTTACATAGTAATTATAAAGCTAAAGGAAGACCATTATATATTTGTATGGCGGTGTAGCCGGGACATTTCTGATAAATGTACAAGGAGTTACATAGCCTGTGTAAGTCATTTCTGTGTCTAGTGCTGTGGCTATGTACAAGAGAATTAAATTTAAAGATATTGTAGTTAGCAACCACGTAACACATAAGTGAAGAAATGTAATGACTTGTGATTGTTAGAATACCCATCTTCTTAAATAAGGGCCTGCGTGGTTGACGGGTTCCAGTACCACTTAAAATTTGTAGTGATCTCTTCTGTAAGACAAAGATCCTCCCACTTTGTACCGAATCACCCCAGAAAATAATACCATAGCTCATGACGGGATGGAAATAAGCAAAGTGTAATGCTCTCAGAGTATTTTGATGTAGCAAGTCATACATGGATCTCAAGGCAAAACAACCTGAGCTGAATTTAGGAAATAAGTATATGCTTGTTCCAGCTCATTTGTTCATCTATTTCTAACCCTAGAAACTTTGTACAACCTACTTCATTTATGGTGAAGTTGTGATAAGTAATATTCAACTCTAGAATAATTTTATTTTTAGTTCTAAATTGAATATTTGATGTTTTGTCATAATTTAGAGTTCACAGATGCAACTTAATGTATTCGTTGATTTCATCGTTGACACTATCCACTATATCTCGCATCCCGAGGAACTTTGCACGGCATAGCACTTGCTGACGTTACCATTGAACCACTCAGTTTGCAAGTGTTTATATTGTATGCTATAGTATTACTCCATTAGCATATAAGACATCACATATTTTGTATACTCAAGGAGTTGCTAATTGTGTAGATCTTAAGCCGCTAACTCTGCTGCAACTTAGACCAGTTTTGCATCCTAACGGGACTAGCATAGGAACGAAGGGTTTTCAATGAGGAAGTTTTATAGTTTTATTAAGCAAAAGGACATCCTACCTTCCCATTTTCTCTTCCCTGCTCTCATGCCCCTTTTCTCCATATGACCTCTCGTGCCTTGCTCTTTTACACACTGTATTACCAAATACACATTTAGGAACGTTATTTTACAATTCACCTTAATTCAAGAAGACTTGTTCTGGCAGACCCCAACGTTTGCAATCCAATGAAGTGTCCACTATGCTGTGAAAGCTTTGTCATGTTGCTCATTCAGTGATATACACAATGGGAACTACAGAATAAACGCTCATTTTACTTTCAGCACAGATATTCACTTCCTTTCTTTTACTCATAAACTTTCAGGTCATCAAATAGTAATGCTGCTTCCTTTTTGCTTTGAGTGTTTACTCAGATCCGTAAACTACATGATGGGTAACACATGATTGCACATATAAAATGAAACAAAGTACCTTGGTAGTGCACAACTGAAGTTCCTGCAATGTATGTGTATTTACAGTTGCAAAATCCATGCCAACCATGCCAAGTGGAGAAAAACTTGATCTTTCTTGATCAACCGTGCTGTGTTGTCGAATTCCTGGAGCTGTACAAACTGGTATTCCTCTGATTGCAAAGTGGAACACAAAAGGTGTTAGGTGTAGGCAGAAACATTGGTAAAACTGCAGGAGAGTGGTATCACGTGGTTCACTGCCAGTTGTATGTCACGGACCTACAATGGAAGAAGATGACGCTGCAAGGCAGAAATATCTGTTGCCAACTTAACATTGTACAACTCGCTAAAACTACCAACCACACATCACAAAATAGCCAATACAATGAACTACTATTATTTATTATTATTATTATTGTTAATACTGCGTAATCTGTAATAACATTACTGTATTATACAACCTCAATAATTATTATTATGCAGTAGTACAACAATAATAATGAAGTAATTAACAATATTGAGGTTGTATAATACAGTAATGTTATTACAGATTACACAGTATTAACAACAACAATAATAATAAATAACAATAACGTCGAGAGCATCCCTTCTCTTGTGCCTGTTGTGGTAATTTTCACTTTTTGAATTGTACTAAGACCCGAAGCGTTCATATGCTTCAATGAGTGACAATATCTCTTCCTCAGTACAATTTTTCATTTCCAAATGTATGTAGAATTCAGATTAAAACTACAACCGCACCGCACAAGAACTTATGTCACATCACTTAATTACAAAACAATAACTCTAAATAAGAACAAGAAATAATGTTTACAAATTGGTTGGCAACATTCACATGCTTCCACGGATTTCAATCTTCCAGTGTTGGCAACACATATGTCACCAATGAATTAAAGGACATGTACCTGATAACACTCTTCAGCCACAACACAGCTGCCTGTCGACCACGTGGCGCCGCTCTCCTACAGGATAACCGAAACATTGGCAAAAAGAAGAGCAAAGAGTGCAGTTTCAAAGCCTGTGTTGAATGCACCTTCTTCCATGTGCATCTAATGCCAGTGTTTTTGTCTATAGTTTCTTTTGGACAAAGTTTGGGTTATTATGCAGAAAACGGGTCGCTCGAGAAAATTAAATGTACTGCAATCAATAAATTGTTTATTCCTGATAACACTTAAAAGTTTATTTGGTGGTCAAGTGTTATCTTTGTTTTAGTTATGCAGTGGATATTTAGCAAGTAACTTTTTGTAAACTAGTATTGTAAGTGCGAAAATAATTTTCTAATGTATTTATGCTGAAATGAATGCATGATCACTGTGTTTTTAAATTAAAGCATAGTTTCCTTGGATAGCAGGCTACTGTGTTTTTCAAATGGGAAGGAGTTTGTGCTGGAGTGTCTCCAGGCCGGTAACAAATCAGAGTCCTGCTTTGTTGTCATATTGCTTTCCTCTTAAGTGGGGCTTGACGCGCGCTAAGAAATATAAAGAGTGGGGGTAATGAGCTTGCAACACTGTGCATGTAAACGCATCTCATTGGCTACAGATCAGAACTCTTCCCATTTGAAAAGCACAGTATTGCTGTGCAGGAATCCCATGTCTTGGCAGATAACTTCATCACGTTGTGCATTACATATAGACACAATTATCTGCCTACCAAAGAGAGCAATCTAGACTTCTGATGAATGCACTTTTAATACACACAAAACATTAAATTACACTCTGCATCAATCAACAAGGGAATTGACAGTTGTTAACCACATGGGAAAAACATTCAAGTAAATGGGAGGGGATGGATATGTTATAGCGATTGTCGTAGCAATGATAAGCACCAATTAGAGCTAAGACGTTTCCATAGCAATGGTGCCAGACCAATCCAGCTGTAACATAAACTTCAGTGTTATGTTCTGCTATTGCTGCATATCCCTATAGCCTGTGCTTGCAATGCTTGCATCAGTTAGTAATTGCCTGTGTACAGACAAGGGAAAGTCATGGTAGTTGTCGCTGAGAATAGAACAAAACTGTCTATGATTTGAAGCTTTCCTGGCGACGAACATATTCAAGATGCTCTCGGGATGATTCATCATCCTGATGATGGGAGAGATGTACACTCCCAAAACGTCGATGGCTCTTCATCACTACGCCTGGCTCGAAGCCCAAGAGCATCTTGAATAAAACTCTTTGTTTTGTTAGTGACTAGAGAGAAAATCTCTTTATAAAGTTTTAGCTGCTGTACTGCAATAGTATTGACAGGAAAGGGAGGAATAAGTGGAGTGATTATAGGCTTTCCCTCTCTACTAAACCCCTCCTTTTATGAATCGAACTGCAAGCAGCGGAATGGTCACCCTGGACAATGAGAGGCAGAAATTGTGAAACTGTTGGTTGGGTACTTTGGTGTTTCAGATGTACCTAAGGAGAAGAGCATATTATTTATGAACAAATAAAGAGTTGACAGAAGAGGATTCTCCAATAGCAGAAGTTACTACACTTTTAATAGACAAAAAAAATAAAGCTCTTCTTTTGGTTGGCTCCTGGACAGCAGATAGAGGTGAACTACGTAGCACTACAATTCCTGAAGGCGTTGAATTCATCAAGATGTTGATTCCAGCAAAGTGTACAGGCATTATGCAACCTGCTAATGTTTTCTTTTTCCCTCCATACACACATTTTGTGAAATTTATCACATGCAATTATGTTCTCTTCTGACACTGACATTAATATATGGAATAGAGACCATGTGTGTTCAGTAGTTTGTGTATTTCCAATTCACGGCAGCTGGATTCTCCAACTTAATCAAATATGCATTTTTTTTCAATGAGGCTACAACAAAATACTTTCCTGGTTTATTTTGAACACCCTTGGAGTACTGCTTTGAAGGATTAGCGGAAGAGTGCTGTCATGAGATCTATGACCAACCTGCTTCCATCAAATGTGCACACTGTAAGAACTGTCACAGACCATTCTGTTATTGCTGATTTGTATACTTTTTGCCTCCGATAGTGTAGTCAAGAAAGTAAACAGTTATAGAGTGGTTCATGTCATATTATTGACTATTTGTCTCAAATAAACCATTTGTTTAATAAATCATTCATACTTTCTGTATTCTCATGGTACCTTAAATGACTGATATCTCCTGTATTAATAGTCCATAGCAGCCAAAACCTTTATGGTGTTATGTGTAAATATAATTTGCACAACATATTGTGACCTTCCTTGTGAGAAGTTTGTATCATTCCATTTATATGATTATTTGCCTTGTGTTTGCACGTGTTTGACTCTGTGTATCTGTGCATGTGTTGTAAGCACTTGCAATAATTATGTTAACACTGTCCAAAAATAGTGCAGTCAAACGAAAAACTGAGCATACTCATGAACCGAATGAAATTGTATTTTCTAAAGGTATCCCAAACAAAGGACAAGTGTAAGAAACAATATACTCTGTAGGAAAATATTTCTAAGGGGAGAAATTGAACAGGGTGGGGGGGGGGTCCTTTTATTCCAGTCTCTAAGGTACTTGATAGGACCTCATGTGCTGTAGGAATTGGTAACAAGACTGTAGTGAGGACTGGGAAAGAAAAGTATTATGAAAAGGAAAATCAGGGTCTAAATTAGAACTCCTGGAAAGCAAAGAAAAGGATATCAATGTGTCACCAATGTAGGTCCTTTCCAGCAGGATGCTATACATAGACACATTTATTCCTATCGTAGGAGTAAGGAGCATCCTACTATCTTAAAATTACATGTGTTTAAAAGGAGAGCAAACAATATGAAGGTAGCAAATCTTCTCTGTGTAGAATGGTGAAGAACTTAGGTTTTCTGTACAAAAAAGTGAATGGTAGAAAATTGCCACTGAAAAAGTCTGAGATCTGTGCATTGCGCTGTAGGTTCCTTAGGGAAATGTTCACACATGATTTGCAACCCATTGTTTCGCATGATAGACATGTGTTAATGCCACTCTCTTGGCAAGGGCTGGTCAGATGATATGCTGGGAGGAACATTGAATGTGGGTGAAGGAGGCAGAATAATACTTCTTCATGCTGGAAGTGCATCAGGTTTTGTTCCCAGTTTTCTTTTAAATCCAAAAGGTGTCATTTATCATGAGAAGTGCTTCAAAGAACAACTTCCAACTTTATCTCCACCATCAGTATTAATGGACAATGCAAAATGCCACTGATTTCTGATAGTGCACTAACAACGGAAACAAGAAAAAATTAATTCAGTGGGCATGTTCGCTACAGTGTACCAATGAGGGAAAAACTGAACAGAAGAGAATTGAGCTATATGAACTTGTGAAAGCGAATAAGCCCCAGTTGTCAAGTTGTGTAGTTGATGGCATTGCTGCAGAAGTGGTCACAAAATGTCATTGCCATTTTAATCTGATTGAATCAATTTATGCTCCATCCAGCCTTAGATCCATACCTTGTAACCCCCCGCGATGGCCTGGTGTTAGTATCAGGTAAAAGTAACACAAACAAGCGCCACATGGAGTCATGCCTCATGTTTATGATGCATCAGAACTATATTTACTCAGGAGTTTTAGGAATAGCGCTGCCATCATGTTACATTCAAGTGGTCTTTACCAGGGTAATCATAGATCTTGAAAACTCGCAGATAGTTGCCGATATTTGAGGTACTATATTTTGTGGTGTGCTTTGGTTTCGGCGTATCGCGGGTTAATTGTTGACGACTTGTGTTTACATCAAGTGCGGATCTAAGGATGGAGCGATTATAGGCCAAAGTAACGGGCTATGCTGAGTGAAACAACAAAGATTTCATTGTGTCATTTGTAATAAAGCTGACAGAGGCATCAACAGCAGTAAAGGAGAAAACTGGGAAAACGCTGTTATCTATACAGAGGATGTAATGAATGCTGCATGGGAACATGAAATAGTTTTGGATGAAAGAATAAAACAGCTTGTCATTTTCATTGGGAGTTCCAGCAGCTCTTTGGAGGAGGATGATGGTGGTAATATTGGGTGGTATAAATAAAAGCAAGCACTAGCTTTTTTCTCACTAATTCGAAGCAAGAGGTTGGTTTCGTATAAATAAAAATGTTCTCCATCTCCTTGCAAGCTAAAGCTTCCCGACCTTGACCGTGGATCTATTTCCCGCGAAATGGTATAAATAAAAGCTTGCCTTCCTCGCTCCTACGAAGCTTTTGCTAGTTATTTTCTAAGGTAGCTATGTAGGTACCTCAGCTTGCTCAATCAGTTAGTACCATCGCCAGGATTTCCTGCTCCCACTTTTAAAACAACTGGCTTATTGCCAATTAGTTTCAAATCACTTTTGGACTTAATTCTTGTTTTTAAGTCGCTTTTTTTATTATTATTATTATTATTATTATTATTATTATTATTATTATTATTATTATCTGCATCTTGGTGCTGGATGTTTTAACTCTTCCTCCAATTGTTGCTTTACTAACATTTGTGCTTACTTTCTGACAACTGTGCTTTTAATAGAATGTCTTGATTTTCCATTAATAGATGAGCAAAACGCCTCATAAATACACTTTCTTCAACCATGGTGACTGAAATACATGTTGTAAAATATAAACTCTACTCTTGGGGATATTTGCTGCTATATCAGCTCCGATGACTGCCTCCGTAGCAGTTGGTAGCACGCTTGCCTCTGGTGCAGAGGACCCGGGTTCGATCACCGGTACCAGCATGGGGATTTTATCCCCTCTGGGAGGTCTGGCACAGGGTTCACTCAGCCTTGTTAGGTCCCAGGGGTACCGATTGAAGAGCTACTTGATAGAAAAGTAGCGGCCTCAGGTCATGAAGACCGCATAACTGGCCGGGGGGATCGGGACGCTGACCACATACCACCCTCCAATACTGCACCCCACCAATGACATCTGTATTGGGCAGAGGTGGGGGCGCAGCGGCTGGGCAGTAGGGCTTGGCTCTTCATGGGCTGTAGTGCCGGGGCTTAGTTTTATAACAGCTCCAATGATACAAGGACATTTTTCTGAGGTGTTGTGATTAAGCCTGGTTAGAATGCGAGTGATGTCATAGTGATCCACTTTCATTACCGGAAACCTGATAATGGAATCAAAACATACGAACGTGCTTATACAAACATGCAGCACGTATGAAGAGCATAATGCTCGTACACATCAAGGTCGAATTATATCTATAAAATAAGCCTATATGAAACTCTTTCACAAAGAAGGTATAGCTTTAATTCAGATAACACTTTTTAAAATCTTAGAATTGCCTATTTTGATGTTCCATAAATTATGGGAATCAGGGTTTAAATTTAGAAAAGGATAATCGCCATGTGTTGGAAGTTCGGATAAATCCCAATTACTGTTTCATTTATCCCTGTCCCCCCTCCCCACAAAAAAAAAATTGACGTAAACTGTTTGCTTTAATTAGATACACATTTTTTGTGTAGTAAGACTTTGTTTATCTCCTACATTTTATCAGTTATACAAATGTGACTCAGAATGAAAAGGACTTCACAGGCTATTCCCCCAAACTTAAAGGTATACCTACATTTTAATTGTCATGTAAATATCTTAAACATGTGCCATTTTAATCAAAATAAGAGTACAGTGGCCATTTTTGAGAAAATTAAAAATTAGGAATATTTATCCATGTAAAAGTTAGTTTTGGATGGAGAGTTTCCTTAAAGTCGCACTCTTGGAGGTTACTGAACTTCAATACGAAATTTGGTTTTTAAAAGTGACTGCTTGGGTTTTGATGTTCACACTTACATACAGGCACGCAGACCTAGGACTGTCTCTCTCTCCATTCAGAAAGGCTCAGAAGGTGTATTTCTGCTTTAATCTCGATATCGAATTATTGGGCGGAATGCAATAATTCCTCTACTATACGTTTAGTGGTTGAGGAACTAAAAAATTACACAATATGTAGGGACTTGGATGCAGATATAAACAATTATAATCGTGTTTAAAGAGAAAATGTTGACTTGCTTCCTCAGCATTTGCTTCCAGAGGGAAATGAAACATGAAGGGGACCTTTTAACAATCTGAATACATCCTAAGGTGTTGTCATCTTGCCTGCGTACGATAATGCTAAACATAATTAACATGAATAAGTATATGGATATTTAAATGCAGCAAATATTTAAATCCCCTCCAGACATGAAAAAGGCGTGTTTGTTTACGTGGCGTGGTGAAGGTCACAGAGCTAAAGCTTTGTGTTGAAAGCAAGAGCTGGCGGAAGAGGGGAAGTTTTTATTTATACCAAATCACGACCTTTAGCTTGATTCTCAACTTGCTTACCAGCTTCAGCTCGCAAGCACTAGCTAGTTTTTATTTATACAACCCATTGTCTATCAAGCGAGCAGCAATATTTCACAGGTATGGCTCTATTGTTAGTGTGAACTTTTTATACTGATAGATATATCCATGTACTATCCTTTGCTGTTGTCTTCATATACTTCCTCTAGCGGTTCCAATTCCCTCAGCTGCTCTGGTGTGAGTACTGGGTACCCCTAGCACCTGTGGTACTTTTGACTTTACCAAAAGTAGGCAGGGCCAAACATCTGAGCCCCTGCCATAAGGGAGTTGATTGGGTTGGTCTCTGCTGGGCAGTGTTTCCTGATAGTCTTGGGAGATTGAGAATGTCCAGACTCGTCAAGGCAGGATTAGGAGAAGCCTCAACTTCTTGGATACTAGCCTGCAGAGCTAGTAGCTGGAGTGCTAGATATCTGGTGGCCTCACCTAGGTTATAAGTAGTCTTCCCGGGTGGGTTGATGCGTGTAATGGCGTATCCACTTCCATCCCCTGTGTAACGGTGCACGGGGTGTGAGGGGGAGCTTTTTAGGAAACAAGGTATCAGCCCTTATGGAAAGACCCATGGAAGGAGGGTACTCGGATGCTGCCTTCCCCCCCCCCCCTTTTTTTTTTTTTTTTTTTTTTTTTTTTTTTTTTTTTTTTTTTTTTTTTTTTTTTTGAGGGAGGGGAGTTTAGGCTCTGTGGGAGATCCCTCGCATATTGTCTTCATGTACTAATATATTTGACACCCACTGTACACTCCAGGTACAGTCCAATCTTCATCGTACACATAATCCTAACATACTCTCCACTGGTCGCGTTAAGCAGCAATGTCGTCTCTCTCTCTCTCTCTCTCTCTGCGCACTGTCAATTTCTTTCTTGATTGGCTTGGATTATAGCTTAAACATGGTGTTTATGGTTTTTATGCTCTCATTTAACTTTAAATCCTTTGTAAGTTTTATCAAGATTTTACTACCCTTTGCAATGGCATTCTGAGAACTTAACATTATTTCCTTTCTCTTCTCTGTTTTTTATTTTAAATACTGCTGAACAACCTTCAACTCCTTACAGGGACCTATGTTACTGAAAGTTGGCCCATGCTAGGTTATGATGCCCAAGTTAGTGTGTGTATATGAAGACAGGGTCCTGTGTTATGGAAATTTAGCCTAGCCTAGGTTAATATGTGTATATGAACAGGATGACAGGGTCCTGAGTTATCAAAAATTAGCCTGTATCAGGTTAGTTTGTATACAGGATGGAAGGTAGTGCTTTGGCCACACGTTAACCAGGAATTCTACATAATGAGTGTAACAAATATGTCCAATACAATTTTTGTCAATAAAGGACCATTTCGCCGAAAAAAATAATTTGTATCAAACATTAGGAGCCATCTAGCTTCTTGACAAATGGATATAAATGGTTCATTATTTCGTGAACTGTTGCGCAAACATAGTGTGAACAACACTGTAATGCATTTCAATCTTAATTTTAATTAATTTAGCAACAATTTAATGTTAAAGTGTCATGCGAAGTTTAATTTCTACACGAAATATGGCAACGTCGTGGGTCACACGAAAGGCAGTTGTCACTCTTAAAAAAAATAACAACAAAAACAGCATAAAAATGTCTTTTGTGAATTGAAATGCCACTCCATATTAAGAACTTTAATTAAGTAATAATAAAACCTAAATAAACACCACATAATCAGCATAACCAACATACATTTTCAGTATTTCTTGATGTAAAGCACTTATAAATGCATTTAGACAGGATTATGGTGTTTATTTCAAAATGCTACTCGTGTTCTGTTAAATAGTACTTGTAAACGTAGCATTATCTTATGGACTACATTAACTGTGCTTCAGTCCCATATTAAATACGGATTCAGTTTGTCATATGTCTAGAGAAACTTCATATTATGCATACTTTAAGGATAGTATCACTGTAACATTTTCTTCTAGAGATAAATTTCATTTTGCTTTCCTGCTTATTTAGGGACCTTGGTGACCACAGCTGTAATTTATGACAAAATCATTAGTTTTATTTCAGCTCAATAATGTACAGAAGAGTACAATTCTTTTAGAGAAATGAAGGGGAAGACCTTTATTTACTTGTGTATTAAAGGCGATTACTATTGTTTTAGTTCGTGATGGATAATAATAATAATAATAATAATAATAATAATAATAATAGTAATAGCAGCAAGAAGATGAGGAAGCATGTCCACTATTAGGAAAATCTGTATCTCTTCATGTCAGCATTGTTCAAACCAAAAATTCGTAGTTTTGATTTATTCATTCTTCTGCTGTCTTAACTATGGAAAACTGCGTGTTCGTTATTACTTGAATGAATGTGTCATTTCAGTTATATTCACACTTTTCAGGCATGACATATCGATTCTTCCCAATTCGCTGAGATTGCGACCGCTTCACTGTTATGTAAACGCACTGGGCCAGTGTTTTGTTGATGTCTTCGTGCTTGCACACCGGTCGGGGGCTTTTTTACAACTGAAGCAGTGTTGGCAGCCAGGCACACACCAGTCAGCTGTTTTGTTTACATCTGAAGCACCTAGAAGCACGCAGTGCTTGGGTACAAAACATTGCCATTTACACTACCGAAAAACTTATATTTTTACAAAACTAATAAGCCTACCGAAATGAAACTTTGCATTTTATGTTTCTTAGACCTGTATCTATTAGCCATATTATTCTGGCCGAAGCAGTACCTTCCACCCTGTATATGTGAATGGGACGACAGGGTCTTGCAGTTTTGACATTTAGCCTGTGTTAAGTTAGGGTGTGTATACATGAATGGGTTGACAGTTTCAGTGTCCTGTGTTATGCAAATTTAACCTGTTTGGGTAAGGTTGGTATGTGCATATATGAATGGGTTGACAGGTTTCTATGTTATGAAAGTTAACCTGTGTGAGGCTGAGTTAGGTTAGTGTGTGAATATGAACGGGATGAAAGGGTCCTATTTTATGGAAAGTGAACCCAAGATTAGGTTAGGTTGGGTGGTTATAATTAAACTTTCCCTATTTAACATCTCTAGAAAGGAAACCATTTATAGTAGGAGTACCAAACTCAGTAGTATTAATGCCCATGGTACTGGGCACAAGATTTCCATGCTTCACAGCACCACCTTCCACGAGTACCACAAATGGCCACCAGGTGTCATGATAATTCATAGTCATGCCATTAGACTATAAGCTGTACGGAATAAGAAGGCACATGAGGCGGAGCTAGAAGAAGGTGTGTGAGAGCAAGTAGCCAATCCTAGAGAGGCGACGTTGCCCAGTTTGTTAACGCGCTGCCTAGCGCAATATTTGGTTTTCACTTTTCTCTTTGCGCTCAACAAATCCAGCAACGACTCATTATTACAAAGAATTCCATTGAAAAGAGCTAGAAATTTTGAAGCTGACTGTCCAAGAAGCAAAATTTTAGGTGGCCTGTAGCCCAAGATATGATCAATTGAATAAACACTGCGCTCAGCGATAACAAACAACACTTGCCTTGCATCATAATAATTGTTTATCGTCTCAAATAATTGTCTTCTCAATGGGCGAGATATCTGCAAGAAACGGAATTTAGTTTATTCTTATGAATGTACCAAGGCTGACGTATATGTGCAGTGTAACGTGTGTCTAATAATTACTGTAACTCATTTTGTTGTTCACAAACATGTCATTGTCAAAACTTGGTACAAGTGGCTTACAGGCGAGTAGATCGAAAGGAAAAGTACTACACTCAGATGCACGGGCTATTATTTTCAATGTTTACACCTTTTTAAAAGAATTGTCCTCAGAAGAAGTGTGTGCGAACATTGCATTTAAACAGAGTCGGGCGCTAACAGCTAAGGCATGCATGCATGCAAGGTATAGTGCAACAAGGTAAAGCAACCTCTTCAGAATCAGGGCGGCCCTTGTTTAAATCCCCCGGAAAACACCGTAAGACAGAAAAACGGGTTTCGAATCTGGACGACTTTCAGAAAGACGTTCTGTGTCGATCCATTTTCCAAATGTATGATAACGGTGAATATCCTACTATTAAAAAGCTTGTTTGCTTAATGAGGGATAAAATAGATTATAAAGGTTCCACAACATCTTTGGGGTTAAAATTAAAAGAAAATATTTCCGGGCTTTCGCTCTGATAACTTACAAATTGCATCATAAGGAACATTTAAGTGCTGAAATATGTCTAAAATACACAACCGAGAAGGCCACACAGGAATATTACTCGTAAAAGGTTGCTTGAAATTCTGCTTAGTCATTTGTTGTTGAGTAATGTAGATTTTCACTTAGAATACCTAATAAACTTATTAACATGACACTCCGCAGAGACACTAAATTGAGAAAAAAAATGAGAAATACCTATCAGAAAATGTTTCAAATTGCGCAACTATGATCACACTTTCACTCCGACAGTAAAAATATTTACACGAAAACGTTCCTAGAGAATCGGATGTAATAAAAAACTTAAGAAGTCAATAGGCCCAATTTTCAGCTTGAAAGATGTGAACTCCGTTGAAACATTAGATTGCAAATGAAAATTGTCTGCTTAGATGAGGAATTTATATTTGAAGCAAATTACAGGATTAGAGAGCCTATTGTCTCATTTTAAAGAGATTGAAATTGTTGTGACAGGTTTTAAATGTGCACCTTGCAATCCTTCACCGTCCTCGCTGCTGTCTACTGGTAACGCTCACGTGCATATCTCCCCTCTCTTTCTTTCGCATAGCGATATGAGCCGGCAACAGCGCTCCATAGCTGAGTAGGGATTGGGGCTACTCATGTGCCTTCTTATTTCGTGCTCCCTTTAGTGTGAGTTCGATTAGTCAACATGGTCATAGACAAAAGGAGCAGAGTGTTGTTAGAAAAGCTCTTATCAAAACAGCAGTAACGCTGCAGCTGCACTTCAAGAGTATCGCCAGCTGAAAGGATAGTGAAAGCTTCTTCTTTCTCCACCTGCTCTGCGGAACTTGATGAAAAAGTTTGAATCAACTGGAGAACTGGGTGTTGCAGTAGGCAGAGGCCAATGATCGGTTGCACCACAAGTGGTTCAAGAAATCGTTGTTGCTATGGTGGACAATGTTAAACACAGTTGCCAATCCTCAAGCAGTGCACGTGCTGTATCACGATAGTTGGACATTCCATGGTCCACTGTAAGGAAGGTGCTTCAAATGGTGTCCTAGAAGGTCCATATCGCACAGAAGTGTACTCCACAGGGCGCACAACATGTTGATTTTGCTCTCTGCTTTCTAGCGAGGATTGAAATTGATGAGGCCTGTCCTTGAAAACATCCTATGGACAGACGAAGCACATTTTTCTCTGAAGGGTGAGGTAAACACACAGAATTGCAGAGTGTGGAGCTCTTCGCCTCCAGTCCATGTGCATGAAGTTCCTCTGCACAGTGAATGTGTTACTGTATGATATGGCTTCACGACGACATTCATCATTGGCCCATTCTTTTTTGAGGAAGTTGTTGCTCAAGGACCAAAGACGTGCATTTTTTGTAAAATTAGTGTCCTCCAACGTAATGTCATATCGGATAGTGAATGGGTGAAATGATGCTCAAATGAGCCCGAGGTCCATGGAGCTTTAAGTTACCCGACATTCATATTCTCAGGATAAGGGAAAAAGCCTTACCCGGATAACTTACCCTAAGTGAGATTCGAACTTGTTACCTCTTGAACGTGAGACAGACATGCTAACCATCATGCTACCGAGGCGGGAAGACATGCAGTGTGACTGGCCAGCGTTATTGTGATATGCTTCGTCCACATGTAATACCCACCATACAGGAGAGAAACGCATTGAATTCACTCCACGCATTGTTTGTCAAGTTCAACTGCTTCTCCGTGATACATTTGGTGATCGCATTGTCGACAGATCATTTCCAAATGCTTGGCCATAATGATCGCCTGATCTCTGTCCTTGTGATTTCTGGCTGTGGGGCTACCTGAAAGACAGGGTTTACCGTAACATTCACACATGTGCTGATCTGAAAAGAAGCATACCAAGAGATGTGTTGAGCATACCCATGTAGATGCTATGTGCATCTGCAGAATGCAATCCTGCGCTTCGGGACTCTCTTAGACATTGACGGTTGCCATATTGAGCCTGTTCTGTAGCAGTAACCATGGTATTGGTATGATGTAGCAGCACATTAAAAGTGTTTCAATTGAATTGATTATTCATTATTTCTCTATTACATGTCCTTGACAATGATCACTTAAGTTTCATGAACGTCCAAGCACTCATTTTTCAAATAGAGACTGTTAAATAGGGAAAGTTTAATTATAACCACCCTGTATATCTTATGCACTAGTAGTTGGAGAAATATGAGAGAAGTACATACATAAAAAAGCTTTCTGAATATAATGGTTCTCCTGGCTTTTTAAAAGTGAAAAGATTTTTAGCTGACTAATCTAGCAAAACTCAACTTGTAGTAATACAGGTCATTGACAATTCACACTAAGGACCCCCACCCCAGAGGCCGTCCTTTGGTGGGTATGGGTTTGGTGTACCTGTGTCCCAAGCTGCTCGCTGCCATTTTGCCCCTTTTGCCTTCAACGTGCCAAGTGTAGCTACTGTTTCCTTTATATTCCTCACATGCTGCTTCTAGGTTTTGTAATGATTATTAGTTTGCAAGGTCTTGGGTTTATTATTCCCTGTCTCACCAGCAGGGATCATCTCTATCTCTATGGTTCTTTCCCTCTGTTTCAGTGCAGCTTTCGGCATGTGTGCTGTATGGGGGGGCCTCAGGCGTTAAAGTTGGATGGACCCCCCAATCCCTCCTATGCGTAACCTTAGGTGCAGCCTGTGTTAATTCCCTTACTCTGTGTGCAGTTGGGTTAGTATTACAGGCTGCATATGTTATTGCTGACATAATCCCAGTGTAATCAACCACAAGTCCCTTGCATCCACGTCTGTGTATTGCATGCAGTGCATCCTAAACTGGGAAGCCACATGTACTTACTGCTGTGGTAGGGGCTTAAAGCTGGGGTGTGTTTGATGAAAGGCTTACACGTGCGACAAGCAGTGGAGATTAGAGTGTAGGTCTTCTGGCATACATCTTGAGATCAGTCATGGGAGGAGTCCCCGTGATGGCACAGATGAAGATACTGTGTCGTTTTTCTTTAATCCCCAGATGGCAAGCTGACAGTTCCAGAAGGGGGTCTTGTACATGACACATTTGTGAAAACCCCTTTCATTGACACTTATTTGGTTGTATATGCCAATTCCCATGCGTTGTATTAAGTGCCACAGGTTCTGACATGCTAAGAGCTCATGCAACAGTCCTGCTAATTGTGAGTTGTAGCTTACCAGCACAAGAGGACACAGTGTGTAAACTGTGGAGGAAGTCATCCATCTAGCTCACGACAGTATTCAAAGTTGCTGGATGAGAAGTGTATACGGGAGTGTTAAGGAACACCTCACCTTTCCTGAAGTGTCCTGACGCTTTGAGCAACTTAAACCTACTACCATCACAGGTTATTCCTCAGCAGTCCACCCCACACCTGTAAACACTGTTGGCTTACATGTCCCCATTGCATATGCAACACAGACACTAGTATTAGCACAACAAGCACAAGCCAACCTACGTTGCCTGTTGACAGAAGCTGTTCTAGGCCTAAACCTAGAACTCCTCTAAGACATCCCGGTGTTGTCCTGCAAGCTGCAGAGGATCTTCGGACTCCCAGACATTGGAGGAACTGCAAGAGGCTGAGGATTTTACAGCCTGTCCAAAGTCAGCCAAGGTGAAAAAGAAAATAAAGATGCTCCTTTTTCTTTTTTTACAACAATGGAAATTCTCCAGTGTAATGTTAATGTGTTCTGGGATACATGCTCTGTACACACATCACTTAGTTTCCCGATGTTTGGCTTCAATTGTCTGTCTAAAAGAAACCTATTTGCAGCCTAATCACACTTTACATCGTCGTGATTTTTTGGCATTTAGGAATGACTGCTGCTGATTGGCATGCAAGAGTTATTGTTACTCTGGTGACACATCTCTACCACTAGGGTACTGTTTAACACATCACTGCAATCTGTAGTGGTAGGTATACAGCAGCAGCTGTTTCTCTGTTTGCAATGTCTAAAAGAGGAATATTCAGGTCCTTTTTGCAGGGATTCCACCACCACTCCTTTTTATAGTAAATGTGAGTGCCAGACATACTCTCTGGGGCTTACAACACTGATGATGCTCGTGGGTGCTTTATAGCAGACTTTCCAATATGTCCGACTTATATTAAATGCTGATGCCCCTACCTTGTCATCTGCCTGTGAGCAATTTCAGGAAATCAGAGGCATGAAAATGAAAATTCTATTATTGACACACGGTATGCTTAATGATGTCAACATAAAGCTGAGAGCCTATATTTTACTGTACAATGCTTTAATTAAATAAGTTTTTACTGTGGAGGAGGTAAATTTTGTTATTAAAATTTCCCTGTGGGCTCTTGAAATGAACTCTGGAAAAGTGCTTTGTTGGCAAGCTTGTCTATTCTGTAATGAGTCATATTTGAGACCACAAGTTTTGGAGATTTAAAAAGTGAATTCAGAAAAAGGAGATCTGCACATCAGAAATTCATTTTAGGTGTGTATTGTTTTAAAGTAACATCCTTACTATTTCAATGTAAACCGTCCCACCCGTAACACTAAAACATCATTAAGTTTTCTTTATCAAAAGTAGTTGCCTTATTGTAAATGGAAATACTGTGAAAGTAAACTATTTTATATGTACTACACAACTATTCTAATCTCAGAACGGTTTGGATTTAGGCCTTTGATTGTGTAGACCACCAAATCCTGCTAGAAAAATTAGAATATTATGGCGTTCAGAGAACTCCATTAAAATGGTTTCACTCATACTTAACAAACAGGATGCAAAGAGTGAAAATATTGAAACCTAATTCAAATATACCTGGTTATTCAAGGAGTAAACTTATAAAAGGAGTTCCCCTAGTGGTCTATTTTAGGACCACTACTTTTCTTAGTTTTATAAATGATCTAGCACCAAGCTTAAACAAGTTGGCACAAGCATTTCTATTTGCTGATGATACAACACTATTAATTTCGCATAAAAACTTAGACTTAAAGAAACCTCACATCACGTAACAACATTAATGTAATCTTGGTTCAATGCAAATGGTATAAAACTAAATGTTGATAAAACAAATATTGTAAAATTTACTACTGTCAGTGGTGCACAGCATAACTTTGCCATCAATATAAATGGAAACTGTTCAAGATTCAAATGCTTCTAAATTTTTAGGTACACAAATCGACAAGCACCTAAATTGGAAGACCCACATAGATGAAATTATCCCTAAACTGAGCTCCGCATGCTATGCATTACGCCTTCTGTCCTCCTTCAGTGATGCTCACACATTAAAATTAGCCTACTTTGCGTACTTCCACTCTGTAATGATATATAGTATACTCATTTGGGGAGGTTCAACAAACTCAAAGAGAATTTTCATCTTACAAAAGAAGGCACTCAGAATTATATCACACTCTCATGCAAGAACATCATGTAGAAGCATTTTCAAAAATTTAGAAATATTAACTCTTTCCGGAGAATACAATATATTCACTAATTACCTTTTACATAAAAAATAAAAATTACTTCACTACAAATTCTGGCATCCACAGTACCAATACAAGATCTAGATTTGAACTCCATATACCATCAATTAACCTCACATATGTCCAAAAAGGAGTGCATTACCAATGTATAAAAATATTTAATATGCTACCTAATGAGTTGAGGACCTGTAATAAGGTACTCAAAATTAAGCTAAAGGAATATCTTCTTAAGCATTCGTGCTATAGCATTATTGAATTTAACAACATCCAATGTAATCATTAGATTATTTATGTGCTATGTAATTATGTTGTAAATATTGTATAACATATTGACATATTCCACATCCTGTTGTGTAGGATCTACGGAATGCAAAATAAATTATACTCGTGGAAGGTTGTGTTATGGTAAACATTAGATTTATGTGATACGGGTGGGACACTACAAATTGTTGCCATTAGCTATAATGCGGTGTTGAGGTTATGTTACAAAATATCGTTCATTTCAGGTTTTAGTACAATGTCATCCAAGATCCTAGTTCAGAAGTTTAG
Source organism: Tenodera sinensis (assembly GCA_030765045.1). Lineage (NCBI taxonomy): Eukaryota > Metazoa > Arthropoda > Insecta > Mantodea > Mantidae > Tenodera > Tenodera sinensis. The sequence goes on from CM060964.1 coordinate 170,106,825, forward strand.
AGAAAAGTTGAAAAACAGTGAGGAAGCATATAAATTACCTTTAGAAAGAGAAAGGGAGCATGATAAAAGAAGGCAAACTACAAAAAGAAATGTGACTGACAATCAAGCACTTCTCAAAGTGAAGAAACAGAGGGAAAGAGAATGAAAACAACGCTACAGAATGAAGAAGAAAGAACAGCAAAGTTGCAGATCTCCCATTAAAGCCTATAAATCAGCAAGTTCACTTGGAACGGCTGTTAGAACAAAGAAATTGTTGCCTAGGAGCCTTAATAAAAGAAAAGCTGTAGTATGTAGGTTGTCAGAATATCCTCAAAATTAAGTTTCTTCTATCAGAGGGGAGACTCACTACATGGTGAGAGTTTATACCAAGGATGTTATTACAGAAGTACGGAATTTTTATTCAAGAGACCATATCTCAATGTGTCTTCCAGGAAAGAGAGACTGCATTGCTCTACTGTTACTAGAGAAAAAATTACTCTGCAAAAAAGAGTAATGTTGACTTCACTTATGGAAGCACATGAACTTTTTAAATCTGACATTCCAAATCTTGCAACTAAAGTCAAAAAAGCAAATTTTTTGAGCTCAGACCCACTCTGTTTACCAACATCTAAAGTGCCACACACTGTGTTTGAAAGTATCATGGGAATGTGGAGTTCCTTATAAAATGTTTAAATGACAACCACACTTTACAAATAATGCCAAAACATTGGTTTCTGAATTAGTATGCTGCACAGATAGTGAAAAGTGTATGTCACAAAAGTGTGATAATTGTAAAATACAAGCCAAAGATTCCAGATTATATGATCTCATAAATGACATGGATATGTACGATGAAGTATGCTGGTGACAGTGGAAAGAAACAGAGGCAAGAGTTTCAGTTGTTACTGATTACGGTATCATAGATGTACTTCAAGAAATTACAAACCAGTTGCCAACATTCACATATCATTGTTTTGTGAAGCAAACACAGAGCACTTCCAGAGACGGAAATCATCTGTTACCCCCAAACATAGCAGTTCTACAAGTTGATTTTTCAGAAAATTACTCCATAATGTCACAGGATGAAATTCAGAGTGCCCATTGGTCGCATGACCAAATTACCATTTTTACAGCAGAGGCATGTGTCAGACTGGCCCTGAATCTGTAGTAGTGGTGAGTGCTAAGCTTAATCATGGAAAGCATGCAGTTTGGACCTTATTAGAAACCATTAAAAGATTAAAAATGAAGCATCCTTAGATTAAGCAGCTACATATATTCTCTGTTGGATGTGCTGGGCAATTTAAAAATAAATTCACTTACAAATATGACATTCCTTGCAAAAGCAGTACAGATCACACTGATAGATTGGAGCTTTTATGCCATGTCGCATGGCAAGGGTGCTGTAGATGGCGTCTGGAACAGGGTGAAAGCCAAGTGCTTCACTGTACAAACTGCCAAGGACTTCACTGTTTGTGCTAGACAGTGTATGAATTCAACTGAAGTGCTGTATGTTCCTAAGCATGCAGTTGCAGCAGATGTTGAAATACCGTATTTTATCGCATAAGGCCCCCCCTCGCATATTCCCTCCCCTATGATTTTTCATCACTAAAAATTATTTACCTATTAAACATCACGTAATTCCCTCTCCTGGTCCGTCCTTATTGGAGCGGCCTTCAAATTACTCGATAATGTACAACAATCGATGCAGCGATGCCTATCACGGACAACAATGGACACCGTGCTTGCCACAAAAAATACTCATATTGCCATTGTCACAGCGTATCGTAAAATTGAAATGTGAAGTTGTAGACGTGTTTCTAAGTCGGTTTCTTACAAGTCGTCATATTGTTAAGAAGAGTTTTAAATAAAAACTGGTATTTCTTGTGCCATTAATGGTTTTGACGACATATTGTGGAATAGTGAACATGAAGATGTGTTATTTGAGCCAGATATAAATGAAAATAGTGATGATAGTGACGAAAGTTAGACTGCAGAATAGTCAGAGAAAAGAAACGAAACAATACATTGTAGGCCCAATAAAACCGTGGTATGTTTCCTGTTTATTCACAAATTACTGTATACCTATATAACTTTTACATAATACTACATGGTTTCCCTTCCTTTCTGAATTCCTAGAAGCACCACTCGCATAATTCCCTCCCCAGTGTTTTCAAGCAAATTTTTCGGGAAAAAAGGGGGGGGGGGGGGAATTACGCTATAAAATACAGTATTCAAACTGATTGTCTGGAGTCCGATTCCCACACTGCAGTCCTCCCATTATTTTGTTTGTGTAAGAGAAGGTATGCTCAAATTTGGAGCAACAGCAAAATCAGAGCTGCACACAATTGTAACCTTGCCAGAATCAGCACAATTTGTAGATGATACACTGAACATCTGTGTTGGAGATTCTGTTGAAATTGTTCTTCCTGTCATGGTGAAAAAATCTATTGTGACTCGGTCTTGCACGGCAGAAGTTAAGAAAATGGAACATGGAAAGAAGTGAAAAATTTTGGATATGGCCTGCAGTGAAAGACGAGTCAACAGAAGATAGATCTGTAGTGAAGAGAAAGTTGAGTGTTACAAGACTAGTGAACAATAGAGGACACTTTTCTTTTGATTAAACCGTTGTTTACCCCTCTGTTGCTGTAAACTGCATTTTCTTTAGTGTTATAGTTTAACCTAAATAGTTAATTTTCATAGTATTTAATTGGAATGTGCAACACAATTACAGATTATGTATCAGACAATGTAATCTATCTTGGTTACAGTGAATTCCAGGATTCATGGATGTTCATCTACATCTTGACATGTCCCTGTACCTTGGTGGATCAAGGAATGGCGTTTGGTCATTACAGCATGCAGTCGTACACTGCACATTTTATGACGTGCATGCGTATCCTGTGTATCCTGAGGGATGCTCTTTTTATAAGCCAAGGATTGCAGCAGTCTGCTACAACTGCAAAGAAATGGGAAAGCATAGTCTTAACATCCGTGTAGCTAAAACCCTGTGATCGCCAAAGTACCAGATTTCATTCGATCGCTCACCTAGTGATCTTTTCCTACTGCCTTGGCAACTGCTCAGTCCCTTCCCTTTCAAAACGTCCCTAGTTTCAGCTATATAAATGAGGGTGCTTTTATGCAACATTGTTTTCTTAAACCACTACTTACTAACTCAGGATAATTTTGCACCTACTGTGGATTCGCTAATGTAATTATTTCTCACGAAACAGAGTGGCATATGCAATCTTTATCCCCCAACCTAACCTAACACTGGCTAAATTTCAATAACACAGGAATCTGCCAACTTGTTCATATACACACACTAACCTAACACATGCTTAATTTCCATTAAATAGGACCCTGTTATTTTGTTCATATACACACACTAACCTAGGCATTGTAAACTAACACATGCTAAATATAAAAAATACAGGACCGTGTTATTTTGTTCATGTACACACACTAACCTAGGCATTGTAAACTAACACAGGCTAAATATAAAAAATGCAGGACCCTGTTATTTGGTCATATACACACACTAATCTAGGCATTGTAAACTAACACAGGCTAAATATAAAAAATAGAGAACCCTGTTATTTTATTCATATACACACACTAACCTAGGCCAAATTTCAAAAATGCAGAAACCTATTCAAGATGTTCTCGGGCTTCGAGCAAGGTGTAGTGATGAAGAGCCTTCGACGTTTCGGGAGAGATGTACCAAGGCCATCTCTAAGTAACAGGCCTGGATATGCGATTCGTGACGTCACAATGCGAGGCCAATGTTCCAAGCAATTCATACGGAATAAACACATGTTTTACAGCATTTCTGTGGTGGAAGAAGTGTGCATTCATTTATATTCTCACATTTCGTATTAAAAGTTAGTGTGTGTTAGTATGTTAGTAGAAAACACGCTTTCCATAGTTGTTAATGGCAGAGCATGCTTCTTACCTTCTCAATACGAATATATCTCCAGTTTCCTATTTTTGCCTTTAGATAATACCAAACTGTCTTGTTTAATAATGCAGTAGTTTTTCAAGAGGATGTTGGTTATTACTTTTATTATTTTCCTCGTTAAAATAGCAGAGCGGTAACTTGCAATCACTAGCATTACAGTCAGCACCGATATTATTGTCACATGTCTCAGCACCTAAATGTAGAATTAAGTTTCTCTGGTTTTCCACTTTAAGAAATTCTTGTTCATATGTCTCAACAAATTTACTACTTCTTCGTGATCCCCAAGCATTTTCACCATCTCTGATAAATATTTTAAATGCAAGAGTTTCTATCAGGACTGAGGGGTTGAGAAAGTTGTCTGAGGTAATCAGGATGGGGTAAAGAAAGAACATGGGAATCACGTAACTGTCTGTAAGCTGCTGGGGGAGTATACTTAATTGACTTTTGACTGACCAATTTTACCTGCTCTTCTAGGAATTTAGGTTTTAGATGTTCTGTGGAATCTTCATGTCCTCCCAACATTCCTTTAAAATGCTGGCAGCCTGAAGTAGTTTATGTTCTGTTTGTTCCCTTGCTATTGTGAACCAAAAGAGCATCAAATTTAGACCATTTATCCAATATCATTTTTGTTTACCGAGAATCCATTTAAACTTACTATTGCGTATTACAATTACACCCTATAGAACCTAAATAATAAAATTGGAATTAATTTTTAATGCTGCTACAATTTTAGGAATTTCTTCAGTATCAATTTTCACAAAAATTACATTGTTTTCTTTTATGATGGCGGTGAATCCCTCTAATTTCATGTCACCAATTCTATTTTTAAAGCTCTGAAAACCAACAATTTTGTCATCTTTGAGCCATTTACAAAATGCTGCCGCACCCCTTTCCAACATTTCTCCTCTTCTTTCTTCTGGATCCCTACGTTTGGGAGCTGGTTCGAAAGTCAGGTAGGATGGTAAATTAGGAAAGAGTGCAGGGCATGCATCTTCAGTAAGTTTAGGAGTTGTTCTGGGTACTACAAAACACTTCCATCATGTCGCGTAGCAGTAAATTCCTTCACCATGTGCTGTTCAGAAAAATGTTTAATACATACCACACCTGGTTCATAATTATCCCTGTGAATAGCTCGTACCCACTGCTCTCTCCTGTGTGGATCCTTTGGAAACGAAAACACTCTAACCTACTTTTCTACACCTGTTTTATAGTTTGAGGTACAACCTGGCACACACTTCCTAGGCATTTTTTATTGAAAACTACACCACTTTGTAATTCGATTTTTCGCTCACTTAATTGTTTACTGACACGTAAGACACAAGCAACTTCTTAGCATTCCAACCATGCACTGATGTGTTGCATTCCCATAATAAATGAGTGATAAACATAAGCCTCCCGTGATGACATCATTAACGTAATCTCTTTCCGTCACCAGGCCTGTTTAGATATAAAGATGGCCTTGGATGTACACTCCTGAAACGTTGATGGGTCTTCATCACTACACCTGGCTCAAAGCCCGAGAACATCTTGAATATGTTCGTCGCCAGGAAAGCTTCAAATCATATGTTATGCAGAAACATGTTATTTTGTTTATATGCACACTAACCTAGGCTAAATTTTGAAAATGCAGGACTCTGTTATTTTGTTCATATACAAATACTAACCTAGGCATCATATCCCAACGCAGGTTACATTTCTAAAATGCAGAACCTAACAAAATCTTGATAAAACTTTCAAAAGGTTAAAGTTAAACAGGGAATACAAAAACCATAAACACAATGCTTAAACTAATGTAATGTTTCCTGTACATTCAAAAAGCATTTGTCAAGAGATGTACAGATTGCTCCCTGCGGTGGCCAGAGAATTATGTTTACGTGTTAAACATTATGCAATATGGTAATATACAAATAGAGACACATGACATTCTTGCTCACCAATAGTTTCAGCACCTTCTACTATCCACAAAGCCAAAGATTTTCTTTAGAAACACATTGTTTATGCAATAATTTCAGCGTACATTACAAAACCATTTTTGTGCATGTAATATAGTTTATAAAAAGTTACTTGCTAAATATCCACTGCTTAAGTGAAATAAAACTGTTGCAATATATGTACAGAATTTGCTCATAAAACGAAAATGAAGCTTAACTGCCAAATAAAATTTATATGCGTTATCATGAATAAAAGATCCATTGATTGCACTATATTTCATTTGTTTTCTTGAGCAGCCTTTTCTATGCATAATAACCTAAGAGTTTTATACTTTTCCACTTCTGCATAGCCTTTCAAACTGTGTAAATTGCAAGATTATTCAGCTAAAATCAAAATGTCATAGGAGCATTTCACTGCCTGCTACAATGTTTCAAGGCAATAAACGACTACTTCTTCCAGCTCAGCTTGCATTGTGGCAGACATTGAGGTTATTAGCTAATGTCTATGAGTGCATTGTGCACAGTATGTGCAAAGGGTTATGAAGCTGGACTGATCTAATATTCCTCACTCTTCGAGTAAATTAATAAAGTAGCCAAATAGGATGTCGTAAATACTGTATTTGAGTAGTATGGAGTCAATGTTGTCACTCTTGAAAGTCTGTACCCAACCAACCCACCTACCCTTTTTAGAACATTTTAATTTATAGGAGAATAATGGCAAAATGACAAACATGGCCATCTTCCTGTTACTGAACACACATTTGCATCATTTGACGACCAGGGCTCACTTGCACTTTTGTGGCATATGAATTGTATGAGGAGCTCATCTCACAATGTTCCATTGCTCTGCATAACTGCATGTAGTGAAGGATTCTTCTCACGGGTGTTATTTGTATATGTTTGGAATGAAGTGCTGATATGCAATGTTTGTAATTCTCTCAGTATGGCCTCACCAACTGCATTTCAACCAAGGAAATATAATTAAATTCTTAGTATTATTTCACTTGTGTCCTTAGCCATAATGACCGTGAAAAGAAACCGTGATCATAGAAAGAAGGATTTGAGAAAAGTGATACAAAGTATATTAGACAGTGACTGGTGATTTTTCTGAATATGAAAGTGTCTGAAGAAAGTTCTAGTGACGTGATAATAAATTTAGTGTAGAAAACAGTGAGGAAATAATTATGAAACCAATCATGAAGTACCAGGCCCTTTGAAATGGGTTGTTATAATGCATAAAAAACAATGTGACTGGAATTGGACTAAAATTGACAGTAACCCTGTTCTCTACGCTTTTGATTCAAATGGTGGTGTTTATAAATACTTCCTGAACAAGCATGCATCACAAGACCATGTACGCCTTCAGTTTTGCCTAATACATAAAACTTGAGTCAGCTGCCAGAGTTTTCTGTTCAAGACCGTCCTTCTTCCAGCACAACACCTATGAGACTACAAGCAAAATCATGGGTTCACCTTCCTATGTGCAAGCCCTCCACAAAAAAGAAAACAAAAATTACCAAAAGGTGTTTCGTATCCTACAGCAAGGGCAAACAAAGTAAAAGTGTGTGGCAATGTAAAAAATCTGATATTGCTCTTAATTTAGGGGATTGTTTTGAGGTCTATCACATACAGCAGCAATATTAAGAGAACAGTACTCATGGGTTAATGCTTTTAATATTGCATGTGCAGATTTTCAGCAAAAATACTTATTGCTCGATGATTTTTTAAGCATTAAACTGCTACTACTCGCTCTGTTTGGGAACTGAAACCGATTTCTGGGTTAGTTGAGTAGGCATTTGAATAGACATGATTGGATTAATAAGGATTAAAATTTCATGGATTAGTGCAGCTTTTATTTGTTTTTATCATTGGGGGGTTGACTATGTTGTTGCTTTGCATCTTATGAAAAGTATATCTTGGCCATGCTTTGCAGCTTAGGGTCCTCAATCCCTCTACTATGCTAAATGAGTCAGTGGTGTATATTACGCATATGTGGGCAACTATGGGTATATATATGCAGTAGGTATAAAGAAGTGAAGGGTAGCATCTGTAGGGGAAAACTGGAAATTGTCATAGCTCATCCATTAATTGCTCCACGGTAATATGAAAATCCAAAAGTTTTGGAAAACAGTAAATAGGATTTTATGTGCAAACAGGTTGCAAATATGAATGTAATAATTACGCAGGATTTTAATGATATTTGACAAATGTACACCTCCTACAGAAGGTTTTTTAATGAAGTTGCAACTGATTTATAGGGTAGATCAGTATCTCCATCTGAACTAGATCTGAGCTTTATTATTGAAAGAAATAATTGCTCAATGACTCACATTTGTTATGTATGAAGAGATCAAGGAAGCTAAAATTAAGTTTTGAAAGGGGGATAAACTGGTATATTTGATTCCAAAATGATTTCAGTTTCCCTACAGATGCCATACCCTCCGATTATTCAAGTGTTTTGCAGATGTAGAGCTACCAACATATGACTAGCATATATCGCTAATTTAGCGTAGCCAGAGAATTTAGGTCAAAAGTTGCTTAGCATAGCCGAGGGATGGTTTTTTTTTATAAGAACAGTACAGAATGATAACAGGGCATAGCTGTAGGATCTATGTGGCTAAACCCCAATAGCAGCAGATTTCACTTCTCATTTAGGTTGGCAGTCCCCATCGCACATGCACAATAACAGGAAGTTAGCCATGTTTGTTGTCCTTGCACCATTATTTTTCTATAAAAGGAAATGTCTTAAAAAGAATGTGTGGCTCACAGGCTTTACAAATGATAAAATCAACTCCAAACAACACTCGTCAGCTAATTATATTGTTTTGTAAGAGAAGGGCTCTTGTACCTGGCCTTCATACATGTAATTCATATGGGCATGGAAGGTGAATGCATGGCCATGCTGTGGAGCCAAACTACTTCTTCTTTAACTGATTACCCTCCCCTTAGGTAGGACTTACAAGCCAGTGCTTAAGGTCTGACACCTGTCAGGGAGCACAGCAACCTATAGATCAGAATGAAAACCTGGAAGCAGATGGTCAGCCAAGCACCAGATATGATAGTGAAGTAGAGGATGATACAAAATGCAGGTGAAATCTGTGATTGAAAAGGTGATAATGGAGCAATTGGTGGAATGAGAGGCAGAGGAAACCAGAGAAAACCTACCCTGATGCCACTTCGTCCACCACAAATACCACATGCTGGTCCCTGGGATTGAACCCAGGCTACCTAGGTGGTAGGTGAACACTAACCACTCGACCACAGCATTGCCATGGAGCCACACAAGGTTGTGATTAACCCAATACCAACATGGTGGCAGATATTATGTTGTAACAAATTCAAATGGAGCTCAATGCAACATTAAAAGTAACTAAAGCATGCAGTTATGTGGTTATTTGATTTCCAAATCAGTCTATAGTGCGTTTGTTTCGTAAGATAAATGACAAACCTGTATGTGTAATTAAACATATATTTGCTGTTATATAAATATGTGTGGGAGTGCATTTGTGTACATTATGTTCATAATACCATTTTCAATCAAACCATCAGAGGCGAAGGCTAAGATTCACAAGCTATTGCACTGGCATCAAGTTTTGTTGTCATATAACCTCGCTTCACTTCCAAGTTAAGAGCTGCAAACACATGGCCAGCATAAATGGCTAATGAATTATTCATAACACAAACGCCACCATAGCAGGGTTGAACCTAAGTGAGTGATTGAGATTGTCTCGGGTCGTGATTTCCAGTTGCTATGCTGTAGGTATACATCATTCCTTTATTGTATAACAATGAAAAATACAGTTAATTATTTATTATTATTATTTATATTAACATCAATGCTATTAATGTCCTCCAACATAGTGTCATATTGGATGGTACAGATAATCAAGACTAATTAACAAGGTGAGCAATATGACCATTGAAGTTCAGACAGTGGCTGTGAATTAAATTTGGCCAACAAATCTTCACAAACTTCACTATAAATACCGTAACTTTCATCGCTTATGTCACTATGATCTATGTTAGGGGTTCTTCAGATTCTGATTCACTAAAAGATAAATCGCCTAGTTCATTATTGCTGTTGAAAACACTATCAAAAAGCTTTTGCAAACCATTTTCATCATGACCATGTACTACTCTTTGCCCTGTTGCTTACTGAGATCTGCAACACTGCAAAAGAAAAACAGTTTTTCCCCAGGAACACACCATGTTAAATGCAGGGGAAAAAAGTATTATACAGTATCTTGGTATGTAGATTGCCTTAGAATACATTTTAGAGCCATCTATTCCCTGCTGTTGAACTCTGTACATTAGTGTGCAGCAGTGCATGTTTGTAAGTTGAGCCCATCATATGATTTAAATGCCACAAGTTGTGCCAGTGCAGCATGTCATATGATGGAAATGGGTTAAGTAAATATAGTTGTATATCAGTAAGGTCATTTCCTAGAATATTTATTTTTATCACTTTTATCCTTTTTTTTGGGCTAACATTTAATTAACATCACTTCACTTTTTTCAGCTTCTAGATATAAAATTTGTTCTCCCACACATTAAAGAAAATAACCAGTACCTAGCCACATGCTAACGTATGTCTTCATGGGAAAATGTGCATCTCTCAACTGAGTTCAATGGTGCATTTGCACTAGACTAGCCACAGTATTGTTAGTGATGAATCTTACATGTTCCATTAGCCTGTAGAAAGATAAGTGGGATGAAGGGGGAAAAAAGGAATTTGTTTGTTATCAATTGCCAGGATTAATAAGCGTCATCAGAGCAGGCGCGGATCTAGAAGTATTCCATGGGGGGCCCGATTCTGGTCCACTACCACTTCAGAATAATTAAAGTCATGCTAAAACATGGCTAGCTAAATATTTAACTGAAAGAAATATTGTTTAAACTACCGGCAACCACCTATCTAGGAAGAAGACTAACCGCCACAGGCCCACTGATCAAATGTTTACAAAATATTATGGATATGACATTCGAACATTTGCCTGAAATTCCGTAGAATGGGACTGGTGCACTTAGTGATTAGTTAATTAACTTTTACAATTTACTTAATTAGGAATTAACTGCACTACGAAAGAAAATAATAGGATGTTGTGTTGTAACTTACATGTCAATGAAACTGCAGTCTCCTGGGATGTTTTTTTGCAAAAAGGCTAACTACCTCCTTCGGAGTCACCTCGATGTTGCAGTGGATGTTAAGCAGCACTAAACCATTCAGTCATACTGGATCATAGATACATCTTCACAAGCCTTAAAGTAGAAAATGATCGCTCGGGTGTGCATGTTGTTGCTGGTATGACACACATGATTGTTGAAGGTTCCTTGATGTCAGGATAGAAGTTATTTCTGGCGTGGATAAGTGTTTAAATAGCAGTTTTCAGTTTATTTTGTTGAGTTCTCCAAAAGTTAAACCCCTCAAAACTTTGTAATGGTGCCGGGCAAGTCTTGTTCGTAAATGCCTGCAGCTTTTACTATATCGTCAATATTGGAAGTAAGATTACTTTGAAAATCAGGAATCAAGCTTTGAAGTTTAAGGATGTGCTTGTGTTTATCATGAGAGAATCTAGTGGATAGTTCATTGAATAGGTAATCCAAGAATGGAAGGAAAACTTTAATGCGATAATGATCTTCTGGAGAAGCTGTAGGAATGTTACTTCAATGAGCTTGCCTGGATGCTATTCAAAGAGCACTAACTTCTACATCAACATTTTTAGCTAATGTGATAGCGTTCTCAAAAACAGAATAAAAGGTATGGTTATCATGACACTCTTTTAGTATATCTTTGTTTCATCATTCCGTAACACTGAGTTAGATCAAGAGTTGGATATTGGAGCTGTGAAGGAGGTAGTCAATCCCAATATTTCAACTACATTAACTAGCGAAATTATGAACTCAAACAGGATAGAGGAGTAAAATGTGTGCAGTTTTATTAAAAAACCCTGCCTCTTCAAGGAATGACACTATTGCAGGGAAAATTTCCTTAAACTGTAGAACAGCATTACCTAGTTTCACACAGCAATGCCAGTTTAGTTTTCTTATGCTGAGAGCACATTTCACAAATTTTTTGTTTCAAGAGTGAGGACTGCTTCTTAGATTCCCTAACGAAATTAGCAATTTCGGCAATCGTGTCTAGAGCTTGTCTAATTTATCTTCCGTTACAAAACACGTTTCTAGGTCAGCAAAATGCACACATAATGTTAACTGCTCATTTGCACTGATGTCTGTCATTTCATAAACTAGAATAGAAAAATAGTTCCTCGCTTTAACATCGTCTATATTTTTTTTTTTTTTTTTTTTTTTTTTTTTTTTTTTTTTTTTTTTTTTCAATTATAGTGGCACAACAATTTATCAAATTGTTTTGGGTGGCTTTGCTTGTTAGAGTAGAATTTTTAGGCACATTTACAAGATGGCTGCTTAATATTTCATCCCCTGCATCGACACAAAACTTAAGCTCCTTAATATTCCCCTTATTTTCACCTTCGATTTCAGGCTCTAAATCTTTGTCACCATCAGCTTTGTGACCTCGAAGTGGAATGTTCTGGCGACCACCCAGTATAATAGTCTTCACAATCGAGATCAGTTTCACACGATTTTCACTAATTGTTTTCTTCCTTTCATTGTTCAACTGAAGTTCAACTTTCTGTTTTTCCCCCTCATGCACTTTTCTAAAATTCTCGCTTTTAAGCAGGGATGTTTTATGATAGCTATTTTCTGAATGTTCCTTCAATAGTTGAAGTGCTTTCTTAAATTTCTTTAGAGTCTTAGTTACTAGAGTTTGTAATTGCACTCTACTACGACCCCCCTCATTTGGACCAAAAACAACTCGCGCCCGACAGTAGGCACTTTCATCCTTTTTACTGTGAGTAAGCCAAGGGAAACTATTTAACTGCGAATTCTGGAATCTCCTGCTATGCCTACCTTCTGACCCACCGAAAACTCTAACATTTTGGTGGAACCCACGGACTAGTCATTGCGCAAATCTTGATTCACAAAGTGCCCTATGTCAAGTTCATCACAATCATTAAATGCAGTTGTTAATGAAGTCTGCAATTCACTGTCATTGCTGTTGCTGGCATTTGCAATAACTGTAACACAATCACTGTTTGTCTCTACTTCTCTGACTTCAGTACACATGCTTTTCACTTTTAAATCTGTAGCTTGATCATTATTGGATTTTTCATCAATATCTTTTCTGTCACAAGAATTGTCTCCGACTTCAAGAAACGTTTTTTAACAAACTAACAAATTCATTTGAATTTCGCATTTCGATATCTTAAATGTTGGTGGGCAGGGGTTGGAAAAATTATGGAGAAAATAGGAATGGGAGATATATGGAAACTTGAAGAAAGAAATGAAAGTAATGTAGATAAACTAGTAAAGTGTAGGGTAGAAGACATAGAAAGGCAAGAGATATGGGGAAGTTTAGAAAACAAGAAATCATTACAATTCTACAAGCAAATAAAAAGAGGATGGGGGCGAGAACCATATGTGGATTATTGTAACAGACAGGAAAAAGGACTAGCGTGGATGAGAACAGGAGCAATATTTTTAAGAGGGACAAGAAGCGGTAAAATAGGAATATGTGAAATGTGCGGTGAGAAAGAAAGTATAGAACATTATTTGACAGAATGTAAGGAATTAGCATTATGGAGGAAAAAGGTTTGGGAGAAAAAATGGGAAAAAATAGAGGGGAAAATGGTAGCCATAAAAATGTTAACAGTGAAAGAGGAAAGGAAGGTTAGAAGTGTAGGTGAGTTTTTGAAGAAAGTAAGAGAAAAATGGGCAAGAAAAGTAAAGAGTGTAAATGAAGAAGGCAGAGTGGGGGAGAGGGACAATTAATTAATATAAGATGGAATAGATTGATCAGAGCTACCTGGGAGGCAAATGGCCTGGGTGCCAGGCAAACCAAGGTAGCAATAAGGTTATGTAAAATTTGTATGTAGTTTAGATATCTTAAATGTGTGGCTCTTATCACAACCAAAGATCGAACATACAACTAGACATTTCACTATCACTCCACTGTGGCACTGTCTGCCACCAAACTTACACCGCCAGTTTTACTGAACTAATGCATCGACAATGACAGTTTCGAATTAACAAAACGTATACCTATTGTGGATAGCTTGTTTCGGTTTTGCCGCTTTCCCATTCTTGAAGTCATCGGCAGAGATCAACAAACGTTTTTCTCCGGGCCTGGATTTAATTTACACTAATTAAAATCGTCTGTGGCGACAAAAGTCAAAAGTTGATTATTTTAATGTAGCACGTTATAGAATATGATCAAAAGAAATGCTATGTAATGCACTGTAATATGGAATAAGACATAAAACTACTTATTATTCATATTATTATAAAAAGCTAGTGGAGGCCGCAGCATGACGTCTTTTATCGTGGACATATTTCTGTAATTCTCTCTTTCTTGTTTGCTTCTTCTCTTCCTCCCCATTTCATTCTCCTTCACTTCTTATTTTTACTTTCCTTACCAATATTTCATTCTGTTTCACCCTCTGATGTTGTGTAAATTTATCTTTATCTCCAATTGCTTTGGTTGCATTTTTGCAATAAATACGGACTAGCAATAATAATAATAAGAAGAAGAAGAAAGAAGATTAATGACAATAATAATAAACGTGTGGTTATTTAACAACGTACTGTTCTGAATCTGGCCCCTATAGTAGTTGTCAGCTGTTTGCCAGTTGTTACGTACACTTTGTTAAATATCAGAAAGTCTACCCATCTGAGCCTGTCATATTTTGGGCAAATCACATTTATTAAAATGCTAGTAACTGCACTGTGCCAAGATGAAAACCTTGGGTGCAGAAACTCAATGTTTAACCAACCCGCGTCACTGACAGCAGTATAAAATTTTTAGATTTTAATTTATTAGTGATGTTTTGAAAGCCATTAATAACTTTTCAAGACTAATGTGAATATAGATAAAATACTTGACAGCACACTTAATTCTGCCTGTTCCTTATGGCTGTTTAAACGATCATTACTTATATTGCAATCTTACACGTACCTGCATAGTGGTAAAGAAAAATTCCAATAACTCTTTAAATATTCAATCAATCAAAATGTTGCTTATTACAAAACTTAACATCGTGGGTAAACACATTTGCTAAGGAACATTTTTGCAAAAACTCCCAAAAAAGGCAAGTTACTTTGATTTATTCAATTTGGGCCCCATTAGAAACCTTCCACCTCAATGGTCTATTCTGTAAGTGGGACCAACTATCAAAGTTAGTACATGGACCAATTTTTATAGAAATCGGTTTGGCCATTTTTGTGTGATGATGAGGTAACACACACATAGTATTTATAGCAATAAAGTAGGATATGACAGGGTGGGTCCGGGGCCCCTGGCACCCCCCCCCCCCCCCCTCCTGTATCTGCAGCTGCATCAGTGTGCCAGAATATTCTCCTGCAGGAGTTCCTTTACATGTCAGTAAGTCTGCTGGCATTGGGATGTCACTTTTAAGCATATTTAAAAGCCATTGTTCTGGGCTGGTTGAACCTGCAACCTTGGACTCAGTAGGCCAGCGCCTAACCAACTGAGCCACTGAGACCAACAGTAGGATGAGCGGTATCAGTTTGAGCATTATAAATTTTAGTTAGTGTTTACCATGCATTGGGTTCTTAAGATAGGTATTAAAGTCACAGTTCCATTTGAGTTATTGAGAAAAAAGAAAGTTTTTTAATTGTGGTGGGAACAATTTCCAAATTGATTTGAATGGAAAATATGGCAATTACATTACTTTTTCTGTTCACTTACTAGTTTGTATGTCCATCCATTTCTATCTTCACCCAGTCCAATACTATGTTGCTTTGCAAACTAACATACATAAGCTTATAGAAACTTTCAGCAGGTAAGCTACATACATATCTCCTGTCACGTCACATCACCTGAAATGGAACCTGCTAAACATAAAATGAAATATTCTTAAAAGTAGGTTTAAAAAAGTACCAGAATCTATTGTAAACTTTGAAAGGATTGGAAGAGTATGTGTGCTGGTATTTTTAATTTATTCATGGCTTACCAATGTGCTATTGAGGGTAAAAGCACTGGAGCCACTAAGGATGCCAGTGTCAATGTGTTCTTCATTAATTTCTTGTACATGCATATTAGCCACCCTATTCTGCAGATGAAAATAGCTACTTAAATGTCATCCATATATATTATTCCAGGATTCTCCCGAGGAGGTGGAAGAGGTGGAGGTGACCGAGGAGGCTTTAGAGGCGGCCGAGGAGGTGGCAGAGGTGGTGGGTTTGGAGGTGGAAGAGGAGGTGGCAGAGGAGGTGGTTTTGGAGGTGGCAGAGGAGGTGGGCGTGGAGGCGGAGGAGGTGGACGAGGTCGAGGTGGAGGTAGAGGAAGAGGACGTGGAGGGGGTAAGAAGCTTCTTTTAATGTCTCTTAAGCTAGAGGCATTATTGTTGCACAGTAGTTTCTGCTTATTTATATAGTAAAAGAAAAGTTAATAATCACAAAAGTATAAATTAAAATAAGAAACAGTTGGTACCACTATAACAGGCAAATCTGGACCGTCATCTGCGTACAGTTTGTCCAGATCGTGGTGACACTCCCCACATGTGCAAGAGAGGAGACATTAAGGAAAAGTGACTGGAGTGGTGAGGAACAAGCAAGTGATGTCAAATTTCAGGCAGTTACATACACAAGCGGTGTATGTCTACGTATTATAAACAATTATTGTGTATTTATTACAGTGAGAGTGAGCAATGCACTGATTTTCACCTCTCCTATTATACAAATGAGCACGTCTCTTCTATTGCACTTCTCTGCTTCAGGAGTGGGGGAGTGTCACGAAGATCTGTACAAACTGTACTCTCAGACAAGTGATGTATGCTTAGATTTCTACTATGTTGCATTATTGGTGAAGCATCTCTTGCATCTGATTCTCACATCAAAATGTGTTATTATTGCTTGCAAAATTTAAATCAATGACATGTGCAGTGCTTCTTATGTCATGGGTACAGTCTTGAAATCATTTTGATACTGTTGTCAGGAAACTATTCATACTTGCCTAATACTCAGCGTAAGTTTCTGTAGAAATTTTATCAATGGTTGTAAGGACAACATTGGCATCCGTTTGATGACTGATGTTGAACTAATGCAAAATAGTTAGAAACCTTGCCTTTTAGCTGATGGGAGTTCTTGTAATAGTATCAACTAAAATGGTGAAAACTCCAAAATCTTCAGTAGTTAGGCCGTTTTTTTTTCAGGAGCCAACATTGTTTTCTGTTAATACATGCAATCTAAAAACTCTTCCTACCCAAGAACCAGCTCATTTTATGTTCAGATACAAACAACCTAAGCTAAGAAAAAAAACATTATGCAGGGTTAGTTCCTAAGCTCACTACTTTACTATTTTGGTGAAGTGAAACGTTGCCTTATATGCTTTTATGTTAAAAAGAGGAGGCCACATTTACATGAGCTATTGCAAATTATTTCTAGTGCTTTATGTAACGGCACATGCATTTCAACATAACCTAATAACTCAGGAGAGGAAAGGCAAATACATGTTTTTTCTCTGCTGCCCGAAAGTATGCTTGCTCGCCAGGCAAGTTAATTCCTTAATTTTCAACAAGTTAAATCAGTATCTTGTGATGTATATAATGCCTAATTTGTATGTTTTGTTAATAAGTAAGGCTAGGAAGTTCATGCTTTTGCATGTTTTTTCATAGGGGTTAAAAACGTATGCTTTTATATTATGTGCACGAATTATGGAATTTTCAGTTATTTGGACATGATTTTATGGTGCATATAACTGCATATTTTCTTGATTTTTTTATAAATGCATATTATTTCAATATTATAGCCCCTATGTTGCATATTTTAATGATTTTTATGGTTTTTATTATTTTTTTCCATGTGTATAATACTTTTCATATTGGTAGTATTGCACATGTTGATGCAACTCGCGAGGTGAGTCATGTTGTCATGCAGTGAACCCCCTGTTTCCATCGCTTCATTATGTGTTCGTGTGTAGAGAATAATCAATGCGTTATCTGAGAGGTTTATATTAACAAAGATAAAGTGCAGGTCAATATTTTGAGCAGCACGATTATCACAACACTTCCCTGCTCTCCAATAGTTGTGCCATGGTCTCCAAACGTAACAGTGTTGTGAACTGGTTCCCACCAAATTAAATTAGGCGTGTAAAATGTTAAACAGCTCTTCAAATGCTGAAAATAAAACCAACTTCGAGTACTAGATTAATTAAATTGCAGAACAAGTTTTCGAGTGATTTAATATCTACAGATAATAGGGTACTGTATTGTGGAGCGTGTGAGAAAAATATAGGGAGTGAGAAAAGATTTCAAATAGTTCAGCACATAAACACAGCAAAACATAAGGAGAATTTAATCAGAAAACTCGCAAACAAAGAACCTGTTCAAAAACAGCTAGTAGAATGTTTAGGAAGTAGGGTTACTGAATTTTTCTATGACCTGTGCCAAGCATTTTTAGCTGCTGATATTCCCTTGTTCAAAATCAATAATCCGACATTTAAAAACTTTCTTGTCAAGTACACTCGACAACATGTGCCTGAAGAAAGTGCACTGCGTAAGACTTATGTAGGACATTGTTACAATAACGTATTGTCAATTATACAAAATGAATTAGCGGTTCAGTTTGTGTGGTTGTCTGTTGATGAAACCCCTGATTCTGAGCGCCGTTCTATTGCTAATATAATCGTGGGTGCCTTAAATAATGAACAAAAGACGACACCTTATCTTCTTAATGTGTGCGAATTGTCGGCCACTGACAATGTAACTGTAACCCAGTTTGTGATGGACTCTTTGAAATTATTATGGCCATGTGGAATCAAATACGACCGGGTACTTTTATTTGTTACTGATGCAGGTCCTTATATGGTAAAATCAGGACAAACCCTGAAAGGTATTTTTCCTAACTTAATTCATATAACTTGTTCGGCACACGCTCTTCATCGCATTTCTGAGACAATGCGCGATTCTTTCCCATTGGTAGATAGATTTGTGTCCTGTACAAAGAGAATTTTTGTTAAATCTCCTAAAAGAGTTAAGTTGTTTAGATCAACAGCACCCAATATCAGACTGCACCAGTGTTAACTCAATGGGGAACATGGGTCGATGCAGTTTTATATTATGCTGAGCACATAGAAATAGTCGAAGAGGTTGTTAATTCATTGGACTCGAAAGATGCTTCATCAATAGAAACTGTGCAAAATATTCTGTCAGGCACTGGGTTAAAAGAGGATCTTAGTTTCATATCTGCCCATTTTTCTTTCTTACCAACAGCCATAACGGCATTGGAAGCTGTAGGATCTCCTTTGCATGAATCACTTACTGTCTTTGAAAAATAATATGTGATCTAAGTTCGGTTCCTGGTAGCATAGGACAAAAAGTGAAAGAGAAAGTGAATTATATAATCTGAAAAAATTCTGGTTATAAACAGATGTGCGATATTCGAGACATCCTTGAAAGAAAACCATCTACCACACCAAGAGACTTGACTCTCTCTGTAAAGCAGTTAACATCATTTAAATATGCCCCGATAACATCTTGTGACGTGGAGAGAAGTTTTTCACGTTACAAAAGTGTTTTGCGAGACACCAGACGATGTTTTACAGTTGAAAGTTTGTGCAAAGTGTTGGTTGTGAACTGCAATTTAGCAGTTAATACTAGCTGTGAGACCACTTCTGCTTCAACCTCTAAGGAATAAGGTAACTTCATTTATTATTTATACTAACTCGCCTTGTCTACTGCGAAGAGGCATTGTTTTAATTCAATAGTGCATATTTCAGTGTGTTTTAGGGCATGAACTTCCGAGCCCTATTTATTATTTATACTAACTCACCTTGTGTACTGCGAAGGGGCATTGTTTTAATTCAATAGTGCATATTTCTTGGCATATTTTCAAGTTTTTAAGAGTATATTTGCATGCATATTTCAGTGTTTTTTAGGGCATGAACTTCTGAGCCCTATTAATAAGCATGGTATTTCAATAGTTTGCAAGTTATGCTGCATATTTGCTAGTTCTACATGCATGTTTCATAAATATTGTCACTGCAGCACCAGGCTGCCAGGGTCAGCACATGTCTACCTTGGCATGGCTAATGATCCTAACCATTGTGTGCTGCCTGCCTGCTCCCAAAGATTCACTTTGCCTGTTTCCAGCAGGTACCCTTTCTATCCAGGGCCTATATAAGAAGCTGAAGTTTGTCTCAAGGTTGGTCCAGTTGAGTCAACTCAAACTCGAGAGTTGACAGTTTTTTAATAGATAATTGACAGAGTTCAGTTAAGTGCAGTGGACACTGCTGAATGCAGTTCAGTTGCAATTTGTAATTAAGCAGTTCAGTAGTGATTTGGGCTCATGTTTAGATTAGGTCACTTGCCAGCCAGAATCTAAGTCCGAACTTACTTACTGCGCATGCGCCAACAGTAGTTTCAGAATCGCCCACTAGGTTTCGCTGCATGACTAGCAGATGATTTTCACATTTGCCAACATTGCTTTTTACACTACACTAGTTTTCGTTGCCAACACATTAAACACAAATGCACTCACTCGCGTCGTTGCCGCCACAGACATACCGCTATTGCGTAGCGCAACTCCATGCTATTGTTCCGGATTCTGTACATTATTATTTTGATCATTGTGTACATTATTTTGCTCTTGCTCACACAGATATATCGCTAGTGCGAATTATTGTGTACATTATTCTTACTGCCTTGTTACTGGGTCCACGATACGCTGGCTCATTCTTGTTTTATTTATTTTATATTATATATATATATATATTTTTTTTAATGTATTTATTTATTATTATATGAAGTCGCTTCAACATAAAAGTCATATCGCGACTAAACATTGAGGAAAAAAAGGAGGAAACAAAAAAACAAATCATGAAGTTTACATTGAATTTAAACATTAACTTTGCATGCCTCAGCAGGCCCTCGTCGTAAAGAAATTGCATGCATTCCTCCTCATTATAGCACAGAGGCGCTAGATCTAATATACTGATAAAGCGATCCATTGCACTACTTGCTTCTAAGAAGGTCAGCAGCATACTGCCGGGTCCCGCAAAAACATTCAAACTTACTATTGGCAACCAACTCCTAGGGACATTCTGCTGTTGGCAGCACTGCATTAACACAGCAACTTCGGCAACTTTCGTGACCATTCGTACACACTGCCAAGTTGGACTTAGCCGAAATTCTGACCAAGTGCTCGCGTCACCTAAACTAAGCAATATCCGTGATTTGATTCCATGGAATAGTGATGTTCTGTTCTTAGTGCATGCAACAGTGTCACAAATGTAACATTTGCACTACAGTAAGTGCCTAAGTGATAAATAGTGTGCTTAGTAGCAGTAAGTGTTTTTGTTTGTTACAATATGTTATTTTTATATTATGTTTGCAAATACACAATATTTATGTAGCATCAAATAAGTTTTTAAATTTGGCAACTCTGATATACAGGCTTTCGAATCGGTTCTTCACCGCTGCACGGCCTTTTGCCTGTGTGAGTTTGAAGTTGCTGCGGCCAGGGTTGCCCCTACTAACAAGCCGCACATAAAACATGTATGAGTCATTCCATGTTAAATCGCACAAAATTTGACCTTCATGTCTCCGATTTCATTAATATTAAATTTACGTGTTCTGTGTATGAAAAAATGATACCCCTATTCTTTTGTTTGTCTGTAAATTAATTATTTTGGCAAATATAAAGCATTAAATTTTCGGATATTTTGCGCACAGCTTTCTACATAAATATAAATATCACTGGTATTATTTTTCAGATACATATGATCTGTAGCTCATTTTGAACATTGAAATGTGTACTTTATTCATACGTTAAACAAAAAAGTTTGATATTTCCTATTTTTACAAGGCCATTAACATTACAAATATCATTAACAATGCTTAGTGTTAACTAAAAATTTTTAAAAGGTAGCTTGATGATGCCATGTAATCCTAGAAAAAAATTCAGATTGGAATTCCAAATACATGCAGAGAAATTAAATAACTTACCAAGCTGTGCAGACTGCACTAACGCTGTTTTCACAGTCAGGAGTATACACACGGCGTGCAGCTGATTGCGTGTCATGTGTTGCACTTCTGTCAAAGTCAAACTGTTAGCATAAACACTGAAATGGGTCATTCCAAGTCAAATTGAACACTTCTGAAACTTGACATACTATTTTCTCCAATTTTTTTAATCTTATCAGTAGATGAGATTAAATAACCTGTATGTTTTCTTTATGGTGCGACACGCTTATTTTGCACTTTATTAATATTATTTTCACCGCATATTTGCATGCTGTATAATATAAAAATCATTATACCAAATATTATTTGAATTTTAGAATTTTCATGGTTGCAGCCATCTAAAGTAAAAAACAATTGCAGTTTTGCATGTCATTGTTTTAGGTTTACTCAAAATATAAAATAGGCCCCTTTTAAGGGGTAGTATTTTTAAAATATATTTTAATTACTAACCACTAAATAAAATTCAAAAACCTTTTGTAAGGCACAATTGTCCTTTTGCAGTAGACAAGACGAGTTAGCATAAATAATAAATAAAGTTACCTTATTCCTTAGAGGTTGAAGCAGAAGTGGTCCTGCTGCTAGTATTAACTGCTAAATTGCACTTCACAACCAACACGTTGCACAAATTTTCAACTGTAAAACATAGTCTGTTGTCTCACAAAACACTTTTGTAACGTGAGAAACTTCTCTCCACATCACAAGATGTTATCGGGGCATATTTAAATGATGTTAGCTGCTTCACAGAGAGAGTCAAGTCTCTTGGTGTGACAGATAGTTTTCTTTCGAGGATGTCTCGAATATTGCACATCTGTTTATAACCAGAATTTTTTGAAATTACATAATTCACTTTCTCTTTCACTTTTTGCCCTATGCTACCAGGAACCGAACTTAGATCACATATTGTTTTTTCAAAGACAGTAAGTGATTCATGCAAAGGATGAAGCATTTTTCGAGTCCAATGAATTAACAACCCCTTTGACTATTTCTATGTGCTCAGCATAATATAAAACTGCATTGATCCATGTTCCCCATCGAGTTAACACTGGTGCAGGAGGAAGTCGGATATCATTGCTGTTGATCTAAACAATTTAACTCTTTTAGGAGATTTAACAAAAACTCTCTTTGTACAGAACACAAATCTATCTACCAATAGGAAAGAATCACATGTTGTCTCAGAAATGTGATGAAGAGCGTGTGTCAAACGAGTTATAAGAATTAAGTTAGGAAAAATAACTTCCAGAGTTTGTCCTGATTTTACCACATAATGACCTACATCAGTAACAATAAAACGTAACTGGTCATATTTTATTCTACATGGCCATAATAATTTCAAAGAGTCCATCACAAACTGGCTCATGTGGTCGACAATTCGCACACATTAAGAAGATAATAATTTAGCACTTTTTGAGATAAAGAACAAACTATGTGTGTGTTGTTGTTGTTGTTGGTGTGTTGTTTTTTTTTTTTTAAATTTCCCTTATAGTTAATACGAGGGCTGTTCAATAAAGAATGATCATAATTTTATTACGGTCATAATTTTTTGCACTAAAATTCAATCTTATTGTATTCTGTTTGCTTAATGTGAAACAAACACGCCGTAGTAGTTTTATTGTTGGTACTCCTGGTTCCCACTTGTGAGAACCAGGCAAGTTCAGACATGTTCAGTATCGCCTACTGCTGCAATGGAGGTAACACGCAAGGTACAATATGCGGCTTTGAAATTTTGCTTTCGTCTCAACAAATCTTCAGTTGAGGCCTATACAATGTTACAGGAGGCCTATGAAGAGTCTGTTCTTCCCTACAGCGCAGCTCGAAGGTGGTTTAAATTGTTTAAAGAGGGGAGACAATCAACTTCAAAGGAAGGTGGACCCAGTGCTCCAGTTACTGCTCTTACGCAGAAAACAACACTGCTGCTGCCATTGTGAGAGAGGATCGACGAATTACCTTAAGGTCACTTTCTGAAATACTGAACATTTCATTGGGTGCCACCCACACATTGGTGACAGAAACATTACACATGAGACGTGTTTGTGCACGATGGGCACCAAGATTGTTGATTCCCGAACAAAAGGACATTCGCATGCAGGTCTGCATGCAGTTAAAGTTGATGTTAGAGGAAGATCCGGAGTTTCTTTCAAACATAATCACTGCTGATGAAACTTGGCTACATTATTTTGATCCTG
Organism: Tenodera sinensis; assembly: GCA_030765045.1. Taxonomy (NCBI): domain Eukaryota; kingdom Metazoa; phylum Arthropoda; class Insecta; order Mantodea; family Mantidae; genus Tenodera; species Tenodera sinensis. Next base: position 170,130,934 of record CM060964.1, read on the forward strand.
AGAGCAAACAACAAAGCTCAGTGTGGAAATCTCCATCAGCAACCTCCAAAAAAGCAAAAGTAGTTGCTTCTGCTGGGAAAGTTATAGTCATCTCATTCTTTGATATTCATGGAATGGTTTATCAGCATGTTGTACCTGCACACACATCAGTAACTGGACAATACTACAGGGATGTCCAGAAAACATTGCAAGTCCATATCAGGCGCAAAAGACTACATTTCCGTGAAGCAGGCTGGATGCTGCACCACGATAATGCGCAGCCGCATATTCCCAATGTTGTTGCTGAATATCTTGCAAAAATCAACGTGAAGTGCATCCCTCACCCTCCCTATAGTCCGGATTTAGCCCCATGTGCCTTTTTTCTATTCCCTAACTTGAAGAAACGCCTTCGTGGGAGGCATTATCCATCATCAGAAACAGTGGTGAAGGCTAGGGAGGCAATTTTGAAGGATCTCTCAAAAAATGGTTTCCAGCAAGTCTTTGAAGACTGGCAGAAACACTGGAACAAGTGCATCGCATTCATGGGAGACTTATTTTGAAAAGGACCATCAAAATTATGAGGATGAGTAGAGGTAATTGTCAAAAAAAAATTGTGATCATTCTTTATTGAACGGCCCTCGTATATTACAAAACTCATGAGTAAAGCTTCTTAAATAAGTTTCTGGCTTTGTAAAAAACTTTTATTTTTTTATTTTTTTAAGTGGAGTGTATTCCATTTTGAAATGTACAATTGTTTGAAAGAATTTGTTTAACCTCTTCAGCGATATGGGCGTGTATACACGTCCTCTGCGTTTGTGCATTTAACCCTTATTTATCCCTTATCTAACTCAACTTATTATAATTTTCCCTTTATGAAACATTTAAGTAAAGTCTATATACTTTACTGGCTTACCTTTATATGTTCCTTGTGCAATGATATGCCTCAAAACAGGGATAAACACACAAGGGTACATCTCTACATTCGCGAATTCCCTTCTTGGGTCACACGAAACACTTTCGACATGGGCGGGACTTCTTTGCTGTTGGTGGTATCCTTTTAGGATAATGTTTTCCTTGAAGTCTGAGGGGTGCAGGGGTTCTGGATTTTTTACCTCCAACGTGGTATTGTTCAATTAGGCTGCGAGCTATTGATAGTCGGAAGTCCAGGTATGTCATTGTCCTGTGTGGGTTTAGAGCTCTCCAAATTACCAAACAATTGTATATGGTTATATCCAGTTGGTGCAAAAATACCTTTGTATACCACTTCTCACTTCAGCTACAAGCAGGAAAGTATATGTATGTATTTCAACAAAGAAAGAAACGGAGTCTACTAAGTTACGAAACACGCGTAAGCAAAAGTTACAAACATGCTCTATTCTGATGACTCAAGAGACCACGCATATACTAGTGCTTTGTCACATTATGCCTTGTTTTGCTGACACGTAAGCCACACATACAATGGGTCGACTACTGTTTGTTTCAGAGAACTTAGATGCGTTCGACAGAGCAAAGTTAACTTTTCACCACAGTGAAACAAAATAGTGCCATTTCAACGTTTTGTAAATGCAACTCAACTTTGCTGATGACGTACATGTATACTGCATATAACGAGTTTTATACCAGTTTTTGTTTCATTAAAATAACTTAATATTTACACAAAATACAGCTGTGTATATACGAAGCACTTTTAGTGCATGTAAAAATTTAAATGCCCTGCGTTGGATATTGGGTAGCAGTCCTCGGCTCACGGACGTTTTAAATGGCCATCGCTCAAGAGAGGTTAATAATTCAAACATTAATTGACATATAAAAATGAAACTGCCAAATAGTTTCACATAACACCTCAAACCCCCCCGCCCTCAAGACTGTTTAATGTTCATCAAAGAATGCCCATGGTCCCTGGCTGGAATGCAGCAAGTCAGTTATCAGTAGGGCTAGGAAGTTTATGCAGTTGCATGTTTTTTCATATGGGTTAAAAATGTATGCTTTTACATTATGTCCACGAATTATGGAATTTTCAGTTATTTGGACATGATTTTACGGTGCATATAACTGCATATTTTCTTGGTTTTTGATAAATGCATAATATTTCAATATTATAGCCCCTATATTGCATATTTTAATGATTTTTATGGTTTTTTATTATTGTTTTCCATCTGGATAATATTTTTCATATTGGTAGTATTGCACGTGATAATGCAACTCGTGAGAACTAATGCTGAGTCATGTTCTCATGCAGTGATTCCCATTTCCATGCTTTTCATTATATGTATGGCGTAGAGAATAATCAGTGTGTTATCTGAGAGGTTTATATTAACGAAGATAAAGTGCAGGTCAACGTTTTGAGCAGCACGATTATAGCAACGCTTGCCTGCCCACCAGTAGTTGTGTCGTGGTCTTCAAACGTAAGTGTTGTGAACTGGTTCCCACCAAATTGAATAAGGCGTATAAAATGTTGAAAAGCTCTTCAAATGCCGAAAATAAAACCAACTTCGAGTGCTAGATTAATTAATTTACAGAACGAGTTTTCAGGTGATTTAATATCTACAGATATTATTATTATTATTATTATTATTATTATTATTATTATTATTATTATTATTATTATTATTATTATTATTATTATTATTATTATTATTATTATTAATTATTATTATTATTTATTTATTATTATTATTATTATTATTTTTGGGATAACAAAACACATCTACATTTATACAGTATTTACAATCTTCCCAGGAATGAACCAGATCTCTCACTTATTGACCAATTAAATAAAACAATCGTCATTGGAGATTTCAATGCCCATTCCAAAAGATGGGGTTATGAAAAAGTGGATTCTACAGGGAAGATAGTGGAAGAATTTTTGAATACCACAACTTTTGAACTGATTTATAGTAAAGAAGATCCCACAACCTTCACACATTACCCTGGAGCAGGCAGTAACCCAGACCTCTTGTTAGCTACAACAGATATTGTTTCAAAAATTAAAAAACAAGTTATAGAAGATCCAAGTTCTGGTCACAGAGCAGTAATTGCTGATATAAAACTAGAGAATACAAATAACAGTCAAGGTCTTACGAATCTGTATTGGAACTTCCAAAAAGCAGATTGGAACAAATATAAAACTGAATTAGAACATAAATTCAAAGAAAAAACAAACTCACAGCTGCATGACTAACCAGATCATATGAACAAACATTCCTGTAAAGTCATCCTAGAAACCGCAAAAAAACATATTCCTCGTGGAAGAATTAACAATTTCAAACCCTTTTGGAACCCCCAGTTAGAAGAACTGAAAAAGCAAAGGGATATAGCTAGAAATACAGCTGAACAAACAAAAAACATATTGGATACACAAATATGGCGAAAGAAATGTGCCTCACTAAAAAAAGAAATTAATACTGCTAAAAGGAATCACTTTAATAATTTCTTAGAAAAAATGAATTATAGGACAGATGGTAACAAAGCTTATAAGTTCATAAAAAATGTCAAGGACAGGAAAGAAAACAACAGCACACCTATCATACACAACAATAAAATGTTAGTAAATGATGCAGTCATAGCCGGAACATTCAATAAATATTATGCTAATTCACATAAAGTAACAGGAAATAATAAAAAGGAACGTAAAGAATTTAAGAAAGATTTGAAACAAGAAAGAGAATGTGATCCTAACACTCAGTGCAATATCTTTTTTCAAAATTTTAATGTGCAAGAACTGAACATTGCAATAAATAATCTAAAAAACAAAAAGTCTCCTGGACCTGATCACATACATCCAGAGTTCATAAAAAACCTTGGAAAAACAGCAAAACAACAACTACTGAAACTCTACAATCTATCCTGAAAAACCACTGTACCTGCTGAATGGCGAAAAGCAATAATTGTCCCACTCTTGAAGAAAGACAAAACAGCATCAGAAATAAAAAATTATAGACCAATAGCTCTTACTAGCATAATAGCAAAAGTGATGGAAAGAATGGTGTCAAACAGGTTAAATTGGTTTCTAGAATCACAAAATTTAATATCCCCATGTCAAGCTGGATTCAGAGAGTTCCACTCTACAAATGAACAAGTCTTACTTCTCAGTCAAGAAATCAAAGACTCCTTCAATAGAAAAGAAGATAATTTATAAGTTTTTATTGATTTCCAAAGTGCATATGATTCTATATGCAGAACAAAACTACTAAAGAAAGTAAAAAAATAGGGATACAAGGTCCAATGTTTTCATGGCTATGTCATTTCCTAACACAGCGCTTTATTGCTACCAGATATGGAAGAAATATATTAAAATACAAACAAGTACACTGTGGCTTACCACAAGGTGCAGTGCTCAGCACAACACTTTTTAATATATTTATTAACGATCTGCCACAACAAATACAAGAATCAGGTGTGAAGTGTGCACTATTTGCTGATGAGTTAGTAATATGGACTTCAAAACCAAAAAGCAAAAGTAAAGAACTAGAAAAAACCATGCAACAATCCTTAACCAACTTACAAAGGTGGACCAAAGAAAATTTAATGACTGTTAATACAACAAAATCAAACTACCAAATCTTTTTACTAAGAAAAAACCACTAAAAATAAAACTAAATTTTGAGGGTCAACCATTAACAGAAACAAAGGAAGCAAAGTATTTAGGAGTTACATTTGATACCAAACTTACATGGACCAAACAAATAGAAAATGTAATACAAAGAGCAGAGAGGCGCCGTTCACTATTAAAACGTCTTAACAGGAATGAAGTGGGGATGTTCCAGAGCAACTCTTAACACAACATACAATGTATATATAAAGCCATTATTTACTTGCTGCTGCAAAGTTCTTGTAACAGCAAACACAAAAAAAATTCAAATCTTTCAAAACCAAAGTCTGAGATTAATTACGGTGCTATCAAAACCACACCAATAGCAGCTATGGAAATACTGACCAACCAATACCCCATTGAATATGAAATAGAAAAAGCAGCTCTTATTCAACACGAAAAGTTGATCACACTCCCATTCAATACATGGCACAAGAGAAATTTTACACATACACTAAAGACTCAGGAGAGCTTTCTTTCCAAAATTCAAGATATCAAGAAGAATGTACACCTTCCTAATTCAAAGGAAAACTTCATATCTAAAGTCAATCCGACACATACATTAGACATCACATATTATTTACACCTGACAGAAGAAGTTAAGAAAAGTGATACTCCAACTAGTGTTCTAAAATTATTGGCATTAGAGACAATCCATACTAGATTTCCAGAACATGAATGGCTCCATATTTATACTGATGGATCATTGATATCAAACCAAGATGGAGCAGGTGCTGGAATCACATGTCACCTCTTTTCCTATTACAAATCTTTAAGTTATGGAACTACTAACTTTGATGGAGAAATTGAAGCAATTCGAATGGCCCTACAAAATCTTTTGTACAAAATATCACATTTTCAGCAAGCAGTTATTCTCTTGAGATTCCAGGGCAGCAATTATAGCAATTACTTCCAAGTTGTCACCAAAAAACCAAACAATTATAGAATGTTGGAAAATCCTTACCCATCTAACAGCACTTCAAAAACACCTAGTCTTCCAATGGATACCAGCTCACTGTGGACTAAGTGGTAATGAGAAAGCTGATTTTCTTGCAAAAAAGGGTACCAGCGGTTTACAAAAATCTATAGTTAATCTACCTTTTTATGCAGCTAAAAGATTAGTCAACTCTGAATTCAAAAAAATTATTGCAAAATATTACTATGAAAAATCAAAGAATAAAAGATGGAAACTACCAAACATTCAAACAGTAATTCCTGAGTATCCTCGAAAAACAGCAGTTGCAACCTTCAGGTTGATTACAGGACATGATTGTCTGGCAAAACATTTAAACAGAATTGGGATATATTCTTCACCACTCTGTCCTCTATGTGATCTGCAAGAGGAAATGGATCGAGACCACCTTCAAACATGCCCTGCCACTTCTATTGCCCCATCCATCAGTGAAAAATATGGGAGAGCAAGAGGATTAATGACTTCATTGTCAGAAATGCAGCATTAGCTAACAACAACATATCTACAGATAATAGGACACTGTTTTGTGGAGCGTGTGAGAAAAATGTAGGGAGTGAGAAAAGATTTGAAATAGTTCTGCACATAAACACAGCAAAACATAATGAGAGTTTAATCAGAAAACTCACAAACAAAGAACCTATTCAACAACAGCTAGTAGAGTGTTTAGGAAGTAGGGCTACTGAATTTTCCTATGACTTGTGCCAAGCATTTTTAGCTGTGATATTCCCTTGTTCAAAATTAATAATCCAACATTTAAAAACTTTGTTGCCAAGTACACTCGACAACATGTGCCTGAAGAAACTACACTACATAAGACTTATGCAGGACATTGTTACAATAACATATTGTCAAATATACAAAATGAATTAGCGGATCAGTTTGTCTGGTTGTCTTGTTGTTGAAATCCCTGATTCTGAGCACAGTTCTATTGCTAATATAACCATGGGTGCTTTAAATAATGAATAAAAGACTACACCTCATCTTCTTAATGTGTGCGAATTGTTGGTCACTGACAGTGTAACTGTGAGCCAGTCTGTGATGGACTCTGAAATTACTATGGCCGTGTGGAATCAAATACAACCGGTTACTTTTATTTGTTACTGATGCAGGTTCTTACATGGTAAAATCAGGACAAACTCTGACAGGTATTTTTCCTAACTTAATTCATATAACTTGTTTGGCACATGCTCTTCATCGCATTTCTGAGACAATGCATGATTCTTTCCCATTGGTAGATAGATTTCTGTTCAGTACAAAGAGAATTTTTGTTAGATTTCTGTCCAGTACAAAGGGAATTTTTGTTAAATCTTCTAAAAGAGTTAAGTTGTTTAGATCAAGAGGCACCTAATATCAGACTTCCTTCTGCATCAGTGTTAACTCGATGGGAAGCATGGGTTGATGCAGTTTTATATTATACTGAGCACATAGAAATAGTCGAAGAGGTTGTTAATTCATTTGGTGCAATGTTATTATTATTATTATTATTATTATTATTATTATTATTATTATTATTATTATTATTATTATTATTATTATTATTATTATTATTATTATTATTATTATTATTATTAAATTAATGCTTGGTGCTGGTGCTGAGCTTTTGACTCTTGGGTCGTGGTACAGGGTGAAATAATGTGGACACACGATAAAACTTTTTCACAATATTTTATTTGCACCTTTTTTGTTGAATATTACACGCGTGACACTTTAGTTAACATTCCGTACACAAGAACCAAATTCCTCAATGGTTTCTTCACACTGCTTGTTTTAAATCACACTTTTAGCATCTAAACCTGCACATATAAAAAACACGTCTTTCCTCTTTAGGGGATGGGATGCCAAGACGCTAAAATCTAGCATTTTTCATAACAATGCGTGTGTATTCATACGCGTATATGTTTATTTCCAACGGCGTCCCTTATGATGTCATCTTACATGTTAAATAGTTCCTAAAAATGTTGAAGCGATCTCAATTTGTCCTTTCAACACTCTTAATATTAAATATAAAATAATTCTTATAATTATACATATTAAATTTGAACATATTACTTAACATTAATGATATTTTTAAACAAATAATATTCTCAACAATGAAACAATGGTAATACACTCTCAGTACTTAACAAATCCTTACCAACATGAAAAATAAACTATATTTACAATAAATATTTACGTAAATACTTTCTTTTCGGGGTCTGACCACATATTCTGTCTGACATTGAACTCGGAAGATGCTTCATCAATAGAAACTGTGCAAAATATTCTGTCAGGCACTGGGTTAAAAGAGGATCATAGTTTCATATCTGCCCATTTTTTCTTTCTTGTCAACAGCCATAACAGCATTGGAAGCTGTAGGATCTTCTTTGCATGAATCACTTGCTGTCTTTGAAAAAACGATGTGTGACCTAAATTCGGTTTCTGGTAGCATAGGACAAAAAGTGAAAGAGAAAGTGAATTATGTAATTTCAAAAAATTCTGGTTATAAACAGATTTGCGATATTCGAGACATCCTCGAAAGCAAACCATCTGTCACACCAAGAGACTTGACTCTCTCTGTGAAGCAGCTAATATCATTTAAATATGCCCCGATAACATCTTGTGATGTGGAGAGAAGTTTTTCACGCTACAAAAGTGTTTTGCGAGACAACAGACAATGTTTTACAGTTGAAAATTTGTGCAAAGTGTTGGTTGTGAATTGCAATTTAGCAGTTAATACTAGCGTGGGATCACTTCTGCTTCAACCTCTAAGGAATAAGGTAACTGTATTTAATTATCTTCCTTTCATAGAAGTTTGAAAACAGTGTTGTTGTAATTAATTTAATTTAAAACTACAACTCTCACAGCAGCAAAAACAAAAATGATATTCAAAAAATTCACATACCACCCATGGGCCTTTGATAAATTTAAAAAAGTGTTCAAGGAATACAACATTCAGCTAGCAGCAGTAAACCATTACTCCATAAAAAACCTACTACTTTCAAACATCAAAGATGCTATTCCACCTAACAAAAAATCTGGCATATACCAAATCGAATGCAGTGATTGTAATGAAATATACATAGGAAAAACCAAAAGAAATTTAGAAATTAGATCCAAGGAACACGTTAGAAACATTAAGAGTAAACAATTAGAAAAATCAGCGGTAGCATTTCACTTTTGGACAAAAAATCATGACATAAAGCTAGAACCGAAACTTCTCAAACACATAACCGGAAAACAAGAACTGTCCACATGGGAACAAATCTTTATTTTAAAAAATAGAAACCGAGTATTTAATTTTGACATTCCTCAGAGAGACATTTTCAGTAAGTTCATTGAACCGCCACCAGAAGAAACACCAGAAGAAGCATCACCATCTGCACCATGAAACACCATGGAAACCCAGTTATTGTCCGGTTGATAATGGAGGAAATTTAACCTTCGAAACGTGTCCCGGAAAAATATGTTGTAAGTGTTGTTCAGTGTTATTAATTAACTCACCTTTTAAATTAAACTGTATTTAATATTTATATTAACTCGTCTTGTCTACTGCAAAGGAACTTTAATTGTTTTAATTAAATAGTGCGTATTTCTTGGCATATTTTCAAGTTCTGAAGAGCATATTTGCATGCATATTTCAGTGTTTTTTAGGGCATGAACTTCCGAGTGCTAGTTATCAGAAAAGAATTCTAGGTACATAGTGATACTTGAAGCTGGACTCACGTTTCTGGTTGCCCTTACAACAATAGTGTCAACCTTAGAATGTGTATTTTTGCTAGATTAAAGCAAAGAAGTCGCTCAAAGTAGCGAAACTTAGAAGTTGTCAGTTCATGCAATATGTTTAGCTTATAAAAATAATCCACTCACCTCAAACAAGGGGAGTAGCCTTCTTTCTTTCTGAACCAGACTCATTTTTGCTACAGGAGGAAGAAGAATCACTGCTGTCATCTCCCAGTAAAATGGAAATTTTGTCAATGTTTTCAACACCATCTTTCTCCCAGTAATCATTTTCTACCTTTTCTGCATGTTTACAAAATCCTTGTGAATCTGTTTTAGTCACAAGTGATGTACCCTCAAGAATTACATCATGCTTTTTCTGTAAGGATAAGTTGCCTGTTATTTCTTTCTCTGTTTGTTTCATCTTGGCCCAAGCTAGTTCTATGGGATTTAGATCATACGTGTATGGGGCAAGCAAACAATAGTGTGGTCAATTGAAACCAAAAATGTGCCCACTTTAAAAATCTTTTCTTAGTTTTGTTTGTTTCAATCATCCAGTAAAGACCTGTTTTACACATAGAAACTCGTACTGAATTCCTTTGTTCTGCAACCACTATATCAAAGCAGGTGTCACAGTACTCCTAGGTTAATCCACCTGTACACTGTGATAAAGGACATTGTCTAACACAACAGAAGATGGAGGCAAATTAGCAACCAGCTTTTCTCGAATCCATTTTTCAAAATGGTTCATTTGTCTGTGGTAGTCTGCAATTGCTCCAGCCTTGTAAACAAGAAGAGAATTTTCCAGAAACATGTTTATACTACCTGCATGAACCATTATCGGCCTAATCCCTGCATTAGTGTTATATGATTGCCAAATTCCTCCTTACTTTGCCAGCACTTGCCAAATGTGATGTTACTACCCACCCAGCTTTCATCAATATAGAAGATACTTCTCCAAATTTCTTGCAAATGCTTTATTTTAATTAGATAATCATATCTTCATGCCACAGTGTGAAGACATTCCACAAGTACCTTTCTTTTGTTTTGACATTTCCTCTGTGTAAAGCCCAGCTCTGCAATTACTTTCCAAAGTAAAACTTCATCCCCATGAAAAATATATGTTTTTGCATACAGGCAGCAATTTAATTATAGCAGGAACATGCTTCTCAACAATGTAAAAGTCATCTATTATTCCTGGAAAATATCAAAATCATCCACATTTACCACAGCATGTGCAGGTCTTGTTTTCTGATGTTTCCCTGGAGTTGCTAGAACACTCTTTTCACCACTTACACTTAAATCCTGCACGTGTTAGTGAATTCTTTTGGTTGCTGTTTCCTAAACCCCATATAAACAGCAGCTCTTGTAGTTGATTGGCTTGATAGAAGTTTTACACACTGGTTCCTAGCTTCCTTATCACATCCCTCAATCACACGCCCAGTTATTTCTCTGCTCTCAAAATGTATCACCCTTTTTTTCTTTACTTCCAACATAACACTATGGGCTCACACAATTCTACATTGCAACTAAGAAAAATTAGCAGTGAGTACACATAGCGTGAATAACATTGGAGGTAAGCTGGCAACGTAAGGAACTGTGGTGGTTCAAAATTTTAAGGTGGCTGACAGCTGAGCACTACCAGAGAAGTACAATGTTGCCACACATCAAAGGGCGGTGCGAAGCTATGTGCAGTAATAAGACAAAATGAAAACACTTTGTAGGGTATTGCTGTAGTAGTCAAGTAAACACAAACTAATGCCCATGCTAATTTAACAAGTAATCTGAAAGTCATCCCTTAAAACGATAACAAAAATGTGTGCAGGCCAAGCAGAAAATTCCCTATGGCAAAACAGTTGCATCTATCTAGTCATCATCGTAGTCATCTTTATCCTTGCTTCTGTGTCTGAATCATCACTGTCTTCCGCTAAGTTGATAATTGATTGCAGTATTTCATTGCAAGCTACTTCTTTCTCGTAGTCCTGTTCCTGTGAATTTTGCACGTGTCGATTGCACATTGTAAATTAAACTTTTGCTTTGGTAACGCAACACTTTCCATTTATGTATTATTGGTTCACTTTTACTACTTGCGCCTTGTTCACTGACATTTAGACTAAACCAACAAAGAGCACTAAATTAAACACCAATAAGACAACTTCACACAGTCAATATAATTGAATTACGGTAAATGAAAGCAGAAATCTGAACTGAAACCATAACTTGGGATCCTTTCCTTCTTATCGTTAGCCCCTGTGGTTCTGTTATCTGTTTTGAGTCATATACTAACACAATAAACAAAAGAGTTACAAAGGGATTCGGACAGAGAACATGAAAGTATCTTCACAGAACTGCCTGTTGAAAGACGAATTCAATGCACACTCGTATCTCTGCAACCAGTCAATGTAGAAAATTGGTTTTTAGACTGGAAGCTCCACAATAAAATGCTCTTCGTGATCAGATTATTTGCTTGCCTGTTATGCAAATTATATTTATACTACCAGCTGTTGAGCATGATTTCACACCGTGCTGAACTATACAACACTTCAGGGCATGGCAAGCCTCTCATTGGGTGTTTATTTACCAGCTCCTCCTGCCAGTCGCCTTCAAATTTTATAGCCACCATTGTTCAGCAGAACAGCGTTTGCAAGGATGTTTACAAAACTCGGGTTACACTAATTGGAATGTGTCTCTTCCCCCCTTCTTTCCCCTAAGCACATTAGTTGGTGGGCAGACAGTAGTTATTTGGTAACCAACAGTATTACATTGTGCTAGTCATTAATGAACTTGAAAACCTTGTCTCCACCTGGAAGAGTTAGTAGTTTAGTGAAGATAAAAGCACATAATATCCGGTGTATTAAGAAATATGAGTGATTGAAGAAATCTTAGAAGGAAAACACTCCAAACAGCCTGGTGAAATACCACAAACAGCAGATCAAAATGCAGCCTTTGTATCCGTACCCCTGTGATAGGTAATAGCGAACTTAAAGTATTTTGTTGTCATAAGTTGCAACAGAGCTGAAGTTGAGTGAATGGAGAACTAAAATATGTTTCCATTATTTATTGTGGTTTTCTTTTTTTGGGAGGGGGTATATCCTAATTCTTTTATAGTAAACACATATTTTGATGAGTTTAATAATTCAAATGGTTTTCACAGTATTGTTATTCATGGAGTTATTGAAAAACTGTCTTAAATTTATTTTGTATCAGTATGATGTCTTAAACTTTCGTTATGAGCATATGTATGTGGATAATTAATTATTTATTGAGTACTAAATTTTGCACACCTTGGGCTACCCCTGAGCTGGACCCTGGCCCTTTCGCTATTATGGCAGCCCTTCAGTATAATTGCATTTTACCTACACGTTCCACATATTTAAGTAGTGAATGTTTGCTTCCTACCTTTTCACTATTCTTAACCTAATCCCACACTCTTTAATTTCTGTTTCCTGGTTTATTTCATATCCCTTCTCTATTCACTTCCCTTCTTTCTCAACTTCTCTTTTCAACTCCACTCTTGTAACTCTTAGTAAGCGATTTACGTTATACACTTCACTAATCTTCAATATCCCAGTTTCACTATAACCTCATTTTTGTCACATATACAAACCTCTGCTCCCTCATTTACAGATTACCTAACCATTTTCTTAATCTTGTTACTCTCTGCAAAATACCCCTTTCTTTCTCTCCTGCATAGTTCTCTTTTCCCCTCACCCTCTTTGAGCCATTAGTTATTTCATCTGTATTTTTTTTTAAAGCTGTTATTGAGTTCACACTTTTCTTCACTTCCTCCCAACTATTCGCTCTTAACGTTTCCCACCTTGACGTTGTACTGGATCCACATGTGCCGCAAAATGCTGAATGGTCGTCTCCTCACAAACCACTGCACGGTGCTGCAGCTTGATCATTTCTTGGTTCAATGACTGCAGTTTCTGCCTCTGCCAGTCATTAGGTTATTAAAGTTTTCAATGCATAAATGCATACTTATAAATGAGATTATTAGAGCATAAAATTCTCATCCCTAGTAATGACACCAGTCTGCTGTGAAATTCGTATCTTAAAGTCCGAATTGTTACAGATACTTTTAGTATGCCAAAATCAAATTCAAAGCCAGAAAGCTATCACATAACATTTTTCTGTTATTTCTATGTTTTTGTAATACTGTATTAATTATAGTGTGTCCATTCATTTAAACTGTAATATTCTAACATAATGAAAACCAAGTTTATTCAAATTATTTTTAAGTTGATTATGGTAAAATCTGAAAAAACCTGATGTTTCTTATTTGATAGTAAGTGCACAAGGCAAATATGAACAACTTTGCCATTATGATTATTGTGGGTTATGAGAATGTCAACTGCATTTTGGTGAGAAACATAACTTTGTAAACATGTACATATCCTACCTAGTTCCTGATAGTATTTGGATATACTCAGTCACCCAGGCGGCGCTGTGGGTATTATCAGCACCCTTTACAAGATTAAAGATCATTTAGGAGTGTCTAAAGGCTATGGGAATGTTACACTAGTATGGGTACCTGGCCAGACAGAGATATATGGAAATGAAAATGCAGACAGACTGGCTGAAATGGGAGTGTAGCCCCATTTATAGGACTCAAACATGCCCTGGGTATTACCTAGTTATAAGGACAAAACTGAGACTGGATTCAAAGATAGCATATAGAGTACTGGAAGCATATCTAGAAAAAAGACGATGCAACAGCCATGTCTTAGGAGAACTATAATCCTTAAATTAAGTAGGAAGTAGATGATGCTCGTGGTGAGTGATAACTGGTCATGGAAATTATAAATAAGCACCTGCTTTCAGAAGACCCGGTGTGCACGTTGTATGGTGTGGAGGAAGAAACTGCCTCACACTTAATATTCCTGTGCAAAGCACTGGAAGAGAATATATACAATCAATTTGGAATGGTCGGCACTAACAAAATTGTGTCTAGTACAAATCTAATCTATGGACTCCTGGGAATTTAAGAAGGTAATGATTAGAAGAACCAGGGAGGATAACATCCAAAAAACCTAAGGTTTCTGTGTGAGCAGTTAGGGGTGCATTCCTCCTGTTCATCTCCCTGTTAACCATTTCGCTGTTAATAATGTGTATATCCGTTATTGATTTTTAACTTGCCATATGGCAATAACCAGGGAAAGTACCTTGGTTGGTTGGGAAATGAGGTACACAACGCACAGACCATTGCTGCACAGCGGAACTGGTTTGTTCCTGTTAGTGGCTGTAACGAGCAGTGCTGTGTTCATTTAGATACAAAACGAACAGTACGACACTTATGTAATAGTGACTTTATTGTTACCATTACAATGCACTGCTATACACATCTTAAAGCTTTCAAAGCAAAATCTTCTATTGTCACGCAAGCATGATTTGTACATGGGAAAAACTTTGTTCTATGTCGCAGGATGTGACAGGCGCAAAACGAAAATACTGAACGTTTTCTGCAGAAAATAAATACAGTTGATGCAGCTGGTTTTCCTTCTAAGGCATGTCAAATATCTTTCATGACGGAATACCCAGTATTTTTCAGTAGAACAGAGTTTAAATTCTGTTTTATTTTGTCAGTGATCGATGTAGATGGAACTTTATTAAGTCTTTCTGACAGTGTCTGAACTAGCTCAAGAGCTTTGGGCATTTCTGTGTGACATGTCTGCAGAAGTGTGATTGTATCAGAAATATGCCCAAAAGAGTTGTTTAGAAACTGGAGCTTTTCACGTAAGTGATCGGAAAGCAGTGATATTGTTCCAATGGCTGAACAGTCCGTACTGTCGAAGGTATTAGCTATTTTAGCGATTTGAGCTGCCCTTCACAGGATGCAGTCAAATTCTTTCGGAGGAAGAAGGAAGCGGATCACACTTATCGGGAAAACGGCAGGACCTTTTCTGACAAAGGAGTGCCCCCCCTTTTCATAGTAACAAAATGAGAGATTTGGGTCAATAAATTTTAATTAATTATAACTTACAAATGATCACCCTTGATCAAATTACAATACATATATCTCCATGTTTTTAAAGGATGATAATGATTAGAAGTGGACAATTGAAGTGAATATGAATGAGGTAGTGTAACAAAGTATATTTTTAGACTATTTTATCTGCCGATTGAATTAACCAAACGAATTTCCCTAACCTGACACTTTGCTCCATTTGAGTTGAACACGATTTAAAGCTATACACCCTGGTTTACCTATTTGAAATCTGAATCTCAGATTGTCCGCGTAAATGACGACTTAAACCCACAAAATAATTGACCATAGAAGTCATTACTTCAATAAGGATGATGCCCGAATTACGCCCGATTGCCTTGGATTCTTACTGCATTCTCACAGGAAATCGACCCTCATACTTACGGTCTCTACTAGTAACAAGAGAGAGAGAGAAAAGAGCTGCATAACTCCCGACGCTACAGTCACGACTGTCTAACACACACAACCCCTTCTCCTGCTACGCCTAGCTTTCGCCTCGGCAAAGCGACAGAGCTCCCTAGTGGGCAAACGCTGCGTCAGAAAACAGTTGAACCCGGTGTGGTCAACAAAAGATGTGCAATCAGCACATTCACCCCCTCCCCCATCTAACACCACCACCTCACCATAGGAGAAAGGCAGATTAAACATGGTTAAGTCACAGCCAAGAGCTTAAAGGATACACCTTGAACCACCGGGTTATTTTGTCTTAGTCACTTTGAGATCACTGGCACAGAACACTATCACAATGACCAACTCACTCCTGGAGTCACAGTAACACTGGAGGACACTTGTTCACTGACACAGGGGTTTAGACGATGGCCAATTGTCTTTCGGTGGATGAATCCCACATTGTTGAGTGCGAAGGCCGTCAATCCTGACTTTGGGAATAAGCCTTAGCACTCGCTGGACTGGGCGCCATGTCGCCAAGATGCTTGTGAGTGGACACCCGACGCAGAAAGCACATAAACGATGCCCCATCGTAACTTTGCAAACCTGGTTGCTAGACTCACAGCTCAACAGTGCCAACCTGAGGTGGTCAGGTGCTTTCGGAGGGGTAGGCAAAGGACTGGTGAGGCTGTAAACAGAAATCAAATCCGGCAGAAAAAACGAAATATTCGCAGATTTCAAATAGGCTGTTACTGAGGTTTTATATAGAATCAGTGGCAGATAACCTTGGGCAATTTACCTTACCACCAAGTGTGGCTAGCTACAAGGACAGATATCTAAAAAGAAATAAAATTTTAACAGTTCAAATCAATTTTAGAATCACAAAAGGTGATAATTAACAATAAATTGTTTAACAATAACAATATAAAAGGAATATTAAGAATCGCTAAAGTAATAATAACATTCAATATAAATTAAGTGATCAGATGAATAACAAGGCCTTTTACAAATTAATGCGCATATAAAGCCCCCTTACTGGCCAGACAACACAAGAACACAAAACATATAACACAACATAATTGGTAAACGGGAAAGCCACCACACACACACACACACACACACACACACACACACACACACACACACACACACACACACACACACACACACACACACACACACACACACACACACACACACACACACACACACACACACACACACACACACACACACACACACACACACACACACACACACACACACACACACACACACACACACACACACACACACACACACACACACACACACACACACACACACACACACACACACACACACACACACACACACACACACACACACACACACACACACACACACACACACACACACACACACACACACACACACACACACACACACACACACACACACACACACACACACACACACACACACACACACACACACACACACACACACACACACACACACACACACACACACACACACACACACACACACACACACACACACACACACACACACACACACACACACACACACACACACACACACACACACACACACACACACACACACACACACACACACACACACACACACACACACACACACACACACACACACACACACACACACACACACACACACACACACACACACACACACACACACACACACACACACACACACACACACACACACACACACACACACACACACACACACACACACACACACACACACACACACACACACACACACACACACACACACACACACACACACACACACACACACACACACACACACACACACACACACACACACACACACACACACACACACACACACACACACACACACACACACACACACACACACACACACACACACACACACACACACACACACACACACACACACACACACACACACACACACACACACACACACACACACACACACACACACACACACACACACACACACACACACACACACACACACACACACACACACACACACACACACACACACACACACACACACACACACACACACACACACACACACACACACACACACACACACACACACACACACACACACACACAAAACAGACGGCATGAGTAGGAACGGAATACCAGTGGAGCCGTGAAGGTATGCTACTCGCTAAACACAAGGCACGCTTGATACAAAATAAAGTACTCCTCCCACACCATAACAATAACATACAAAGGAAAACAAACCCCAAATATAAACAAACAATAACTCCCCATCATTACAACAACACACCAACCAAAACAAATAATGAAAAGCAACAAGGAATGAAGTAGAAGGGAGGTTCTAAACATTAACCTACACAAAAGGTTTTAATTGGGAAATATGAGCTCTCCTCTCTCTGCCATTACATAAGTCTTTAAGACGTACTGAAACATTTATATATATAGATAATTTCATACGGCCCGACATACCTCAGGGCCAACTTGACGGCATACGCATTACCTCTGGAGAATTGCGTAAAGAACTTACAAAACACTCTCTGACCTATAACCAAAGGCGAAGGCCTTTTGCCAGCATCATAGCATCGCTTTACCTGAGCATGGGACCTGATGAGATTACGAAAGGCGGAGTTCCAGGTCTTACGTATCTCTTCTTGGGTATACATTTGAGGCAACAAATCATCCAAGTGCCAAAGATTAGCTAATGGTGAATTAGGCGTGTAAGCTAACATCAACTGGTATGGGGTAACGCCATGCGACTCATGGCGAGCCGAATTAAAGCCTAACTGTAAACGTGGTAAATTGGTATCCCACTTTGAATGGTTATCGTGATGATATGCTATTAAGGCTGACTTAAAGGTTTCTATTGAACCTTTCAGCATGTGAAGGGCAAGGGTAATACGGAGTGGTATTGATAGTTTTGACCCCCCAACCAAAACAGAAGTTCCTGAAAACACTTAAGGTAAACTGTGAGCCATTATCTGTAACCAGATAACGAGGAGCACCAAAGGCCGCAAAAATGGAAGCTAAAACCTTTATAAGGCCTCTGGCATTGGCCTTGGGTAAAAAATTTAACCACACAAATTTACTAAAGGAGTCAACAGTCACAAACGCATAAGTATTGCCCTGAACCGAGCGGGGAAATGGCCCCACAAAATCTCTAAGGGCCTAGTGGCCACCTCAGATGCCAAACCTCTCCACATGACACATTGGGCCGGCTTAGCCATGGCGCAAACATGACACCATTTAATCCTACTGACGATATCCTTGACCATTCCCGGCCAAGTGAAATAGTCAATGATTTTATTTTTGGTTTTGGAAATACCCAAATGTCCCCCTAACGGTGAATTATGGTAATAATCAAACACCACAGGTATTAAAGCTTGGGGGAGGACTACCCTCGCCTTATTATCACTGTTATGTTAAATCATCAAAACTCTATCCTTAAGAAAATACCCATCTACGAATTGACCTTTCTCAATATTTAATATTATATGCTTAATCTTCGCATCTCTGCGTTGGTGCTCACCTATACTGGTGTACAATTCGGAAAAAGCTGCGCAAACGCCTATGTCCAACGTCAGGCTAGAAGAGGGAGGGTGAGGTTCAGCAAACATGCGTGTCAAGGCGTCTGCTAAACAGTTATCAGCTCCCTTGATGTGTATGGGCGTAAACTTAAATGCTCCTATTCGTACGCCCCAACAAGCCAACCTCCCAGTAGATCTTGGGGTAGCAAGGGCCCAAGTAAGCGCCTGGTTGCCACACTCCAGGGTGAATTCTACATGCTCTAAATACTGCCTATACTTTTCTAATCCCAACAGTACCGCGAGAGTTTCCAATTCATAGATTGAATACTTGCGCTCGACCTCGGTCAAAGTTCTCAAGGTATAATAAATGGACCTACGCCCGGAGGGGAAATCTTGCAAAAGGACCGCGGCCAAGGCTCCTTTGCTTGCGTCGGTTTGCAAGATAAATCGCCTACTGAAATCGGGAAATGCTAAGACCGGAGGGTTCATGATTGCTTCCTTGAGATCTAGAAAAGCGCTTTCTTTTTCCTGGGTCCAAATGAAAGGTATTCCCTTTCGGCGTAACCGATTCAGGGGCTCCGCTCTGGCTGCATAATTGGGGATAAACTTATTAAAGAAATTCACCATGCCAACGAAACACGCCAAAGCCTTCACGTTCTTGGGAGGCGGAAAGGTCCTAATGGATTTCACCCTATCCGGATCAATCGTGACCCCGGCAGGTGAAACTGTATGGCCGAGGAAACAAATCTGACTTGTCGCAAAGACACATTTTTCCTTCTTAAGCGTCAAACCGGCACTTTCCAGCCGTTTAAATACTTCTCGCAGATGGTCACAATGGGTGTCAAAATCT
Source organism: Tenodera sinensis (assembly GCA_030765045.1). NCBI lineage: Eukaryota > Metazoa > Arthropoda > Insecta > Mantodea > Mantidae > Tenodera > Tenodera sinensis. The sequence continues at coordinate 170,150,958 of CM060964.1, forward strand.
GGCGAGTAAATCACTACGTCATCAAGATAATTATAAAACATACTCAAATTTAAGGTCAGAAAACAGATTATCCAGCAATCTAGTTAAAATTTGGGCACCGGTGGCTAAACCATAAGGAACCCTTTGGAACTCGTACAAGCACCAAGGGGTAGCGAACCCGGTCACGTGTTTGCACCCTTCCAACAAGGGAATCTGATAGTACGCATTATTCAGGTCCAGGGTGGTAAATACCTTGGCTGCTTTAAAATGGTGCGCAGCCGTATGTAAATCCGAGATAGGTTGGGATTCCAAGCGAATTTTCTTATTTAAACGTCTGTAGTCAACAACAGGCCTAAAATCTCCATCCCCTTTAGGCACTAGGAACATGGGACTACTATAAGATGTAGAAGGCCGAATTATACCTTGTTCCAACATTTTGTTAAATCTTGTCCTTTAAAACGGCCATCTTAGGAGGGGTCAACCGATACGGCGGGAGTTATACCAGAGTAGTATCCTCTAGCTCAATGTTGTATTGTATCAAATTAGTAACACCCGGCTTCCCCGAAAATAACTTGTGGAAATGTAACAAATTCTCCATTCTACCCTGCTCCTCTTTGGTCAAATGGGCCAAGCTATCCCTACCACCACCTAAGTGAAGATCTGAATGGCTTCGTACACATGAAGCTGAATATCGTACTGTACGCTTGCGATAAAAGGGGATCTTCACGGTTGGTGCAAAAGCAAAAGATATCTCACGCCTAGCAAAATCAAAGGACAACCCCACCCAAGCCATAAAGTCCGCTTCTAAAATCAAATGGTGAGGTAACCCTGATAACAGGTAGCACCAATGTTTCTATGTAAACTGCGGGAATCGCAAAGTAAGAAGCACCCTGTTTTCGACCTGAAACTCTTAGCCATTTACTGAAGCACAATGTAGGGGTTGCCTCTCGGGCTTCAACCCACACTTAGACAATACCTCTTTAAAATATTTCTCCTGCACTAAGGAACAACTGCTCCCCGTATCCAACAAAGTGGTGACTGGTACTTTCCCCACCACAAGGTGTAGAAAAGGCTTTGCATCAAACGGGAGTCCCTTGACGCGGCCAAAAATAGCATTAACACTAGGGCCTCTGCCCTGCCCCTGGCGTCAAATGCGCCTCGGCAGATACCCAGTTTCACGGGTCAATGTTGTTCCCTGAGGTCGTCGATTACGCATAAGCAGACATTGCCTCACCAAATGCCCCTCCATTCCACACCTATAACAATTACGTGCCCCAGCCACATTGCGCTGAGTAGGCACCTCGGCCGAAGAAGGCAAACTCAATCGTGGTAAGACGGGGGGAGAAGTTTTGTCGCAACCACGTGTCCTATTGGCTGCATTAAGCTCGGCCACTGACGGCACCAAAGAGTCCAGCTCACTAAAAGTAACGGGACGGCTGGTAAAGATCAAAGCTGAACGTGTCTCCGTAGTAAGTCCTGACAAAACGATGTCACACACCTGTTGCTCACTATCAGGCAGCAGCAATACGCGTGCATAATGCTTAACCCTATCCACATATTCCAAAAATGGTTCCTGAAACCCCTGCGGCCTCAAGTAATTTTGTTGAATTATGGCCATTAACGCTCTACGAGGGACAAAACATCATAACACTTCCTCGTGCAAAGCACATATGGGGTGCGCAGCCTGCTTAGACCGATCCAAAATATTGAGAGCCATGCCCTTAACCTTGCCAGCAATTGCCTGTAACAACACAACCCACGGCACGGCCGCCATTTGAGCTATTTCACTCACACGTACTAAAAACCTCAGAAACTCGACATCCGTTGTAACATCTGTCAGTACAAAATCAAGTTGAGATTGAACAAATTCCTGTAGCGGGTGTAACAACTTAATCCTCTGATATGCCGATACCAGTTCACTGCCCAGGGGATTTATCGTTCTAGAAACTTCGGCAAACTGTTCATGGGATAGTTCGGGGCCGCCATCTTTGGACATTACCCCGTCCAAACTCTGACAAATAAACTGAAACCCTTCGCGTAACTGAGGCAACGAAGTTAACTGAAACCCTTCGCGTAACTGAGGCAACGAAGTTCCAAAAGCAAGGTCAGGAAAGTATTTCACGAGGTATTCAAGTCTTCGAATATAATGGGTCACCCTCGCAGAAAGCCTTCTAAGCTGCTATTTGGTGAGTGGCTCTGCCAAATCGGATTCAGTAAACAACTCTTTCAATTTGACCAAAGCCTTCTCGCATTCACCTGGCGCATCCTGCACCAACACATCGGCACTCAACCGTCTAATGGGGCAATCTTTCACCTTACGGAACTCTTCCAATGTGGTCGCAACATCCACGGTCGGAATCAAAACTCCACCTCATATAGCCAACTCACAGTTTAGTTCCCCTTTCCGTAGAAAGGCCGCATCCACTACAGTAACCATTTTGTTAGTCTTCAAACCCAAACTTTTTTTTTTTTTTTTGAAAACCCAAACTATCTTTCTAATAATCCCACTTACGACTTTTTGAAAAGTAACCACGCTCTGCTACCAGAGAATTGAGCTGCTCTTCACGGGATGCAGTCAAATTCTTTCGGAGGAAGAAGGAAACGGATCACACTTATAACCTACAAATGATCACCCTTGATCAAATTACAATACATATATCTCCACGTTTTTAAAGGGTAATAATGATTAGAAGTGGACAATTGAAGTGAATATGAATGAGGTAGTGTAACAAAATATATTTTTTGACTATTTCATCTGCCGATTGAATTAACCAAACGAATTTCCCTAACCTGACACTTTGCTCCATTTGAGTTGAACACGATTTAAAGCTATACACCCTGGTTTACCTATTTGAAATCTGAGTCTCAGATTGTCCGCGTAAGTGATGACTTAAACCCACAAAATAATTGACCATAGAAGTCATTACTTCAATAAGGATGATGCCCAAATTACGCCCGATTGCCTTGGATTCTTACTGCATTTTCACAGGAAATCAACCCTCATACTTACGGTCTCTACTAGTAACAAGAGAGAGAGAGGAGCTGCGTAACTCCCGATGCTACAGTCATGTCTGTCTAACACACAACCCCTTCTTCTGCTACGCCTAGCTTTCGCCTCTGCAAAGCAACAGAGCTCCCTAGTGGGCAAACGCTGCGTCAGAAAACAGTTGAACCCGGTGTGGTCAGCAAAAGATGTGCAAACAGCACAGATTGTAGTATAATGTGTGGCATAATGTGACACCGCATTGAGTCAGGTTCTCCACCTTCCAGAATATTCTCTTCATATTTGAAATGAATTTATCTACGTCATCATAAGATGACCGAACTCCTCCGCCACTCTGTGGCAAGCATGCGCCAAACACGTTAAATGAATTGTGTTAGTGTTAAGTTTTCCAAAGCTTGTGTCTTTATGTCTGTACGCTGTTGACTCATATGCACCGCAGCTGCCTGCTGAGCCGAATGGACGTCAGGTGCCGTCACATCGCATGCATACATTGTTGCAGATAACCTGTGTTCACTGCAGAGTGCTACTATGCCAACCAAGGTATTTCCCGTGCTAATAACGTGAGTACACATTATGCACATTGTAAGAAACGAAGATAAACTGCTAGGCAAAGATTTCACATTGTATGCTCATGACATCTGTTGCAGTGAGAATTAAGTGTCTGTGAACACTATATCTGCCTTGCACTGCTCCCTTGAATGACATACTTGAAGGTGTATGTGATGTACATGTTGCTGCACCATGAGCGATGCAAGCTTTGTCTCACCGGATTTCAAGGGACGTGCTTTAGGTGGTAGTTAATTATTAGAAATTTTTTCATGTATCTTGAGAAGACGAATGTCGGATAACTTTAAGCTCCATGAATCTCTGGCTCATTTGAGCACCATTTCATCTATTTCATTCATTCATCTCATACGACATTACAGAGGACATTAATGTATATAAAAGAGTCAATATAAAAATAAGAACAATATCAGTAATCTCTTATCACAAGAGACATTTTGGTCTTGATGCAGAATGGAATTTCTTTGCATCATCACATGGGAAAAATGGTTGTTACAGTGTTGGGGAAACTCTTACTCTTGAAGAAAAGTGTGCATTTTGCAGACAAAAAATAACACAAGTCACATACATATATGTCAAAGGAGAGGAGATCTTTGCTCGTAAAAAGAGCAGAAGGGCTTCGTAACTGCCAAAGCTTCCTGGATTATGGCCATTTCACTAATGTGTTCCACTTTCTGAGAATGTAAGGAGATGCTACTTGATGTCCTAGTCAGAAGAGTAAGTGGATCTTCGAATAAGAAAAGCTGTTCCATTAACTCTCAGGAAGAAGATATTATTGCCTGTATATACCAGGTGAGTCAGCCGCGCCTTATTTTTTTGGAAGGTAGGCCACCCATCTAACGGCATGTGCGCCTTAGTCCAGTTTTGCGCTTACTAAAATGTATTGCTTAACGTTCTTAAAGAGATGAATGCACAAAATTGAGAGCAACAGTGGTGTAAGGGACAGAACGTACTCCTTGCTAAAGTACACCTCAAAAGCATACGACTCATTTACTGAGAACGAATTCCGGTTTCCAGCCGATTTTACAAACTTTTTATTAGAGTTTACATAGCAACGTAGTTCAGTAAACGCCTCAGAAAAATTGGACCTATCATATGGGTACGCTAACGTCAGCTAAAAAGAAAATGGTGGATTCTTGTACTTAGAGCAGGAGTTGGCTGCCAAAACTTACGAAAAATTTAGAGACACGCCTCTTCCATCATGGACCCGTACAGTCAAAACGGACATATTAAATAACAGTTTATTTACATTTTTGCGTGAACTACACCTCGTGCATCTCAATTAATATGCATAACAGCTTTTGCCATTTAAGTAATAATATTAAAATGCCCAGCAAATGATTAAAAGGCTAAATCAAGCCTGAAAACTTGCAAGGCGGCAATGGCCTAGCGCCAGGCATGCAAGTCCTACTATTGAACGCGGCACATGCTCTCAGTTAAGTCTCGAAATAGCTGAATAGGATTGTGACGGGTCCTCTGCGCTAAGCCCCAATGTCATACGTTCGAGTCTCAGTAGTGTAAATATTTTTTTTTATGTTCATCAAAACTTGGAAACCAAATTCACAATTATCTAATTATAAAGTCCCTAAGCGTTTAGGACATTATAATTCAAATCGTTTTTGGTTGTCTGCATTTTGTAATTGAACAGGTGTAATGACTTCTGCGTCATTGGATTGGCATTATGCATTGTGTTGTGAATGCCGACCCCTGCGTTCTCCGCACGTATGCTGTTGCACAACATTTTGTACCAGTCTTTCATTATGTATTCGACAGACGAGTACGTAGATATGCTTTTGATCTACGGAGAAGTAAGAACAAATACACTGGATAAAATATCTTGGGGAGATATCCGAATAGACGACAACCAACAGCAAACAGCTTCCGGAATGTTGAAAGGCGTCTGCGTGTAACAGCATCACTTGCAAGAATGCCTCCTCATAGACACGCACCAGCAACATCGGGTGTTGATGCAGAAGCAGTTTTGAACGCCACCCAGAAGAATCCGCACACTAGTACACGGGTAGCTTGTCAGGAGGTGAACATCAACCAGTCTTCTGTAGTGCGAATATTGAACACTAATAAGTTCCATTCTTATGGTTTGCACCTACACCAAGCACTTCACGGGAGAGATTTCGAAGCTCGAGTGATCTTTTGTGAATGGTTGCTGGAGGGAGTTGCAAGTGATGTGGGATTCACATCCAGGATATTGTTTTCTGACAAATCAAGTTTCCAGAACAATGGAACTGGAAATCGTCACAATATGCGCTATTGGAGCGTTGATAATCCTCATTGGGTAAGGGAGGCAGCATTCTAAGAGCAGTGGGGTGTAAATGTCTGTTGTGGAATCTTGGGAGACCACCTTGTTGAACCATTATTCTTCGAGGGAAATGTAACAGGAGCACGCTACCTGGAATTCCTCTGTAGCTCACCCCATTAGGGAATGTGCCACTGCAGGAGCGAATGACGATGTGGTTTCAACATGATGGCACTCCTCTGTATCGGTCGAGGATCGTCTGCAATCATTTGAATGCTGCACATCCTGGTTATTGGATAGGAAGACAACGACCAGTCCCCTGGCCTGCCAGATCACCTGATCTGACACCCTTCTTTCTCTGGGGTTATTTAAAAGAATGCATTTATGCAGAAGAGCTGGACAATCCAGAAACCCTTCCTCAGCGTATTACAGTGGCTTGTAGATCTGTTCAACCCTGTGTATAAATGATCCTTATTTCAATTGCACTTACCTATAGGTATGCTTAAACAGCTACCTAATTGTAGTTCACCAATAAAGTAACATCAAACAATGCCATAAAAATAAAGCAATAAAAATAAATATAATAACCGTTTTCAGAATAATTTGTAAATTGTTAGGATTGCACGGTAAAAAAATTAGTACATGCATGTGATTCGAACCACCTTCACAGCAGACAGATTACTTCGGAGTCTTGCGCTTGTTCCAACTGAGCTACCTAGTAATGTGTGAGGTAAACATTCCGTTTAAGATGTAATACTCACTGGTTCCAGTGAACATTTGCAGAAGTGCAAACGTTAGCTGTCTAATTACGAATATATTAAAAGCCGATGTGATAACATTTATATTAGCACTAATTTCATTGAGTGTTAAACATCCATGTTAAATATGCAGGTAGATCCTAGTAATGGGGTCAATGTTTTCATGTTGGAGTATAAAATGCGGATTGCATAAAACTCGACAATAAGGGGCAGCTGACTCACCTGGTATAATGAAAACTGGTGGCTAGGAGTGATGGAAGACATAAATTTCAAGAACAGAGATGTCTATGTGAAGTTCTAATACCCATAAGGATCCAGAACTTCTAGATGTCAAGTGATCAAGTTTAGGTGCCATTAAATAAAGTACCGAGAAAGTTGAGCCTTTCAGAACTGTCTGCAGCAACTGGATGGTCATAATATTTCTGCAACATAATGCAAAGAAATCTCAATGCTACTGTTACAAAGTAAGATAAGCAGTGAAAACTGCAATCTCATTTGAAACATTCTATAAATTATCACTTGTTACAATATGCATTACAGATAATTTTAAAATTTCTATAAGTTCATGGAGTTGCAAAAATGACTTCCTGAAGCACTCCAACAAAAACGGTTAAAAGAAAATAATCAGATATGCCTCGACCAACACAAATGTTGAACTTATTTTATTTGCAGACTTATCACTCAAATATCTGAATCTCAAATTCAAAATTTTAACTGAAGTTGGCCGCTGTTGAGCACTTTGCTCTATAAGTTTGGGATCCTCAAACATCCACCCATCAGAAATATAAAAATTGCAATTTTTGCATTCATCATCCTATATGAAATGAAAGAATGTATGTATCAATCTAATCTTAAAATAATTAAAAAGAGTATTTGATCAGTACTGGCCCAGTCAATTATTTTTTTGTGATCCAAAATTTTAACCTTAAAATTGTATAATTATGGAACAAAATGTTTCATGTCATAGTTTTTGTTTCACCATGCTAGGACTGACCAGAGCAAAAATATTCAAGTTACCACCAATGCTTACAAGTAAAGAAAATGCTAAGCCTCACCATAAAAAAATTGTGGTTAAAGCAAAACCAGTGTTTTAAAAAAATAAAATAATATTGCTTTTAACCTTCAGTATATAAGGTTGTTAGCACAAAATATTTTTCTTTAAAACAGTCAAGCAACTAGTGCTGAACCACTTGATGTAGATTGACCTGTAATTGCATGAATAACACTTCTGTTAATTATACTTCTTAATATGTGTAACACCTTAGCTCGAATACCTTTTATGAACCTAAAATGAACGTTAAATCAATTTTTGGCTGTACTTTGCTTGAGAAACATCTGTCTTGAGTGTGTAACAGTAATCTGTCAACATATTTTGAGTCCATTTTTCCTGGTAGTATCTTCCCATTTCAGCCATGTCCTGATGGAAATGATCACCATGTTCGTCCCTGACAGCACCAAGATTCTCACGGAAGAATTCAACATTTGTGTTTTCAAAGACTTTTAACATCCCATGACCTTGTACTAGGAGCATTCAAAAAGAAACGAGCCGGAGGCATAAGAACAGAAACCAGTACCTGTATGTGAGAGGTATTGGCCCTGGCTCTTGAGACACTTGTCCCACTGTGACACAAGGCAGTGAATGGCTGTCTCATAAAATTCCCGGGGCTGCATTGTGAACCAGTTCTGCATGTACAGCTTGACGTCCGAGGTGAATCGTTTGTCCCTCGGAGCCTTTTTTAGGGGATCAAACATGGCATAATCACAGGAAGAGAGATCTGGACTGTATAGAGGGTGGGCCAGAACCTCCCATTTAAATTTCTGCAAGAGTGTTGTGATTGTGTTGGCTGTGTGAGGCTTTGCATTGTCATGGAGCAGAATGACCCCAAGGGTGATATTGCCTGGTCGTTTTGATTAGATTGCTTGGCGAAGGGTGATCAAGGTTTGCAAGTAACGCTGGGCATTCACTGTTGTCCCATGCTGCAGGAAGTATATCAGGAGGGGACCATCTTGGTCAAAGGAGGTCAGCAAGGTTTCCTGCACTCATGTGGATGGCCTTGAATTTTTTTGGTGGTGGTGATCCTGGATACTTCCACTGGAAACTTTGTCGTTTTGATTCTGGTTCAAAGTGATGACACCATGACTCATCTCCAGCCACCACTCGTGCCAGGAACTCATTCCCTTCCCTAGCATAGCGTTGCAGATGGCCATTTGACATGCCTCCTGGTGGTTAAAGACTGTGGGGCACCCATTGGACACACACTTTGTGCAAGTGCACTCTTTTCTTCATGGTGGTGTGAACACTTCTGATGCCCAATCTAACCTTGGCGGGTCGGTCTGGGTGGCTCAGTTGGTTAGACGCTGGCCTACTGATCCCAAGGTCGCGGGTTCAAACCCGGCCCAGGTCGATGGTTTTTAAGTGTGCTTAAAAACGACAGCTCCATGTCAGTAGATTTACTGGCATGTAAAAGAACTCCTGCGGGACGAAATTCCGGCACACCGGCGACGCTGATGTGATCCTGGCAATTGACAGCGTCGTTAAATAACAAAATAATTTTTTTTTAACCTCGACGGCTATGTCTTTCACTGTCACTTGGCGGTCCTGAGTGATGAGTGCATCAACGAGCTGGACGATGTCTTTGGTAATGCAGTGTGGTGCTCCAGACCCTGTACAATTGGCTAACAACACCCGTCCTTCCCTGAAGCGCTTATGCCACATCTGGACCCTTGAAAGGGATGTGCAGTGTTTGCCGTACACTTGTGACATTCGTTGATGAATGTCCATTCCCCCTACTCCTTCCACTGCCAGAAAACGAACAACACCTCTTTGCTCTTCTTTTGATGCCTCCATTTCAGTGTTTGCAATGCAAATGACAGCATTGGACGATGGATGCCTGCTTCTGCTAGCTGTGTATAGTCATGTGACTTGCACGCATGCCCTCTAGTGACGGGCTGTGAACTTCCACGCTCTTGTCGGAACCACTCTTAGTTACATATGCCACAATATTACTATCCTGTCACCTGTTTGCACATTCCAGACTATGGCTAGTTTCTTTTTTAACACCCCTTATAGTTCTCAGTTGGTTCACTGACAAGTTCTGTGTAATGCTAGACCTGTAGTTTCCTAGAAAGTTTATGACCATGTTTTTGAAAGAGAACCATACAGCTTATTCTTGCACATTTAACAGGCTATCAAAGTGTGAGTCTTTCATAAGTTCTCTAATTTGAGGGTTAAAAAATATGCCCTCTTTAAGTTTCTTGTCACTGATTTTAGGAAACTTAGTTTTCAGGAACAGAAATGCACTCCTGTCACGATCCATTGTTTTCACATAGTTCTTAATGAAATCTAGTTTGATGTGTAATGGAGGCAATAATATTTTGTCAGCACTTACAAATTGATGAATAACATTTACATGTCCTGGATTAATGACTCTCTCTTTGGCCAGCTTTTCTTAACATAGTTGATTGTGTGTATCTTGAGTTTCCCACATGCACAAGAAAAAATTAAATTCTGTATAACCAAGTTGTAATCCAAGTAAGGTTAACACTTTAAAATCTGCTCACATCTGCCTGAATAGTCATATCGCATGAGATCCATGTTCACGTAACTCTCCATCATACCAACTGTGTGGGCTATGGGAAAGGATGGAAACTTAATTCTACCAGGTAGCAGGACTCCTTTCAAGGTTGTTTTTGGAGAGTCAATGAACAAACACCAATCTTCAGGTTTATGTTGAGCACCTAAGGAACCAATCAAAGAATTAGTAGTATTAAAAGAAGACTAGATTATCCTCTTTAGAAAATAAGTGCTCAAATTCCTTTTGGCATTGGCGGAAAGAATTTACTTTGGTGCTGTAATGCAGGAAATTCCAGCCTTTCCATTTTGAAGTAACTGGTCTACTTTTAGACAATCCAAAATTACGAACCCAGTCATTTAGATCCTTCTGTGTTAGAAAGTGCCATTTGTTTATAGTAACTCCTTCCACTAAATCTGGGTCACTCTGTTGTAATTCACCACTGTCATCAACACTTTCAAAATCTTCAATCACATTTTTCTTGTCTGGTGGAGTTGGTATGGGAAGGCCTGGTCCATGAGGCACTGGTTGAATTGCTGAATCTAAGGATGGATATTTAACAGCATGTTGGGACTTTTTTCCAGATATATTTGTCAAGCAGAAGTAGCAGTCTGTTATATGACTTAGGGGCTCTTTTAACCAGCCAGTTAATAGTGTTACACATTTGGCACAGCAGATTTCTGGAGCCCAAGAACTTATTCTGGTCTATTTTGTTGCAAAATAACACTCATAAGCTCTTTTAATTCCAGGAATCAAATCTTGTGTCTGCACTTTAAATTGAACTCGCCACAAATACAGTAAAACCTACCTAAAATGGAACAGGATTGTTCCAATAATATTTTTCCATTTTCACAGGTTTTCATCTTACAAAGGGTTTTAAGTAAAACAAAGTACAAAAAATATAATTGTGTGATATTAAACTGAAGGAATAATTTAAAATAAAATTCTGAAAATAAATAGATTCAATTGTATATTAGCTGTATTTTCACTTATATGTCATACATAATTGCAATTTCTCCATTGGTTTCTTTTCCCCCACATATCCGTCAAAGTGTACTGTCGCGACTTCTTCACAAGAGAATGCTCTATGATCTCTTTTGCATCCTGCATCAGCTCCAGGAGTTCTGGAACATTCTTGGAAGCTGCAAATTCCTGAAGGTCACTCAAAACAGGTAATGCTTACTCTAAAAATGTGTATTTTTGGCTCTCTTTCGTTGACTTCGTCATCATCGTAGCTGTCCAGTCCTTCCATGGCTTCATAACTGCTGTTTCCAGCAGCAATATCTGCTGCACTTTGAATATCTTCAGTCATGGCAAGTTAGTTAAGTATGCAGGTATCAAGCATAATGAAAATCTGTCTTAGGTTATTTATGGAAACGTTTCCGGAAAAACTGTTCCGTTTCCGTGTTAGGCAGATTTCCAGTTTAGAGTGTTATTTAACATAGGAAATTGCTCCATTCTGAGATTTGTTTCCTGGTTGTCCAGGTTTCCGGTATATACAGGGTCCGGTTTAGTTAGGTTTTACTGTATAACAAAAACTGTTTTTATCATTTAAACATTTGTGAGCCATTATCCTCCTAATTTACAGTACTTACGAAAACGCTAATAGCTGACACTAGACTTTTAATTTACAACTGACAAAGGAAGGTTACGGTAGTTGTTACGAAGAATAGAACAAAACTATTTTAATTGTATTACCGACTAGAGAGTAAACCTCTTTGTAAAGTTTTAGCTGCTATGCTGCAACTATTGACAGGAGAGGGAGGAATAGATAGGGTGGTTACAGGTTTCCCCTCTACTAAAGACCTCCATTTACATATTGAGCTACAAGTATACAAGAAAAAATTAAAGCCCTTCTTTTGGTTGACCTCTGGACAGTTAGTAGAGAGGACGAACTACACAACTCTACAGTTCCTGAGGGAATTAGATTAATCAAAAAGCTGATTCCAGTAAGGTGTATAGCCATAGTGCAACCTTCTGACATTTTCCATCCATACAAAAAAATTTGTGAAATTAATCACAGATACAATTATAGTATCTTTTGACACTGACATTAACATATAGACCACTTCTTAGGCCTTCAATCATTTGTGTATTTCCAGTTCTCTGCAGCAAGAGTCGCCAACTTAAATATGCATTTTTTTTTCAATGTGGCTACACCAAAGACTTTCTTTGTGTATTTCAAACACCTTTGGAGTACTGCTTTGAAGAATCCTCTGGCAAATATGGAGGACCCTTTCTATCTGTAATAGTCCTTTGATATCTGTTGTTGGAGTAAATTTTTAACTGGGTGGTAAAGCCATTGTCTTGTGTGGAGTGGTTCATTGAACACTGTCATTCCTGCTGTCACAGGATTGCCTAAACCAAATGTGCCATTTGTTGCCCTAATGGAATAAAATGTTCTTTTAATCAGTATATTTACCGCCCTGAGCTAACAAACATGAAAAAATTGGTGGTTGGTGGAACATATCTGGCTTTGTTTTTGGATTTGGCAGATACAAATACATAAGAATAAGCCAAAATTATTTAACATTTTCATTGTTGAAAAGTGTTATTCTGGTTCTTAAAGTAAGCTAATATAGGTTATGTTTCCAGTGTTATTGCTGATACAAAATAAATTGAGCATTTATTTGCATGTTTATACTGGAAACTTAAAAGGTAATGTGGGGAGATTGGAATGTATCCAGTTCTTGGAAGTATTGTAACTATACATGTGCGAACACCGATGGCTGTTAGGAATGTATATTTTTTCAAAAATAGCACAAACCATCGACAGACAAAGCATAGCTGCTGTACACTAGTGATAGAAAGTTGAAACTCGCCATACAAAAATCTTAGATACTCCTTTTTAGGTGCTGTAGTTGTAAACATAGTTGAGATCAAATACTTATTTTATTCTGCAACAAACTTCAGTGCATATGCTACGAAATACACAAAAACCACTCGCATAAGGCATGTTTTTATACTTACTGTAGTCTCTCCTCTTCTTCTTTGGGTATTTTTTTTTTTTTTTTTTTTTTTTTTTTTTTTTTTAAATATTAAATTTTCATTTATAGTTGCTTTGACTACTGGGTCTTATCACAACTTAAAAAATTATGTTATAATTGATACATGAATAACGTGTAGTACATAAACAATATATGTGTTATGTATCTAAGTTTTACAACTGGTTAGAAGTACTATATTTCACTTTTTACAATTTATTTAGCATAGATATTTTTTCTGCAAATTTTATTCGGTTTGTGGCATTTCTTGTATTATTAAGAACTTCTGAAATTTCTGTTATTTTGTATGTTGTCCTCCAGTTTCCATGCTGGGGACATTCAGTGAAGATATGTTTGATGGTAACAGCATTATTACAAATGTTACATTCCGGAGCTGGTTTCTTGGAGAGTAGGAAGGAATGAGTGCTGTTGCTGTGGCCAGTTCTTGTTCTCGTGATGGCAGCTTGGTGTCGGCATTTGAAGTCTGCGCATGGATATGCTTTCACTGATATCTGGCAAATTTCATGTAACTTGGTGTTTGGGTTATTAAGCTACTGCATTTTCCAAACGTTTTTAATTTTCTGCTTGATGTATTGTATAATATCTTGAGGAGTGGTTATTGTGAGGTCACTGAAGGGTTGCCTTCAAGCTTCTTTAGCTGCAGAGTCAGCTTGATCGTTTCCTGATATTCGCACATGTGAAGGTATCCACGCTAGTATTATTGCCTTTTTTGCTTGGACTGCCTTTGAGTATAGTATCTGTATTTCTTGAACTGAGGCAGTTATGTGTAGATCTGTCTTGAATTGCTTTTATTGCACTCAGAGAATCTGTGCAGATTAAATAGTAGGTATATTCCTTAGATTGCAATACATTTAGAAGAGCCTCTTTTATAGCAAATAATTCACAAGAAAATATAGTGAATTATGATGGCATTATGTGATTCGGATATACTACAGCACAGCCATTACCACCCCTAGATATTGAACCATCTGTATAAATTGAATCATAATTACGTTCAAAGTCGTGGAATTCTCTGAACATTTCTTGATAAATAGCTTTGTCAGTTATAGTTTTATTATGTGCATATAGTTGTGTGTTGATGTTGGGAATTAACAATCGCCAAGGTTCAATACTGTTACTTTTGATTCTTGTAGTAGGTGGCAGGCAGAGGTCCAGATCTTTCCTATACTGTTTGATTCTGATGTTAAGTTGTGACGTTTTCTTCTTTGTGTTGCCATGAATATGTACTCCCTTGCAGGGACACCGCAGACATACTGCCAATGATTTGAACCAAATTTCTCAAATTTGGATTCCTCCATCCACAGAACGCTTTTCCAGTTGTTTAAAGTTCAATTCTGGTGCTCTCTGGCCCATTACTTGTGCTGATGGCTTAACAGTGTCTTCTTCACAGCTACACATCCAAACAACGAAACTGCACATAGGTGACTACTGATACTGGCTCTGCCCTGGCAGCATTTATCTCACTGCAAATAGATACAGCTGAACGCTGCCTAGGACATTTGCTCAAGAGTATAATTCTATTGTCCTCCACTAATATTTTTCTGTGATGTCCACTGTGTGTCAGCATGTGAAGCAGTTTCTTCCCTGCACTTCAGTGCAGAGCAAACACTAGTCAGAAGTGCCCAGTTTATTTGCTATTTTTCTGTTGGGCCATCCTGCATCTTTGTATGCATATGCCATTGCTCTTTTTTTCTGCACTCACATTTGCTCTTTTCCCCATTCTTGTTTATTTGGGGCAGTTAGTGCTATACTAATATGCTTACTGTGCAAACAACAGTTGGGCTGTCACCGAACTGGTCACCTTGACTATTGAAACTACTCTGATTACGCCACAACATGGTTGCCAACCCGTACGATAATTCTGGGGGTGTACGATAGTTTGAATGTATGATATTTCGATACCGGCAAAATATTTTCCCTGGTTTGTCACACTAGAGAAATGAAATTAATTATTACAAATAGCAACACCACTTTTGCCTTCATGGCCTGTCTCCACCCCTCTAAGGCAACCATTTCATATCCTACTAAGCCTCCTACCCTTTATCCTCTTATTGCCAGTGTGCCCAGATCTGGTATTCTCAATGAAGAAGGCATTGTTCAGAAAATTGATGATCAATGGAGAAAAGACGGAATAAGCGATATTCCGTGTGAAATAAAGAACATGCCTGAACCTGACAGTTTCTGGAGTGCTATTAAACACATGTGTCACCTTGATGGAAATATTGATTTCAAAGAACTAACAGCCTTTGCATTATCAGTGATTTCTTTGCCCCACAGAAGCGCTTCTTGTGAGAGTATTTTCTAAACTGGGTTTAATAAAAACTAAACTTAGAAACAGATTGGCGCTAGATACGGTAAATGAACTTATTCTGTCGTCTCAGCTTATGAAAGAATGTGGCAGATCTGAAAATCTGCAAGTCACCGAGAAGTTGTTAAGGTTTATGTCAACAACAAATTTGTATAATACTGCAACGTTTGAGGAAGACTCAGATTAATAGTGCGAGAAACATGAGTGTCAAAGTTGTAATACTGATTGAGGTCATCAATCTTGTAAGTGGATATCATAAACATCATTAATATTACATTTTCATAAGTGTTATACTGATATTTTTATTGCTGTAGCGTTTGGTTTATGATGTACGATAATTTTTAATCCAAATCTATAATTTTGGGTGGCTGGTACGATAATTTCTTTTTTAAATGTTGGCAACCCTGTGCCACAAGCATTGGAAAGAGCTATGGAACACTCTAAAGTATTCATTTCTCTATGAATAACAGAGTAGGATGTAAACAGTGACATAAACATAAACTAACACGTTTATGTTAACATGGCACCAGAAAATATCTTTCAAGACAAATACATCACCATTCAGAAGCACATTACAGTCATGCATTGATATGATTTCATAAGTTAAATGCAATATAAAAATATTATGAGAAGGTTCAACCCACTTGTAATGAGGCATACTATTTGTCTTCAAATATTTAAAAGAATATTTTATTTCAGAATTAATAATTTTGGTGGAATCAATAACAATAAACACTCAAAGCAAAATACAGCTGGTGAGTTTAAACTTTCTGTTGCTAGTGTACCTGCTATTGTGTTCACAGAGTGCAGTTTTGAATGCCACAATGAGCATGAAAAGAAAACAATTGTGGTATCTTTAGAGATGAAAATTAAAGCTATAACACATGTACATTGGGGAGAAGCAATTAAACAAGTGCCTTGTGACCTAATTGTAGGCAAAGTGACTATGGTAGACTGAAGAAGAAACACAGCAGAAATCCAGAAGTGGGTTTCACAAAGATCATCAGTGAGTGGAGCTGTAAGCGTACAATCCGAGAAATGGGATGAGTCCAAAAAGCATCAGAAGCATTATTTGTATGGTTTAATCATATGAGATAGAAAGGATCTGTATCAGGACCTATTCCACAAGTGAAAGCTTTGGACCTTAACCAACAATTCAAAGATGGAGAAGAGGACTTTACTGTAAATTCTGGTTGGCTATTTGTTGGCAGAAAAAGGTTACGTCGTGCGACACCTGAGCATCAGCAGAGGGAAATTGTTGGCCAGCACAGAATGGATGGAGACTTCAATAGTAACATTTATGATTGGGAAACTCAGAATTAAACACTGTGTTACAAAAGTTTGAATGATTTTTTGCTAAACTTTAGAAGCTGTAAATTCAACGAAGTCTAATAACTAGATCTTAGAATTTTAGGCATGAAAAATCACCTGAAATAGGTCCTTAAATTATTAAATTAGGGAGTAAATTAGGCAATGTTTTTAATTAGAGTCTGACTGCTTTGTCTCCGACTGACCAAGAGAGACCTTGTTGCCAGTTCTTGCCACTTCTTTGATCATGCGCGCAAACATCTCATTGTCACAATTTTCATGGTTGTTTTGCCTGCCTTGAGTACATCACAAAGTCACTACCACTCTAGTCAAAGGAAGAAGAGGTTCCCCTTTGTCTTGCTCCATCTCAAAGTACTTGCGTAACTTAAATATAAATTCAAGTTTTGTTCTGATAAGATACAACTTTTTTCTTTGATGTTTGATAAGAATAACCGTAATGGCAACAATACTGTAAATTGCACTTGCACAAAATAAATCAACTTCACGTGAAATAAAGCAAATAGCAACATCAAATACTCCACCAATATAACAAATAATGTTAGGCTTCACTTATCTTAAATATGGGGTTAACTTATTGAAACACTGACTAGTTTCATCAGACCTCTCTGACATTCTCAAAGGTTTCGTTATATTGGTAGATTATTGCTTCACTGTTAATAGCTTCAAATGGGTGTACAAACCACATACTCCACTTACAAGAGAGTTGGCAACATAGCCCAAAATGGAGTGAGCTCACACTGTTAGGAAACCTATGATTGGCACTTGCAGACTTTAACCCTTTTCTGTGTCAGTCATCCCCAGCACTGCAAACTGTTCTAATTTTCTTTTCTCAGCTCTTTTTTACTTTGTCCCGCAAAAATATTTTCTAACTACTGACATCAGTTGCAGTATTATGTTTTATGAGATCTCACAAGTATTATAGAAACATACAAAAGTAACATATATAAACGGTCAAAAATACATAAATTCACTTGGAAAAAAAACGAATACAATCTATGTTCAAATCTCCGTACTTCGCATGTGCCAAGTCAGTAGCAGACACTAGTTGCCTTACTGGTAACATTGTTCCCACACTTATCCAAGTCTTTGTTGCCAAAGTTTAAAAAATCAATGCACTATAATCAAATGAACTAGTGAAAGTTGCCCCTGATGTTGTATTTGAGGCCCATTGATATACTTTCCTCCTGACAATAGATGAACTAATCTGTTAATGTTTTGTGTCATATGCTTGTCTCGAATAGAACAATAGGTAAGGGTTTGCTTGTACAAATGTGTGTCATAGCTAGGTGTGACTAAGAGTATGTGACCTAGAATTCTCGAACCAAGTACCTTTTGCCTTGGACTCCAAAAATTATTCATGCTGTTGCCTACATGAAAATAGCTCATATCTGCGATGTTTCACAATGGAGTGAAGCGTGGCAACACACTCCTGACATGACATGTGCATTCTGAATAAACTTCCATCATATAGGAACTGCATGTATTGTTTGCCGTCATGGCACATCCATGAGAGATCAACAATATTAATAAATCTAGCCGTAGTAGTGAAATACAAGTTGCACTTACGAAATTTATTCGCTGAATGGCAGGTACCGAACAGGATATTCATTTTCATAACAAATAGTATAGATAGTTTGCTTCTAACACTGGCACATGTGAATACAGATACAATTCCAATATCGTCTGTATGATGTATGTCTGTAGCATTGCTGCAGAGATTATCTGCAAATCTCTCTGTAACAGTTTAGGTTGCCTGCACTGCAATTTCCAGAGCAATTTTGTCAGGTTCCAAAGTGCTCAATGTTGGATGTAGAATGAATTTTTGTAGGACGTAAAGTAAAAAATATCACTTTCCTCTGATTTTTGCACGTAGCAAAGCTTTAACCAAAAACATACTCTATTTATTAAAAATGTGTAAAATAAATTAAATCAAGAGTGCTGATTTATTGGTTGAAACAATTAGGAATATCCTCTTACTGTAGAAATTGACAATGCTATTCTTACTAAAGGTGGCAGTATTGATTTATACCTATATATGACCTTTACACTCCTAAAGCATTAGGGCCAGAGATACAACAGCAATACAACATGCAGTAAAATTGTTTAACATTTGAGAATGACTACTACAAGCATAGCATGACAGTTGTGATTAGTCACACAGCATATTACCAAGATTTACTCAGTTTCTTTCTAGGCTTACTAAAAGCATCTAAATGCCTGTAAAGAATAGGTGCAAACTTAAAGTGTTCGAAAAATTTTCAAGGCCAGATGCTCTGAGATGTTTTCTTTATGCACCTAAACATTCAGTTGGTCAGTCAAAGACCTTTGAGCATTCCGAGGGAACAGGGCTCAAGGTATCCTTGGAAAGCTAAAAGCTGCAACTCATTTTAAAAGAAAAATCAGAAAGCTGGCTTTTCTGTTGTCTTTTTGTTTTTCTTTTTTTTTCTTTTTTTTTTTTTTTTTTTTCTTTTTTTTTTTTCTTTCTTTCTTTTTTTTTTTTTTTTTTTTTTTTTTTTTTTTTTTCCTTTTCCTTTCCGCACTTTATTGAATCTTTACCTCCTGAAGTCACCTTATTCCAGTACGATTTAACACTGTTAAAATTAGTTACCACCATTATTATTAGGAAAATCTTTAATCCTACTTGTTTGTTTCATAAAGAATAAAGAGATATTCCCATTTTGAAATAAAGCATTTATGACCCACCGGCCAGGAACAAATTAAAAATCTTTGAAAAACTTGTTTTTTCTTCGCATTATTATGCAATATCTGAACACAATACAGAATATGAATAACAAAGCACGAACAGAGACCAAAAGTGAAGCCTAAGTTGCTGTATTGTGCATAGTTGCTATAACATTCAAACATTTCCAGAGGTGAGTTCACTGTTAAGTGGCCATCCATAGTGGTTCTTGTTTCATGGTTTATTCAAATTTAATCCAGGTTGTGTGTGCTCTTCACAACCCTACAAGTGATGCAAATTTATATGTAAACAATTTGTTTAAAAATCATTTATGCAGTTCTAGGCCAAAAATAAATGAATTAACCAAGCTTTTAAATTAGTTTAGCTCTAATAACTCTTTCTGGCAGTGCTAGGAATAAAAACCAAGGTTTTAACTACCCATTTAGGGCACTTTGGGCAGTATAAAATGTATTCCGTAGTTGCAGTTTATGATCCTTAAGTATCAATTTTACAAGGCCCCTAAAAGGTACTAATTAGGCCTTAAAATACAAGGTCTAATTTATTTGAGCTGTATGATGAGATGGTTCAATTAGTAGGTCAATTAGTGATCTACATGTGTGATTAACAACATTGCATTTTATCATAGCATAAAAATTTTTAGAGACAATGAACATGTGACACCATAGAAGTATTTTACACCCTCATGCCTCACCATCAAACTGGCCCGGGTTCGAACCCAGGCACAGCATGTGGGATTTTGGTGGATAAAGCGGCGCTGGGGTGTGTTTCCTCCGGGTTCTCCTGTTTCCCCCGCCATCTCATTCCACCAATGCTCCATCTTTATTCCATGTATCATCAATGTCATCGCCTGCAGTGCCGTATGTAGTAAAAGCGGGCATGGGTAATATCAATCTTCAAAAAAGATGGTAAAACCATTAAAATTTATAGACCCATCTTATTCGTACAGTGCTTTCAAACATTCTTGAAATTAAGATAAGACTTACATCTTTCTTAGAAATTGATGGATATTTTCTTCCTCATTGTTCGGTTCTAGAAAAAGCAAATCCATTGGAGGCTACATTTGACTTCATTAAACACATACTAGATGGTAAAGTAAAAGAGCACTTTTTTGGACTGTTCGTAGATCTACGAGGGCTGATCAACAAAGACTGAGACTGATTTTTTCCTGTAACTTCCGTGATAGTTTCGTATCTGTAACATAAATATTTGAAAAGAGCGGGTTTTTATGTATAATGTCGGTAGGCGGCAGCACTCTCGTAGTGGTAGGTTGGCAGTAATGCTCTATTTTGTAGACCCTACGTGCATTTCGCATACCAGACAGTGGAAGTGACGCGAGAGGAGCAGTACAGCGCAATCAAATTCTGTTTTCGTTTAAACCAGACAGCCACCGAAACTTATGAAAAGCTGAAGTAAGCGTACAGTGAAGATGCACCACCTCGTGCAACAGTGTTTAGGTGGTTCAAGGACTTCAAAGAAGGCCGACTTGTCAGTGTTAAGCAAGGTGGGCCTGGTGTTTTGGCTTCTGCTGTGACTGAAGTCAACATCAATACAGCTGCTGTGATTGTCCAAGAGGATCTGCGCATAACGTTACGTAACCTCAGTGAAGTGTTGAGAATTTCATATGGCAGTGTGTTTACAATTATGCACAACCATTTCCATATGACCCGAGTTTGTGCTCGTTGGGTGCCACGTCTGTTGACTCCCGAACAAAAGGCTGTGCGAATGGAGACAAACCGTGAGGTACTGCATCTCTTTGCTGATGGAGCGGATGCATTTTTTAAATCGATTATCACCGGTGATGAGTCATGGCTGCATCATTATGATCCTGAAGGAAAACAAGCCAGCACAGTGTGGAAATCGCCAGGTTCTCCAACACCAAAAGAGGCAAAAGTTGTTCCATCTGCAGGGAAAGTGATGATCACCTTTTTTTACTGTAATGGAATGTAAAATATGATTTGAAGCTTTCCTGGCGACGAACATACTCAAGATGTTCTCAGGCTTCTAGCCAGGTGTAGTGATGCATAGCCATCCCGAAATGTCGATGGCTATGCATCACTACGCCTGGCTAGAAGCCCGAGAACATCTTGAGTATGTAATGGAATGATTTACCAGAATGCAGTTCCCCCTTACACTACTGTTACAGCAGCATACTACATGTCAGTATTGGCTACACTGAGGAAGCACATTGCAAAGAAATGACCAGAGCTTTCTTGGACTGGGTGGCGACTTCATCATGACAATGCACGGCCTCACGTCGCAAATCAAGTCATGCAGTTTCTGGCTCGATTCAACATTACCTGTGTACCACATCCACCTTATAGCCCCAATCTTGCACCCTGTGACTTTTTTTTTATTTCCATCACTAAAGGCAAAGCTTAGGGGTATTCAATTTGAGAACTCTGAAGCAGTGCTCAAGAAAAGTGAGGCGATTCTCAAGGACCTGACAGAGAATGGTCTGCAGCACGTGTTCAAGGACTGTCAGAGACGCTATAAAAAGTGCATTGAAGTAGGAGGTGACTACTTTGAAAAAGATCATGTAAACATTGAATTGGAGTAATAAACATCTGTGAAAAAAATCAGTCTCAGTCTTTGTTGATCAGCCCTCGTAACTAAAACTTTTCTTCTAGTAAACCATGATATTTTAATAATAGAATTAGATGATATGGGGATAGCCAGGAGTTGCAAATTACTGATTTGCATCCTACCTTAAAATACATTGATAATAGAAAGACTAGAGGAAAAAAAAACAGAAAAAATTAATGAAGTACTCCAGGGGTCAACTCTTGGACAATTATTGTTCCTTATTTTCATTAATGACCTGCCAATGAACATCCCTAATGCACATGCAATATTTGGTGATGACAGAAGAATTGTTTTCGGCAGTTATAATCCTGGGCGACCGAGCTTTGCTCAGCGTTTTTCGCCTCTTGTTTTTGTGAAATCTTGTTTTTTGTGGGAGAAGATACTTATTTAGATAAACTGAAAGTCAAAACGTTAACTAAATAACAATTTTAGTCGCAATTGTGAAGTCATTTCCGAGATACAAATATTTCATAAACACCATCATTTCAGCTGTAAAACACCTACTGCTGAACGCAGACCTCCCCCATAGATATCCACCCAGTTTGACGTTTTCGTTGAGCATTTGTTCCATTATGGAGTTCAGTTTCTTGCTGCTGCGATTGACTGCAGGGCGTTAACACATTTGCCAAGGTCCTTCATCCTTCCGTCGAGTTCTTCCATGGCTTCGTTTACCCTGGCCAGTCGCTCGTTAGTATTCTCCGATAGATCTATCTTCATATTAGACATTCCCATCTTCATCTTTTCTGTTTTGGAGTTTACATTTTCAATTTGTCTTCCATTTTTGTTTCCATTTTGTCCATTTTTGTTCCTATATTTTCTATTCCGTAGTTTACATTTTTCCAATTCGGTTTTCACATTTGTTTCCTCTGTCGCATTCCGGAATTCATTTTATTTCCCATTATGCCCATCTTGGCTAACATTTGTTTCATCAACTGTTCCATATCGTGCTTTTCGGCGCACTCCTGACATCAATTGTGATTACTTTACTTTTTTTTTTAACTATTTCTGTATTTTTTATTAAAACACTGGAGCAACACTAAGCAAAAGCACTGTTGAACAATAACAAATACTACAGGAAGAAAAGCTGGTTGATAAAGCCATGTGAATGTACTACGCATTTCTGTTTCAATCATATAGAAAATTGTATGGATTGTTCGTAATTGTTTGCCGAAGCGGAAGTAGTGAAAGAAATGTGATTGTATTTAGTAAAACAAAAATGAGTAGAAAAACGTGTGAATGTTATACGTTGGGTGGTAAAATGGATTGCAGAAAAACCTTCGCCATGAAAACAATTAGAGGTGTCACTTTTTATGGCGATCAGTCAACCTGTTTTGGAGTTTATCCACTCTTCAACATAAGATATGTATAGGCGTTGGTATGTATGAAGTTGATAAAAGACAGGGAATAACGTGAATTGTTACGTAAAACAAAAGTGAGTAGAGAAAATAGTATGAATGTAATACATTGTATTTCTTTTTCAAACATATCAAATTGTATGAATTATATGTTGAAGGGCAAATAGCGAAAGAAGACTGATGGTGCCTCGTAAAGGAAGAATTAGTAGAGGAAGTCATGTGAATGTAATACGTTGCATTTATATTTCAATCATAGAATATTATATTAATTGTATGTTGAAGGGCAAACAGGATAAATGAATGTGCTACGTAAAAGAAATGCGAGTAGAAAGCCATTTGAAAGTAATATATTGTGTAGTAAAATTGTTGCCATAAAAAATTTCCCCATAAAAAATACATATACGTGCCGAATTTCGCGGTGATCGGTTAACCGGTTTTCGAGCTTAACAGTTGGATATATATAAACAACCAAGTTGT
This sequence comes from Tenodera sinensis, assembly GCA_030765045.1. NCBI lineage: Eukaryota > Metazoa > Arthropoda > Insecta > Mantodea > Mantidae > Tenodera > Tenodera sinensis. Next base: position 170,174,847 of record CM060964.1, read on the forward strand.
ATGGATGATATGAATTGTTTGTAGAAGACTGAGTGGAGAAAGAGATGTGAATGTGTTACCTAAAAGTGAGTATAGTAAACAGTGTGAATGTAATATGTAGCATTTCTATTTCAAACATGCACAAAATTGTATGACTTATTTCTAGAAGAGTGAGTAGAGAAACAATTATGAATGCGTTTCCCAAAAGCAAGTAGAGAAAACAGTGTGCATGTAATACATAGCATTTCTATTTCAAACATGCACAAAATTGTATGACTTATTTGTAGAAGAGTGAGTAGAGAGAGATGTGAATGTCTTACCTAAAAGTGAGTAGAGAAAACAGTATGAATATAATAGAGAAAGAGATGTGAATGTGATAGCTAAAAGTAAGTAGAGAAACCACTGTGAATGTAATATGTATCTCTATTTCAAACATACAGAAAATTGCATGACTTATTTGTAGAAGAGTGAGTAGAGAAAGAGATGTGAATGTGTTACCTAAAAGTGAGAGGAAAAAACAGTGTAAATGTAATAGCATTTCTATTTCAAACATACAGAACATGGTGTGACTTATTTTAAAAGTGGAGATAAAAGTGTTTTTTGGTGCAAAATCACGTTTTTTATGGAAAATTGTTTATAGAAGAGTGAGTAGAGAAAGAAATGTGAATGTGTTACCTAAAAGTAAATAGAGATAACACTGAATGTAATATGCAGCATCTCTATTTTAAACATACAGAAAATTGTGTATTTATTTGTAGAAGAGTGAGTAGAGAAAGAGATATGTATGTGTTACCTAAAAGTGAGAGGAGAAAACAGTGTGAATGTAATAGCATTTATATTTCAAACATATAGAACATGTAAGATTTAAAGCCCCCCCCCCATTGTGACGAAGGCCATAGAGTTTACAATGGCCAAAAGCTCAATGTTTTTAAACCTCACACGGCTGATCACCCATGAAGCTGTAATAAATATAGAACATGGTATGACTTATTTTAAAAGTGCGAATAAAAATGTTTCTTGGTGCAAAATCATGTTTTTTATGGAAAATTGTTTATAGAAGAGTGAATAGAGAAAGAGATGTGTGTTACCTAAAAGTGAGTAGAGAAAACACTGTGAAGGTAATATGCATGTATACAAAAGTTTAATCAAATCTTTGGAGTCGTTTCTGAAATACCGGGAATATACCAGGTGAGTCAGCCACGCCTTATTTTTTTGGAAGGTAGGCCACCCATCTAATGGCATGTGCGCCTTAGTTCAGTTTTGCGCTTACTAAAATGTATTGCTTGACGTTCTTAAAGAAAGGAATGCGCAAAATTGAGAGCAACAGTGGTTTAAGGGACAGAGCGTACTCCTTGCTAAAGTACAACTCAAAAACATACGACTCGTTTACTGAGAGCAAATTCCGGTTTCCGGCCGATTTTACAAACTTTTTATTAAGAGTATACATAGCAACGTAATTCAGTAAATGCCTCGGAAAAAATGGACCTATCATATGAGTACACTAACAACGTCAGCTAAAAAGAAAATGGTGGATTCTTGTAGTTTGAGCAGGGATTGGCTGGCAAAAATCAGGAAAAATTTAGAGACACGCCTCATCCATCATGGACCCGTACAGTCAAAACGGACATATTATTAAACAACAGTTTATTTACATTTTTGCGTGAAGTACGCCTCATGCATCTCAATTAATATGCATAACAGCTTCTGCCATTTAAGTAATAATATTAAAACGCCCAGTTAATGATTAAAACTGTCTTTAAAGGCTAAATCTAGCCCGAAAACTTGCGAGGTGGCAATGGCATAGTGCCAGGCATGCAAGTCCTAGTATTGCACGCGGTACGTTCTTACAGTCAAGTCTCCAAATAGCTGAATAGAATTGTCACGTGTACTCTCCGCTGACCCCCAATGACACAGGTTCGAGTCTCAGCGTTCTAAATATTTTTTTTTTTATGTTCATCAAAACTTGGAAACCGAATTCGCAATAATCTAATTATAAAGTCCCTGAGGGTATAGGACATAATTTAAATCGTTTTTGGTTGTCTGCATTTTGTAATTGAACAGATATAATGACTTCTGCACCGTTGGACTGGCATGATGTAGTGTGTTGCAAATGCTGAGCCCTGCATTCACCACACGTAAGCTGTCGCACGATAATTTGTGCCAGTCTTTCACTATGTATTCGACAGACGAGTACGTAGATATGCTTTTGATCTACGGAGAAGCAAGAACAAATACACCAGCGGCTCAGCATCTATATCGGGAGAGATATCCGAACAGACGACAACCAACAGCAAACACCTTCCGGAATGTTGAAAGGCGTCTGCGTGTAACAGCGTCACTTGCAAGAATGTCTCCTCATAGACACGCACCAGCAACATTGGTTGTTAATGCAGAAGCAGTTTTGAACGCCACCCAGAACAATCTGCATACTAGTACACAGTCAGTTGCTCAGGAGGTGAACATCAGCCAATCTTCTGTAGTACAAATATTGAACACTAATAAGTTCCATCCTTATCGTTTGCACCTCACGGGAGAGATTCAAAGCTCGAGTAACCTTTTGTGAATGGTTGCTGGAGCGAGTAGCAAGTGAGGTGGGATCCGCATCCAGGATACTGTTTTCTGACGAATCAAAATTCCACAACAATGGAACTGAAAATCGTCACAATATACGCTATAGGAATGTTGATAATCCTCATTGGGTAAGGGAGGCAGCATTCCAAGAGCAGTGGGGTGTAAATGTCTGGTGTGGAATCTTGGGATACCAACTTGTTGGACCATTATTCTTCGAGAGACATCTAACAGGAGCACGCTACCTGGAATTCCTCCGTAGCTCACCCCTTATTACTAGGGAATGTGCCACTGCAGGAGCGAATGACGATGTGGTTTCAACACGATGGCACTCCTCCGTATCGGTCGAGGATCGTCTGCAATCATTTGCATGCTGCGCATCCTGGTCATTGGATAGGAAGACAAGGACCATTCTACTGGCCTGCCAGATCACCTGATCTGACACCCCTTGACTTATTTCTCTGGGATGATTTAAAAGAACGCATTTATGCAGAGGAGCTGGGCAATCTAGAAACCCTTCATCAGCGAATTACAGTGGCTTGTAGAAATGTTCAACCCGCCATGCTACACCAAGTCAGGGGCTCCATCCAACAGCGTGCCCAGGCGTGCATTACCCAAGGAGGTCACCAGTTCGAGCACTTGCTTCGTTAGAAGAGTCGTGTTCCAGGAATAGAAAAAGGGTCATTCCAGCGCCGCAAAACATATCACTATGAAACATTTTTAATAGCACTGTCTGCAAAATTGAGTTTAACTTCCATGTTAAACACTGACAATGTAATTCCCTTGCTTTCGTGTTCAAATGTGTATAAATGATCTTTATTTCAATTGCACCTACCTATAGGTGTGTTTAAACAACTACATATAGGTCGCGCGTTACTTCTTGACGAATGAAAATTTTATATGAAAGGTTGAATGCGAGTCTCTACTCAGCTTTTGCGGGAACGAGAGAGAGGAGGTACAGTCTGCAGTGAAATGACGCGCATGCTTCTGAGCTGAAGTAGTACAACACTACAAATCAATTTATGACACTTGCAGTAATATCAGCCACACATATTATACACTATACCTCTATAACTGTTTCCACTTAACTTTCTTGCATTTATTCTATTCCCGACATCTCTCCCTCGTCTGAATTGCTATTTTCGTTGCATGCATACATACATCCGTACCGCACAAAACTTCTGCAGTCGACTGTATACACACACGTGACAGAGGAAAACAGAGGTGTCTGTTATCGTAGCATAAACATTTGCTGACCTGTTTATTAAGGGTAGGCTCACTCATTGGATTTCTGCTCAAGGTCATTCGTCAAGAACGAACGCGCAACCTATAATTGTAGTTCACCAATAAAGAAACATCAAACAATGCCATAAAACATAAATAAAACAATAAAAATGAATATAATAACAGTTTTCAGAATAATAATTTGTAAATTGTTAGGATTGCATGGTAAAAAAAAATTAGTACATGCAGGTGATTCGAACCACCTTCACAGCAGACAGATTACTTCAGAGTCTTGTGCTCGTTCCAACTGAGCTACCTAGTAATGTGTTTAGTAAACATTCCATTTAAGATGTAATATTCGCTGGTTCCAGTGAACATTTGCGGAAGTGCAAACGTCTGCTGTCTGATTACGAATATATTAAAAGGCGATGTGATATATTAGTACTAATTTCGAGTGTTTAACATCCATGATAAATACGCGGGTAGAACCTAGTAATGGGGTCAATGTTTTCATGTTGGACTATAAAATGCGGGTTGCATAAAACTCGAGAATAAGGACCAGCTGACTCACCTGGTATATACAAAAATTGCGTAGTAGAAGCGGGAATAAAAAATGTTATCTTTTTATGCAAAATCGCGTTTTTTCGGGAATTACACCTATATGGCTGAACTTAAAAAGCAAAACCCTATCTGAATACAAAATTTGATCGAAATCGTTAGAGCCATTTCCAAGTTGCACGGAATATATATACACAAGAATTACTCATTTCCTTGCAGGAAATAGAAAAACCAATACATTTTATTTTCATTCTCAGTCACTGAGTATTACTCTGGAGTTGTATATAAATAATGTGTTCTATTCACTAGAGGAATTTTTAAAATAGGTTAAAAGTTCAGTAATCAAAAGGTCAATGTTATGTATGTATTTTGTAATGTTGAATATAACTTATGTGCTTCGTTTTACATATTCTGACAAATATGGATCAAAATTATGTATTAGTTTGTAATATTTGTATATATTCTAAACAACTGACGATTTGCCTGTTTTCAGCAAAACTCTGTAAAACATAAGGTAATAATAAATTATTATTATTATTATTATTATTATTATTATTATTATTAACTATGTTAAGTAGATTTTCCGGGCTTGTAGGCCGTGGTCGAGTTGGATTGCCTTCCTCCGACGTTTCGCTGAAAACTGCGTCCAGCATCTTCAGGGCCAACCTCTGTTATTTTGGTCTAACTTAGCGGCTGCACATAAACTAAAAATTCACTGCAAACTTTCATATTACTGATCATTTTTGTTTCTTATTAGTGTCCTTGGTAACATAAATTTTTCACGATCGCTCGTTCTCATGAATACCAACATGAGATTATCGCTAACAAATCTTTTCTTAATAAATTGATCTCAAATTATATTTTCAAATGGCGGCAAATGGGACGTCTCTGATCCTGGTATAAAAGAGAAAGCTTCCCGTGTCTCGGGTTTTCTGCTCCCTCTTATTAGAGCCGGGAGCCAAGTTTTGCTTATCTGCTGTCTCTCTTCTTTTCGATTGTAGGAGGTTTTATGCATAAAAATCTCTATTGCTTCCCGAGTCAAGCAAGCCTGGTTTATCGCAAACCTACTCATACTGATAGGTACCTCCATAAAACCTCGAACCATCATCCAAGACAAAAATTGGGCATAATCAAAACCCTTTCCGAACGGGCCAAGAAGATTTGTGAGCCATTAAAGCTGAATAAAGAAATCCGACATCTAAACAAGGCCCCCATCAGCAACGGTTATACACACAAGGAAATTACAAGAGCTCTCCATCCGAGGTACCCGACAGTCCAAAAAGACCGGTTGAAGCAAACCCTGAGTACCATCTATTTACCATACATCCATAAGGTAACAGACCGAATAGGAAGACTGCTGCAACAGTACAACATTAGGACTATTTATAGGCCAACAAAGAAAATCAAAGATTTATTTAACTCCGCTAAGGATAAAAGACATCCACACTGCACAGCCGGTGTTTACAAAATACCATGTAGCTGTGGACAAGTATATATAGGCACCAGCATGCGGAATATCAGCACTCGACTAAAAGAACATGAAAGACATGGCCGGTTGGGGCAGACGGACAAGTCAGCGGTGGCAGAACACTCTATTGTTCGGCCACGACGTGAACTACAAAGACACGGAGGTACTCTCAAGGACAAGCCACTACCAGGCTCACTTGACTCGGGAAGCGATAGAGATTTTTATGCATAAAAACTCCTACAATCGAAAAGAAGAGAGACAGCAGATAAGCAAAACTTGGCTCCCGGCTCTATTAAGAGGGAGAAGAAAACCCGAGACACGAGAAGCTTTCTCTTTTATACCAGGATCAGAGATGTCCCATTTGCCGGCATTTGAAAATATAATTTATCAATTTATTAAGAAAAGATTTGTTAGCGATAATCTCATGTTGGTATTCATGAGAACGAGCGATCGTGAAAAATTTATGTTACCAAAGACACTAATAAGAAACAAAAATGATCAGTAATATGAAAGTTTGCAGTGAATTTTTAGTTTATGTGCAGCCGCTAAGTTAGACCAAAATAACAGAGGTTGACCCTGAAGATGTTGGACGCAGTTTTCAGCGAAACGTCGGAGGAAGGCAATCCAACTCGACCACGGCCTACAAGCCCGGAAAATCTACTTAGCATAGTTGATAATGCCGGCCGTGAAAGCCTCAGCACTTATATTATTATTATTATTATTATTATTATTATTATTATTATTATTATTATTATTATTATTATTATTATTATTAATGTTTTGTTATTTTGTCTTTTGCAACTTATATTTACTTGTTTACCATTGACTAGATTCAATCTTGTATTACACCATATTGAATTGCAATTGAATTGAGTTAAATTAAACACCCTTAGTTTACAAAAGTATGACAAAGTTTCCAGGAATTTGCAGTTAAAGCTTTATATGACAATTGGGTGTTAAGCTAAACTGATTATGTTTTGCCATTCATAGACTGTGCTACAGATAGTATATTTTAGGTGCACATTGTCCTTAATCAGCTATAGCATCCCGTTTTGGGTATTCTCTACTAAAGCAATAAATTACCAAATACAATACAAAATGATTATCCGGGCTTGTGGGCTGTGGTCTAGTGGAAAATCATTTTTTATTTTATGACACTGGCTGTGAAAGCTTATGCTATTTGATCAGTACAACACGGTTTAGGCCTTGTAGCCTGATTCATCTCCACATAGTGTCAATTGAACTGGTCATGTCCTCATCTTTTTGGTTGGCCTACACTTCATCTTTTTTGTGGTTTATAGTTATACTCGTATAATATCTGGGTTAAGCAGATTGTCTCCATTCTAAGTGTATGTCCATGCTATTTTTCTATTAAGATACAAGGTACTTTCAGCTCCTTGCTGATATGCTCATTCTGTCTATGGTCCAGTAAATTATATCATGCAACCAGTCTTAGAAGTTTCATGTCAACTGCTTCTATCCTCTTTTCTGTTGTGTAGTCAAGATCCATGTTTCTAATTCATATAACAATATTGGCATGCTCATTACTTTGTAAAGTTTATAGCTGGTAACCCACCTGTATTAAAACAACACTACTCAGAATCTCCTCCAAGGTAATAACGGAATGGAAACCTAAACCAATATAAATTTTCACTATTCAAAACAGAATATTAAAAGCAATTCTGAGGGTATCTATAAGAACACCAAATAAATATGTGTTTGCTGAACTTAAAACTCTGCCTACTCTTTGTGTATGTGTGTGTGTGTATGTGTATATATATATGCTTGGAACCGTAAATTGCACATACAAAAATAAAACTAACTTCCTTAACCCTGGAACACTAACCCTATTCCTATAGTACATAAACACTAAGCCTCGTAAAATTTACTACTGTTTATTTCTATTACAAAATACATTTTTATTATCTCACAAATGTTTATGCCTGCCTCATAAAACATTATCTTGACTCATTTAAACTGTTATGAGACAACAAAGACAGTTCTATCTCGCCTCACTTACATCAATTTGTGCAGAGATTTGCCCTATGTTCTTTGCAGTATCCATGGCGACATTATTTTGAGCGCTGATGACCTAGAAGTTGAGCGCCCTTAAACCAAATCCAACCAACCAAGCGACATTATTTGCCTAGTTGGAGCAGAATTTTCATCGTTGCTCATACACATATCAATATTTCGTCCTGCCATATCTTCACCATCTGTATCAGTCATTATTACATCATCAGACTCCACATTATCAATTTCTTCATCGGAGCTAAAATCAATCTGGGAGCTACTATCTTCTTCAAGAAGCATTGCCATAATCTTTTTTTCCAAAATATGGGTCTTCTGCACGCAGAATACTCATCTGAAATGATCGACAGCAATGATTCAACTGCTTTCCTAAATTGTTATTACAGGTCCTGCTTTCCTGAATTCATATTCTTACAAAACTAAATCTGCTTCCTTATGAAATTCTGGATACGTGAACACTAATCGTTGTAAAATTTACGACAAAGCACTTACTAACAATGCACTGTTGCACCCGATTTCGACAATACACACCCACTGACCAAGCTCTTCAAAAGCTAGGAAGCTACTGAAAAGGAAATAATTGTGGCGCGAAAACTATAGGAGTAAAATCAGGATTGCCAATCGTGCGTCATAAAAATAACGAGGCTTAGTGTTCAAGGGTTAAGAACACAGAATATCATGACTACAATATAAGAAATCTCAACAATTTACATTTTGATTTAGCACAGCCTTACCAAAAGCCCACTGGCAATTTCCCACATAGGTGTATTAATGTACAACATACTATAGAGAGATCCACATACATGTGAAATGCTACATGCTGTTTTTCCGCTGCCACGTCACCAGCAGCTGATATACACAAGGTCACAAGCATCACTTGTATTTCTCTGCTGTGCTCATAATTAGTATTGAGCTGACACTGATATCATGCAACTGCATTATTGCCAGTGTGCTTTATTATTTAGTCCTGTACTTAGTCACAAAGTGTATCGTGGCTCAGCATTTGTTTTCTACTGCACAGTGTGTATTTATTTATGATTTGTATGTGTTAACTCAGCTCTCCAGGTGTATGGTGCGCCATTAGTGGAGAAAGAGTTATAGCCCCATTTTTTTCACGTCAACAATTGATGCCTGTAGATACATGAATACAATTTTGCTCCCCTTTTTTAGAGAATTAACTGACAGGGAGCGTGATTTTGCCATTTTTCAACAAGACTCTGTAACAGCTCTTACAGCCAATCTTTTGATGAGAACAATTGAAAGTGTGTTTCAGGACAGAATTATTAGTAGAAATTTGTGGCCCCCTCAGTACCCCAACCTAATCCCCTGCGATTTCTATCTCTGGGGAACTTGAAGCATAAAGTGTACAAAACAAACCCACACACCCTGGAAGAATTAAAACAAAATATCTGTCAGGAAATTGCCAGCATTTCTATACCTGAACTACGGCGAGTATTGGATAGTTTCCTAAAGAGGTGCCAAAATGTATGGACGACAGTGGCCATTTTCAGCATCTGCTATAATTATATTGGTAAGCAAAGCCTTTAAAAGTAGTTCTAAAAATGCTGTATGGTTTTATCCGCGCTGTTCTATGACAGCGGCAGTCGGCGACGAGCGCAGAGGACCCGTACAGACATAACACAGCGCAGCTGATTCACTCTCTTTTGTATGACCCATTATATACTGCAAAAATAAGCCTAGTTTCCAAATCCTTTAAAAGTAAACTAAGAAAGCTGGTTCTAAAAAGACAGTATTTTATATTTTGAGTGCTCCAGGTTTTCCTCATTCCACTGGTATAAAGATGTAACTATTGCTTATACACTCTTTAAACATTGCCTAGTGTTGTAGCATGTCTCCATTCAAATCTGTATTTTAAATTAATTTTAGCTTGATAACTTGACCAAAGGTATGAAACTGATAATCAGTAAATTGTTGTATGAACTTAGGCTTTCATGCCAGCATCAAGATAAATATATTGATCTAAGCTATTGGTAATGAATATACTTGTATGTGTATAAAGAATTGTAAATATTTCATATGCTGACACATACATTGATGTGTATTGTTCCTAAAGGATGAAAATAAAGTAATATATTTGTTTGCACCGCATTTAAAATCTCTTATTTTTTGAAGCATCAAGGTAATTCTTGAGATCTTTTGTCTCTCAAAGTTTGCTATCAACAGTATAAGTGGTATATTTGAGAATTCACTATGAACATTATCTAAATTCTAGGAATAGATTTATCCAACTTGAAGTATAAAATATGAGAATGTTCTTCAGAGAAAAACTATTAGCAAATTGTACTGGATGCAGTACAAAACATTTGTTACAAGAGAAACAATACCAAACCATGGAAAATGTAAAACCTATTACAGTTTCATAACTGATAGTGAGAAAGTTCAGAATTGGAATAAATATTACTGTTGAGGATGAAAATGTGCACACATTTACAAAAATAAAACGGTACAAGAAAGGAAAGAATTCACATGAGCATTGTTTAAATCTTCAATGACTTACGCAGTATAATACACTGATACAGTCAGAAAACTGACAATGCTGTCATGTGTGTTATACCTCTTTGCTGCAGCCTGTTCCTTGTTTACTCCTGCTATACTCTTAAATAGTTCATGCAATGACTATAAATAAAATTCATGCACCTATTTTCATCATGTGAATACTAAATACAGTTTGTTTCAAGTTGCAAGTCCTTAACCTCTTGAGCGACAGCCATTTAAAAGCTCTGCAGCCCGAGAACGGATACCCAATATCCAGCGCAGGGCATTTAAATTGTTAAATGCGCTAAAAGTGCTTCCTAAATACACAGCTGTATTTTGCGTAAATTTTAAGTTATTTTAATGAAACAAAAACTGGTATAAAACTCATTATATGCAGTATACATGTACATCATCAGCAATGTTCAGTTGCATTTACAAATCGTTGAAATGGCACTATTTGTTTCACTGTGGTAGAAAGTTAACTTTGCTTTGTCGAACGCATCTCGGAAAGAAACAGTAGTGGACCCATTGTATGTGTGAGCTATGCGTCAGCAAATCACAGCACAATGTGAAATAGAACACTACTGTATGCGTGGTTTATGAGTCATCAGAATAAAGCAGGTTTGCAATTTTTCCTTACACGTGTTTCGTAACTTGGATATAGCTTACAGGCTCCGTTTGTTTCTTTCTTGAAATGCATACGTATATTTTCCTGCTTGTAGCCGAAGTGAGAAGCTATTGAGTGTTACATCTCAGAGCTAAAACATGGCATCAACAAGCAGTGTTGCACAAAGGTTAGCGAGTGGTGGAAGTGTAAGGGCTTCTGAAATTACACACGATAATGTGGAGGACTTCTTGCTGTGTGACAGCGATTTGGATATTGATGGCGAATTTTCCGAATTTGAGGGGGTGTGGAGGATATAGGTACAAGTAGCAGTGAGGAAGAACGTGACCAACTTCCTTCAGGTGTTCGTGAAGAGTCAGCATTGTGGAGTGCTGAAAACAATTCCAATACAAACAGGCACATCTTCACGAGCACAGGGTCTGGTGTTCAATCCCAGGCTCAGCTGACTTCTGACAGCCAACCAATTGAAATTTTTACAAAATTTTTTACTACCGACTTAGTGTCTCTCATTGTTTCAGAAACAAATGTATATGCGAGTAAGGTGAAGGAAGACCTGCTCTCTAAAGGTAAATTAGGGCCTAAGGGCAGAATTCAAAGGTGGACAGAAGTAACACTCAATGAGATTTACAGGCTAATTGGTCTAATTGTACTATGGATATTATTCGTAAACCTGCATTATACATGTATTGGTCCACAGATGACATGCTAGCTACTCCTTTTTTTGGAAAATGCATGTCAAATAACAGGTTTACTTCAATTTTGCGGTTCCTTCATTTCACCTGCACAGAGAATGTAAATGACAAACTCCACAAAATTAGGCCTGTTTTCGATTATATTATTTCAAAATTTAAAGAAAATTATGTGCCTGGTGAAAAGGTCACTGTTGATGAAAGCCTAATGCTTTGGAAGGGCCGCTTAGGTTGGAAGCAATACATCAAAACAAAAAGGGCTAGATTTGGCATAAAGAGTTTTGATGTTTGTGAAAGTAAAACGGGATATCTTTACAATAGCTGCATTTACACTGGTCAAGGGACTGACAATACTGGAGACAAAGATTTGGGCTTATCTGGCTCCATAGTAATGCACCTAATGGAACCTGTGCTTGATCAGGGTGGGACTGTGTACTTAGATAACTGGTACAGCTCTCCTAAATTATTCATGGCCTTACACAAAAGAAAGACTAATGCAATTGGAACAGTACGTTCAAATCGTATTGGTTTGCCAAAAGATGTGAATACGAAGGCTCTAAGGAGAGGGGAAATGGAGGTGCGTCAGCTCCCACCTTTGACCTACCTTGCCTGGCAGGACAGGAGGGTAGTTACGGCATTATCCAATTGCAGCTCTAAGATTTTGATGATTGACACTGGAAAAACAGATGCCCATACCAAAATGTGCATTTTCAAGCCTGACGTTATCCAGGAATACAATATGCACATGGGCGGTGTCGATCTAGTAGATCAGGTATTGCAAGCATATCCCTCTTTACGAAAAACAGTGAAATGGTATAAAAAGGTATTTTTGCACCAGCTGGATATAACCATATACAATTGTTTGGTAATTTGGAGAGCTCTAAACCCACACAAGACAATGACCTACCTGGACTTTCGACTATCAATAGCTCGCAGCCTAATTGAACAATACCAGGTTGAGAGGCCTCTTCATACTGGGGGTAGAAAATCCAAAACCCCTGCATCCCTCAGACTTCAAGGAAAACATTATCCTAAAAGGATACCGTCAACAGCAAAGAAGTCCCACCCATCTCGAAGGTGTTTCGTGTGCCGCAAGAAGGGAATCTGTAAGGAAACTGGGATGATCTGTGGCGAATGTGGAGATGTGCCCTTGTGTGTTTATCCCTGTTTTGAGGCATATCACTGCAGAAGGAACATATAAAGGTAAGCCAGTAAAGCATATAGAATTTAATTAAATGTTTCATAACGGGGGAAAATTAAAATAAGTTGAGTTAGATAGTGGATAAATAAGGGTTAAATGCACAAACGCACAGGACGTGTATACACGTCCATATCGCTCGTCCGTCATTTTAAATGGACGTGATTTCACGTCCATATCCCTGAAGAGGTTAACTAGGCCTCGTTGATGATCGTAAAATATAGAATGAGTTGGTGTGCTTTCTGAGAATGTATAGAATGCTCTCAGACGTTTATTTATCAATTCAGGTACATGTTAGATGTGACATGTGCCTTAAAAGCGACACTAAAGTCATGGTTTTTTACTTGCAGTATGATACTATGTTATTAAACCTATGAGGTACTGCTGCTATAATCCTAGTCTCATCATAATCAGCTAGTGTTTGTGTACACATATATTTCAGAAGAGTTACATATTACTGCATTGCTTTAATCAGAGTAAGAAGGACCCACTCATGTTTGTACTATTTCTTTGCATTATTGCCTCATGTGCTTATTTTGATGACTGACAATACATGCTTATCTGGTCTTTCACAGCAGATGAGTATATCTTTCATTTTGTTCATTATAATGTGTGTTTTGTTTGTTGCAGGTGGTTTCAGAGGTGGTAAAAATGTGATAATAGAACCTCACCGTCACGAGGGCGTGTTCATTGCACGCGGGAAAGAGGATGCGCTGGTAACGAGGAACATGGTACCAGGTGAGGCTGTATATGGAGAAAAGCGCATCACTGTTGAGGTAAGTTTTTCATGTGAATGATCATTTTCCTGTATTATCATATTGTAACATACAGCAATCATGTTGAAAGCTAACCATATGATGGTGCGAAGCTAAGGATATTTTATATTTTATCATCAGAATGAAGATGGCAGCAAGGTGGAATACCGTGTGTGGAATCCATTCCGTTCTAAGTTAGCTGCCGCAATTCTGGGTGGTGTGGATCAGATACACATTGCACCTGGTCGCAAGGTTCTGTACCTTGGTGCTGCTTCGGGAACAACAGTCTCACATGTGTCGGACATAGTTGGTCCTGTAAGTATACAAAATTGCTAAAAATAGGGATTATGCTAGTTTTTCTCTTCACATCAGAGAACATTGCAGAGAAAATATTCAGTTTTCAGGACGACATTTGGCAGGGAGGAGAGATGGAGTTAATGTGCATGGGAAAATGATACTAGGAATTTGTTAATGTCAGCAACAAATAAAATATCATTCCTGTCACGAGTAATCCTTCAAAGTGATTATATGAAACAGGGTACTTTGATCATAGTTATAAGCTCAGTTTCAGTCACTTCCAGGAAAGGAAAACTGAATTCTTAGATGAGAAAAATTATAACATTATGCAAAACTACGTAGTAGTGTGCGAGTTTGCAGTAGTATCAGTATGCCAAAAACCAAGAAGGTTTGGCTTTGCCAAGTGAGGTATGAATTGTTCTGAATTCTTTCAGTTATTGTTCCTCTCAGTTTGTAGGACAGCCATAATTGATAGAATGTCCTAAGCTCTACAGTAAGGTCATCATCCTATAACTGTTACCAGGCTTAATTTAGTGTAGAAAGTGATGAATGAATTGCTTCCAAATAAATTTTTAGCACGATCCACATGGAAGGATACCAGTTTCAGAACCATCAGTATAGACTCAATGCAGTGATCAGCAAATTCAAAGATATATAGAAAAGTCCACAAATGTCTAAATTTCTATCCCCAGAATCAAAAGTTGTGAGCAATAAATATTGGAGAATGTGAATGTAATGGGGACGATCATAGAGATTCTTCTATATTATTCTCTCACAAAACCTTTTGAGAAGATACCTAAAAAAATACAGATTTTGTACATTGATGTATGTTAATAAATGATAATATTCAACGTAAATTAAACTAAATATCTACTTAATGAGTCATAAACTAATAAAAGGTAAATAACCTTCAGAAACGGTTATTAATTACCAAGCAGAGGAAAGTAGCTTCACTTAAGATATCAAACTTTACAAAATGAATGGTCTATTTACAGATTGGGAGGGGTTAAACAATATAGGTATGCAATACTGATATTACTTCTCTTGATTTAAACCCTGATAAATCCTATACCATAAATTTAAAGGACCATAAATATAGGAAATAGGTGGGCAAAATAGTTAAAATTGGAAAATTGCCACTTGTGTTAGACATAGAAAAATCTTAGTTATCTGTAAACTAGTTTAATCAATTATTACACTGGTCTACAAAAATTAACTTTTTCTCTTTCACAAGAATTAAAATAACAGATTCTAAAAGCATTTTTCGTGCTGAATTCAAATATAATTACAGTTTGTCCGCATCGGGCAGGAGTTTTGTGTGATATTCATTTGAATTTTTATAATATTCTAAAAAATCCGTAACTAGCTATCTAACTCAAAATTATAACTACTGATTCTGACCTACCTAGAAAGTGGTAGATAGTGATTTTCGGGTATATTTTGCATCTGGAACGTCTCTCATTTTAGTCCAACAGTAGTCAGCCAGCATATTGGAACTCCACTTGCCTTGGTACCTCTTCTCTATCGTAGAAATTTGCTGATGAAAACGCTCACCGTGTTCATCGCTGACAGCTCCAAGGTTTTCGGGGAAGAAGTCCAAGTGAGAGTCCAAGAAGTGAATTTTTAAAGACATGTTGCATCCCATAGCTTTATAAGAATGCAGAAGATCAGCCACTATGTCACGATAGTTTTCTGCTTTATGGTTTCCAAGAAAATTGCAACATAAACTTTTGAAAGACTGCCAGGCTGCTCTCTCCAGTGGATTTAACAGTCCCTCGAAATGTTCATCAGCCATTAATGATCGGATTTGTGGTCCTATAAAAACTCCTTCTTTCAATTTAGCATCACTGACTTTGGGGAATTTCGATTTCAAGTACAAGAATCCATCAGAAAGTTTATCCATAGCTTTGACGAAATTTTTCATAACTCCTAACTTAATATGCAATGGAGGTAAAAATATTTTTTCAGGATTCACTAAAGGGACACATGCCACATTTTTGTGGCCAAGGAGAAGAGATTCATGTTTTGGCCATGACTTTCTAACGTAGTGAGACTTCTTATCTCTGCTGTCCCACTCTCACAAAAAACAGCAAAATTTGGTGATCCCAAGTTGCAAACCAAGCAATAAAGCAATGGCCTTTAAATCACCACAGATATTCCATTCATATTTTCCATATTGTATTTTCTCTAAAATTAGTTTCATATTTTGATATGTCTCTTTCATAGCGGCATGCACTACTGGTATTGATGGAAGTTCATTGCCAATATGTAGCAGCACAGCCTTCAAACTTACTTTAGAGGAGTCTATGAACAATCACCACTCATCTGGTCGGTGTTGATGCCCAAGAGTTTCCATAAGTGAACAAATATTATTACAAAACACAACGCCATATTCTTCAGAGAAGTATTCTTTGAAAACACTATGGCGGCTACAATAACTACTTATTCTTACATCTTTTTGGAGTAAATTCCACCCTTTGAGTCTGGAAGTTAAAACTTCAGCTTGCAGTTTAGACAGATTTAAATCCCGAATCAGGTCATTATGGTCTTGCTGATTGGGAAAGTATGGTTCTGATGAACAGCTACTGGCTTCATATGTAAGATCATTTTTATTTTCATCTGAATCATTTTGAGTTTCAGTTAGGTCAGAATCAGAGTTATCACTTAAGGTTGTATCTACATATACTGGTACGGGGAACTCTTCACTGTGTAAGACAGGTCTCAATGCAGATTGCAAATTCGGATACTTAACTGTATATTTTGTTTTAGATGTGATTCTTTTAATATTTGTCAAACAAAAATAACAGTCAGTTGAATGATCCTTTGGTTCCCTCCAAATCATGGGAATTGCAAATGGCATATGATGTGTACCATTTTTCCACCCAGTCAGCAGTCTAACACACGAAACACAGCATGTATTTGGGGCCCAGCTCTTATCAAAATCACCAACTTGACAGCCAAAGTAAAGATGACAACACTTCTTTACAAGTGGAGTCATATTTCGCCTCTGAGACTTGAAGGTCAGCTCACCACAAATATAGCAGAAATTATCTGCATGATTTACACAATTTCTTGGCATGATGAAAACATTAAGCACTGAAATACAACATGCACAACATACACAATACACTTCTAAACAGAAAGGAAGGAAATATTTCACTAGTGAACAATGTCACAGTCAGCTCAATACTGACACATCACAATGCCAGACAGGTCTGAGCATGTCTAAACATGAATGAACCTGCACAGTCTTGTTTTGTGGTGCTTCAGCGTGATATTACAAATAATTTCAATAAATACGGCTTGAGTAACATAGCTACATATGAGGTAAAGGTTCCTATGACAGCTCAAAGAAATCGCTAAAATCATATTTTAAAAAGTAGCTTTCACAGAAAAACTATGCCTGATGGGAAAATTCTGACTACATATCTGAATTCAGGATGAAAAAATGCACTAGATTCACTATTCAGATTTCTTGTGAAAAAAATCTTGTCGACCAGTGTTATTTATTTATGCCAACAAGCTTACTGCTCATGTTTTTAAACACACAAGCCGTGTGTGGGCAATGTTTAAGAGGTGGAATCAGGACTGAAAAATTCAATGCCATAGCCGGGATTTGAACCACGGATCTTCCGCTTATCGAGCAGCTAAAAACACCAGCAGTAAGCTTGTTGGCATAAATAAATAATAATTACCATCTAAAGGTTACTTAAACCCGGGACATTAAGTACTTGCAATTGTAAGTCGCCCTTGGGGTATTTATCTCTGATGTGAGATTCCCTTGTGATCTAACCGGGAGAAGTACAAATTAGCTGGGGAATTTAACGTCATACTGGCAAGTTGGCCATGGTAGCTTAGTGGTTAAAGCAGCTGCTCGATAAGCGGAAGATCTGTGGTTCAAATCCTGGCTATGGCATTGAATTTTTCAGTCCTGATTCCACCTCTCAGTTTAATCAAGTTTAGAAAATTCAGTGCAAGGCAGGGATTAAATCACAAATCCATGCTCATGCTCAGCTGCTTAGTCACCATGAGACTCCAGGTTTTAGCATGTATCTACATGGTCAATATGAAAGAACAGTAGCCTCTGAAAATGAATAAATGTTTCTCCAAATATGATGCTTATAGTAATTTTTGTTAGGCTTAGGGGCATTTATAAACACAGAAATGTTCCTTACTGGATCATAAAGTGCAGCCCTTTTTGTTTTATTGTGCATTACAACTGGGACCAACAGAGTTATAATGGGTGAAGTGAATCTAAAAATGAGACTGTGACCCATAGAGCTGAGAAATACCCAATGTTTTTTTTCTTCTCAGTATAGAAAGTTGCTGACAAAACAAAATTCTAAAAAAATGAGCAATATAAAGGGCATAGTCATGATATCTTGTAAATATCTTGGTCATCATTCATTACTATTTCTGGAATGTGAGAAAAATAAGTTGCTTGAGGAAGTCGCAAAGTGCAAAATTACTGTATGTTAATTTTTTTTGGTATATGGTAAAACTGGATTATCATCTTCTTTCAAGCCCCATATTGGTTGCCGTTTGGTGTGAATGTTAAGTGTTAATAACTCACTCTGTAGAGCGCTGATGACCAAGTACTCAAGTGCCCTTCATCCTACATCATAAAGTCATTGTGTAAAAAAAAATACAGCAGAAGCTGTACTTAATATGGTTGTTGGGGAGAAAATATTTAACCCCATGTTATACGAGGGCTTTCTCAGAAGTACCTGACTTGACGTATGGATATTGGTTGTTGTTTCAAATAACGGGAGGACAAAAAACATACAAACTGGCTGCACTGTGCTATGGCTGTCTGCATCCTCTGCACTCGCTACCATCTGCTGCTATCGTAGAAAGGTGCAGATGAAACTATACAACATTTATAAAACTAATTTTAAAGGCTTTACTTACTGACTTTGTGAAAGGAGGTGCTGAAACTGGCCTCTGTCGTCCATATATTTTTGACACCTCTTTAGGAAACTATCCATCACTCGCCATAGTTCAGGTTGAGAAATACTGTCAATTTCCTGGCAGATATTTGGTTTTAATTCTTCCAGGGTGCGTGGGTTTGTCTTGTACACCTTATATTTTAAGTTACCCCAGAGGTAGAAATTGCAGGGGGTTAGGTCGGAGGAGCAAGGTGCGACAAATCTCTACTAATAATTCTGTCCTGGAATACACTTTCAATTGTTCTCATTGAAAGATTGGCCATGTGAGTTGTAGAGTTTTATTGAAAAAAGGCCAAATCACACTCCCTGTCTGTTAATTCTCTAAAAAAAGGCCAAAATCATATTCACGTATGTACAGGCATCAGCTTTTGATTCGAAAAAAATTGGCCCTATAACTCAGAACCTATATATTGTTCATGAAGTAACCCTTCATGATGAAAAAATTGGTGTATGGTGCACCATTAACAGAAAAAGGTTTCTCAGAGCTCTGATACGTGATGGTGGCCAATTTCAGCATCTCTTTTCACAAAGTTTGTAAGTAAAGTCCTTAAAAGTAATTTTTAAAATGTTGTATTTTCGGTAAATGACTGATAGAAAGTACCAAGCTTATAAAGCTTCGGTTTGAAGTTTAATGATGCTATGTTATTTAGTATTTGTTTGGCAGCCATCGATAGCAAATGCTCTCGACAAATTTGTAAACATGCATAAAACTGGTCATCGTTATGTGATACAATATTTTCATTCGAAAGGTCTTAGTCCAACTAATATTAACCCTTCCCGAGCGGATGTGTTTTATGGCTCTGAGCAGACGACAATTTTGCTAAAGTATGAAACTCTATTAAATACAGTTAAAACTATATAGAAATGCTCAAATGTACTAAAACACATAGTATACCTTGCATTTTGTTGAATGGAATCGTAATTGTCCTCCAGAAGTGAAGTTTTGTTAATCCGCTTAAAAGTGTTACAAAAACAGCATAAGTAGCACTTCTCCATTTTCTACAGCATAGTTTGTACATATAGGTATTCACAAATAAACCAGCAGTGCTTCAGGAACTAAATAGTGTCACATGATATTTAATGCCATTTGTAATAATAACGGTAATGATAACAAATTATAAAAGTTTTGAAAGAAATGTGCAGTTACACCTAGCTAGGGCAGGGTATCTAAAATTTGTATATGATTTTCATAGCAACTTGTTTATCTCAATACTATTGAGATAATACTATCTCAGTGCTTTTAAATCGGCAATTTCTGGGGGATTCCAGGAAGCAATCCTGGCTTTTTTCGTTGGTGGTGTCGCCTGTTGTTTTTTTTATGTTTCCCTGAATACATGTCTCCTCAGTAATTATTTCCATAATTTCGTCATCAAAAAATAGGCCGAAAAATACTGCTGGAAGCGTATTCTCATCAGAATGAGAAGGAAGTATTGGTTCCTGCTGGATATTGTGCACTGGGATACTAGATGTAGGGCCAGGGTCAAAATTACCTCTTCCAGCTAGGAGTACAGCTGTCTGCAGCGTCACTTATGTTACTCGTGCTCTCACTTGCACTTACACACGAATTCTCGTATATATCACACTCATTATCACTGAGCACAAAATCTAATAACTCACTATCACTTTTGTTCAACAATTCTACAATTTCTTGCTCCGTCAACCCTTTCTTTCCTGCCATTGTGTCAAAAAACAAAACTCTCGCTTACTGGATGCAATCACCGCACTGTTTATTCCTACACTACCGAGAACTTCATCAGAAATTGTTAAATATGGAAAATTGGGGATTAACTGACCACAGACATCTGAAAGAACATTTCCTGCCATCTATTTGCAGTATATATGAATTATTTGAGCGAGAGGAGCCGATCACTATAGCTCTATGACTCCAAACCCATATATGGGTTTTCGCTCGTCAGGGTCCGGACATGTCGCCCATATATGGGCTTTTGCTCGCAAAGGGTTAAAGCTGATCTAGATCCTACTCTGGAGGAGTCTGCTCCTTTGTTTACAACAGTAAAATTTTGGGTGGCAGAATTTAAATGAGGCCATACGAGCTGACAAGATGAACATTGCTGTGGTGGAGCAAATTAGATGACTACGCCAGAAATTGTAGAGAAAATCCACAAAACGGTATTGGATGAACATAGACCAGGGAAAGACACGTAACGCTGCTGTGACGTCAGTCCAGTGAGCACACTTGCTCCCAGAGCAAGCCAGTTGAACGTGTGACGTCACAGTGGGCAAGAGGAAATGGGATTAGGGACATCGCAATCTTAATGCTGACTGTTTCAATTAGGGAATAGTCACAGATTATAAATAATTACATTTCGGCTTGATGCCATATATATAATTCTAGTTTATGTGAACAGTCACGTTATAATGCATATAGAACAGAAATTATAACTATTTTGCCTGAGCAAGAGGAGAGCTATACAGAACAATTAGGTGGACATTTTCCGACATTTGCCGTTTTGTTTTTCTTTAACTAGTTTGTCAATGTTAGGGCGTAATGTACGGCACATTTGTAACCGAAGACTGCATGTTAGATTGTGATCTGACAATATGCTTCGGGATTTTGACTTAGAAAGGTTCATAACCGAAAAGAATTGTTCGCACACATACGTGGAACCAAACATACATAATATCCGTGCAACAAGGGCATATAACCTAAGAAATCTGATTTGAGGAACATTCTTATAACAATTAGCCAAGTCTTCCTTGTGTTTATATTTGTCCTTCAGCAAATTGTCGCACTGTAAATTTATCAATTCAATTTGCTACCTGCTAGAAATATTGTTAACATCCAATAAATACGGGGTCGCAAAGATCTGAAATGTAGTTGACAATGTTTCTACATCTTGAAGCCTGGTCTCAAACTAGTGTAAAACACGGAGAACTGAACACATGCGCCGCTGATCTAGGCAGCCTAGCAATACACTGCTCTCGCCTGACGTCACACGAACGTACAAGCTGGCTCTTCGTTTAACCTCTTGAGGGATATGGACGTCATATGACGTCCATTTAAAATGGCGGATGAGCGATATGGGCGTCCTGTGCGTTTAAGCATTTAACCCTTATTTATCCCTTATGCAACTCAACTTATTATAATTTTCCCTTTATGAAACATTTTAGTAAGGTCTATATACTTTATTGGCTTACCTTAATATGTTCGTTCTGCAGTGATTTACCTCAAAACAGGGATAAACACACAAGGGTAGGTACATCTCCACATTCGCGAATTCCCTTCTTGCGGCACACGAAACACTTTCGAAATGGGTGGGACTTCTTTGCTGTTGGTGGTATCCTTTTAGGATAATGTTTTCCTTGAAGTCTGAGGGGTGCAGGGGTTTTGGATTTTCAACCCCCAACGTGGTATTGTTCAATTAGGCTGTGAGTTATTTATAGTCGGTAGTCAAGGTCGGTCATTGTCCTGTGTGGGTTTAGAGAGCTGTCCAAATCCCCAAACAATTGTATATGGTTATATCCAGTTGGTGCAAAAACTCCTTTTTATACCACTTCTCCCTTCAGCTACAAGCAGGAAAGAATACGTATGTATTTCAACAAAGAAAGACACGGACTCTACTCGGTTACGAAACTCGCGTAAGCAAAAGTTGTAATGTTGATCTATTCTGATGACTAAGAGACCACGCAAACAGTAGCGATGTATTTCACAGGATGCTGACGCATTAGCCACACATACAATGGGTGTTTCTTTACTGAATCTTTCCCAGAACATATATTAGATGCGTTCGACAGAGCAAAGTTGACTTTTCACCACAGTGAAGCAAAGTTGTGCCATTTCAACCTTTTGTAAATACAACTCAACTTTGCTGATGACGTACATTTATACTGCAAATAACGAGTTTTATACCAGTTTTTGTTTCATTAAAATAACTTAATATTTACACAAAATACAGCTGTGTATATACGAAGCGCATTTAAGAATTTAAATGCTAGCAGTTCTCGGCTCGCGGACATTTAAATGGCCATCGCTCAAGAGGTTAAATACGTCACACGGCCCGAAGTTGTCTTCCCCTGACATAGACTGAAAGTGTACGTACTAGCAGACATTGCAGGTATTTCAAAAAGTGTTAAACATTGCATACTGACTGGAAATCTGGACATGAGGAAGCTGTGCACAAGATGGGTGCCACATTTGCTCACAATGAAACAAAAAGAGTGACATGAAGTTTTAGTAGTGTTTGGCAATGTTTTACTCAATAATGCCAAATTTGTGTTGATTTATAAGCATGCATGAAAAATGGGTCCATTACTTCACAGCTGAGATGAAGGAACAATCATAATAGTGGATTGAAAGGGGAGAATCTGCTTCAAAGAAGGCAAAGACAGTTCCATCTGCAGGCAAGGTCACAGCGTTGGTTTTTTGGAGTGCACGTGGGATAATTTCCATTATCTCCAAAAATGAAAAAGGCAATCAATGGCGAGTATTGTGCAAGCTTGTTGCAGTATTTGAGTGATGAAATCAAGAAATGGCTGCATTTAGTGAAAAAGAAAGTTTTGTTTCAAGACAAAGCACCAGCTCACACATCCATTTCGCAATGGCCAGAATCAATGAGTTGAAGTTTGCATTGCTACCTCAGACACCCTATTTGCCAGATTAAACCCGCTCTGATTTTCTGTTTGCAAACTTGAATAAATGGGTTGCTGGTAAGAGATTTCCCAAAAATGAAGATGGTGGAGTCTGCAGTTGAGAGCTATTTTGCAGAGTTTGATAGTTCTTACTATAAACAGGGTATTAAGGCTATTGAGCATCGCTGGGAAACGTGTATCGAGCTGAAAGGAGACTATTTAGAGAAATAAAGATATTTTTTCCCAAAATGTTTGTGCTTTCTTTGTTAGGTTGGGTACTTTTGGGACATCTCTCATAACTGAACTGCATTACACCAATAATGATTATGGTCCATGTGTAACAGAATGACAAGTCACATGGAGATTGGTAAAGCCAGTAATTTAATCAGTAATAACTATAGATGTATTGTAATATAAATAATTTACCAATTTGGCAGTCTATTCCATAAAACTTACTGTATTTCTTTTAGCATTGATGAACTAATCTGATTTTACACTGACTTTAAGAAGTACGCCATCTTCCATTTTCACCATTATTTTGATTCTGCATAACGTTTGTATCTTCTTCAGTTGCTATTTCTGAAACCAGCTCACTGTCAATTTCATCGTGCTTATTTGAGTCTTAAGTAGTGGTATTACGACACAAAACACGACCTGCAGATTGAACATGATTGTTTCTGAAGTTGTATTTGGAGAAATTTCCAGTGTCCACTCCACATCATTTGAAGGGAACATCTCTTCCATCATTTCTGGATTGTAGCCAGAGTAGAGTTTCCCCATTCCTGCAGAATTAGCAACCTTTTTTTTTTTTTTTTTTTTTTTTTTTTTTTTTTTTTTTTTTAATTGATTGATTAAGAAAGGTTTGCCTCTCTTCTTCAGAGTTCAAGTACTGCAGAGCAATTCCTAGTAAGTAATGCACTTTAAGTTTCCTTGTAGCTAGATCTAATGGCCAGTGCTTAAAGCATCTAAGCAAAAAGTTTTAAGTTAATGGCTGACTGATTTATGTGCAGCAAACAGGAGGGCAATCCATCCGAGCTTCTCATATCAAGAGTTTTTGAAGGAAAAAGACAAATGTAACAGTCTGTTTCATCACATTTATAAATTTGATTATTGCTTAAGCCATGATCAATTATAATTTTCTGTAATTATTCTAGAAATAGAGCCACAGAGTCATGGTCATGTGACTGAGCTTCCCCCTCAGTGATGTATTGAATTATCCAACAATAAGATATCCATTTTAAAAACCACCCATTAGATGCACTAAAATCTATTGGCATGTATATCAGACGAAATTTCATATGCTGTGTCTTTCAGATCAGTTCTGACAATGGTACACCTTGACCTCATTTTATTGAAAACCATGTGTACAAAAAATCTTCTAAGTCTTTGGCCAATTTAGGTTGTTTTATTTGTAACCCCACCTCACATTTAACCTCTTCAGATGCTGCTTGTGGTATACGACACATGTCTATGCGCTAGGGGCTTATATGTAACCTTGACTTCAAGGCGTACTGAACTCAATACTGACAAAAAAGCTTGATTTTGTTTGAAGGCATTGCCTTAACTGTCATTCTTAAAATCAACTGGTCGGATTCGAAGAGGTTAATAGTGCCCCAAAACAATTCAAGGGTTAGTTTCTTTTTTAATCCATCTCATACTTACACCTTCTGGAATACTGCATTTCCACAACAAGCTTGCCTTTGTTTCTCTGCATTTTGCATGGTCAATTAATTTAATCATTGCACCTTGGTTGATGACTCCATATCAAGATCTTATTAACTCGAACAGAGAGCTTACAACAGGTGCATTAAAAAGCAGTGGGTAATCAATGGTGCTGAAGTTAGGCTGCTAGTATAAACTCAATCTGTAGTCCCAGAGGCATAAACATGTATGAATTACTATCTATAGCATAGTGTAGATGTTAATAAATAATTAAAATAACTGCGCAGTTTTGTCTGTCATTGTTGCTTTAGAAGGATTTGATTCTGCCTACAGGGTACCTAGGGATTCCTTTCCCCATTTTTTAATGCAGTTGGGTTGTTGTAGGTCACTTTTATTTTATAGCATGTTTCTTTTTAATACTTGACCATCAGTCAAGAGAATTTTAACTTCCTCTCTAACTGCTGTTTTACTGTATTTATTGCTGAAGCTTTTTTCTTTTGCTTTCTGGTAATCAAGCCTTTATTAACTTTAAACAACTCTACAAACAGATTTCTAAATGTGTTGCTCTCCTCAGCCAATATTGGAAGCATGAATAATACTGCTATAACTCTCATGAATTTGTTGCTAGTTGAAATTTTAGCTTTATTGTTGATGTTGCAATTTCATCATATGTGGGTATAAATAATGCTAAGCCGAATGTGCAAGGTAATAGCAGTCCACTCACATTGGTGGAAGAGGCAATACAGGAGCAAAGCGTGATGGCTTTTTTTTCCTGTAACTAAACCTAAGTTCTGTAATGTTAACAAATAATACATT
Source organism: Tenodera sinensis (assembly GCA_030765045.1). Lineage (NCBI taxonomy): Eukaryota > Metazoa > Arthropoda > Insecta > Mantodea > Mantidae > Tenodera > Tenodera sinensis. Next base: position 170,200,752 of record CM060964.1, read on the forward strand.
AGCATACAGTGGGATGGAAGAATTCCTTACCTTCATCCTGAAGAAACTACTAAAGAGAAAGCGAGTTTATGCAGTAGAATGTTCATAAAACTATAAGCCCAACCAACATTAAAGAAATTCCTATAAACCCTACCCTTAATTTAATTTTCAAGATACTGAACCTGTTGCATCCATAGAGGCCCAATTCATGAGAACCCTAATGAAGTTGCAGTTTGTCCAGATCGTCCTCACACTCCACATGAGCAAGAGAGGAGAAATTTGGAAAAGTGACTGGAATACTGGGGAACAAGTGAGTGATGTCAGAACTCAGGCAGTCACATACACAGTGTATGTTTACGTATTATAAACAATTATTTTTTAGTTGTCACACTCAGAGCAAGTAGTATACTAATCCCCACCTCTCCTATTATGCAAGTGGGCAGGTCTGTGCTATTGCGCATCTAAGCTTCAAGAGTGGGGTAGTGCCATGGCAACCTGAACGAGCTGTACTAATTTTCACTTTTTTTGTATATAGAAACTTTCATTATCTAGTTTCAAAAGAAGTGCATCAAATACAAGTCCAAGCAATCCACCTTTACTAAAGTTAGTGGAGTACAAGGTTCTTACTGTTATTAAATTATGGAAATCCACAATTGAATTTAGAGAGATTTTCAGTTACAAGTTATATGAAATGTGGTTTATCAGCTCTGTCCTGTTCTTTCATGGGGGATCTTCAAGATTTCTGAAGAATATCCTTCCAGGCTGTCAGATTCAGTTACTCCAGTAATGGTCTTTGGACTGGTAGATTTTAATCTGCGTTCTTATGTATAGAATGATGCAAAAGTGTGTTAGCATAGTTCTATCTTTGTTAGTTTTGCATCTTACATCTTGCACATGCATTAACTGCTCTTAGCCAGGAAGTATTTCAAAGCTTGCTCTACTGGAGATAGTGTATAAACCTAACACATTACTCATTTCTGCTTCATGTCATAGAGAAACTACAGCATGAAAGTTATGACCAGAGATAAAAATGATAGCCGGTGGCTTTCATGGTTTGGCCTATGGTACTGTATATGTGCAGAATTAGGTGTTAGGTATTGTGCGTGCAAATATACGAGGGTGGGCCAATAAGTAGCGCTTTTTTTTTTTCCTCTCTCTCTCTCTCTCTTTTCTTTTCTCTTAAATAAGTTAGTTATGTGAAAAATTTGAATTTGGCGCAATTCCTCAAACCTTCTCCAATCCCCTGCAGTAGTAACTTCCTAAGTCAACAGGTGGCAGCATTGCATCCTCTTGCAAAATGGCTGACATCGACATTCGTATTAGAAAGCGTTCTGTGATTGAATGTTTGACTGCGGAAGGTGGAACGCCAATTCGCATTCACCAAAGGCTAAAAAATGTGTATGGTGATGCAACAGTGGATGCCAGCACTGTTAGACAATGTGTTCGTCACTGTAACGAAGCTGAAGGGCAAACACCATTGGCAGATGAAACTTGAAGCGGCAGGCCGGTGACTGCAGTGACTCCATGCAACATTCAGTGAGTGTTTGCCCTTCAGCTTCGTTGCAGCGAAAAACCCATCGTCTAACAGTGCTGACATCCACCGTTGCATCACCATACACATTTTTTAGCCTTTTGTAAATGCAATTGGCGTTTCACCTTCCGCAGTCAAAAATTCAATCACAGAACGCTGTCTAATACGAATGTGGATGTCAGCCATTTTGCAAGAGGATGCAGTGCTGCCACCTGTTGACTTAGGAAGTTACTACTGCAGGGGATTGGAGAAGAAGGTTTGAGGAATTGCGCCAAATTCAAATTTTTCACATAACTAACTTATTTAAGGGGAAAAAAAATAGGAGGCATTACTTACTGACCCACCCTCGTACAATGACCACAGTTCAAATATGGCTTGTGTAGAAATGTAGTGTTTGTATATTTATTACTAACACATATCTCACCGTTAGGGCTAAAATTTTTAGGTAAATACATATTTAGTTTGCATCCAATACAAACTTGAAACAAAGTTTAATGCTCTGGATATTCACACCGGAGCAGTTGTTGTGCATACTTTCTGATTTTTTAATGTAAGTAAATGTTTTTGGATATTCACATAAATCACATGAAGGAAACCACTTTTTAAAATAATTTTCACATATTTACATAAAACACATAAAAGCAGCAAATTATTTTTAACAAGTTACTATAGGAGACAGCTTATCGGCAGTTCCCAAGAGTTCAACATGGCCGACATTGCACTAAACAGCAGACGAAAGTACCCCAAAAACAGTCCTGCCAACGTACATAATAAAGGCATTTCTGACCTTAAATATCACAGGGTTAAAGTAACTTGCTTTCAAACGATAATAGTGCTTGAACATCATTACCACACAGTACAACCTACTCACCTTTGGCAAATTTTGTTCTGCAATAACACTTTTGGATAAAATCACTGCCAAACGCTAAACATCGTAATATATATTTAATGCATTACTGCATTGCAAACGCAAAAATGATGTATATATGCAAAATCTCTACTAATGAAAATGTGGGTGAGCATAGATGAAACTCCAGATTCTACTGCCAGGAATACTGGAAACATTGTAGGAATATTGAATGATTCTGACATTTTAGTCACTTTTTCTGCTGATTTGCCAAGATACACCTGCTGCAAACCATGTGATTTTTGCCAGATTATTTAATTAAACAAGGGAGATATTGTGGCCAGATGGTATACGTTGAGTGTTTTTTATTTTTGACTAATTCTGCCCCATATATGAAAAAGGCAGCAGCAGGACTTGCAATTATTCTAGAGTGATCCTGTCACATGTGTTGTGCATGGATTGCATTGAATGTGTGAGAAAATTAGAGCCATGTTTCATGACACTTGGTACATTGATTTCTAATAGGGAAAAAAGGTGTTCAAGTTACCTGAAAGGATTGGCATTTTTCAGAACAAAAATCCAACACTTTGCTGCCTCCTGCACCTATGGTGATGCATTGGGAAACATGGTTGGTCGCAGTTCAATACTATGCAGAAAACCTGGATGGTTTTGCTGCTCGCATAGATTTAAATTGTAAAGATGCTAGTTCAATTAAAATTCAAGACTTTTTAACTGACAATGTGTTAAATGACTTAGCATACATTTCCAAATCTGTGTTTCCTTTGCAATTCCACAAAGAAACTGGAATCAGTACAGATGTCTTAGGAAGAAGCCATTCAAGTAGTTCAGGATGTGGGAAAACCAACCGAATGTTCTTTCTGGTCCTACAGCATGAAACTTAAAAAGAAAATACTAGTGGATTTAACATAATGTGTAACATTTCAAATATATTGGACAGGTAACCTGAAGAAATTATTGATATGAGTGACATTCTACTAATTATGCTAGACTTATTGTGACGTGGAGCGATGATTTTTTAAATTAAAGACATTCGTGACAATCTACAATTTTTTGGGATGGAAAATTTGAGGAAGCATGTGATTCAGGCCTTTCCAAATCAGTGCTGGGGCATGTCACTGCCGCACTCAGCAGCCCTGGTGCCTTCCCCATGTAGCGGCCACTGCGATTACATGTGTACAACAGACAGTAAGACAGTGGCGGCTCATGCACATTTGTTTAGAGGAGGAAAGAATTTAACTGCATAAAATTATGAAACCTTAAATAATAATTCATGCATTTGTAAGGGTAAAATGCAATACCTTTTATTGATAGAAGAACTCTGCCTTTCGCTGTTTCGCTGTCGCAAAATCTTCCATTACTCTATCATGCCATGTTGGATCTTTTTCCAGCTGCAACAAGTCTTTTTCGATAGACATGAGAGCAAGAGAATATAGTCTGTCTTGACCCATAGTGTTTCTACAGTAAGTTTTTATTCTTTTCAGTGTAGAAAAGCTTCTTTCAACACTTGCTGTCGACACAGGTTTCCTAGCAATTAAGCATGCCAATTTGTAGACGTTGGGAAGACATTTATGAATGCCTTCCTTAACGAAGAGAATTGTTAACTCCTGGACTTTGGTACATTTCTGCTGCAAATCACGGTTGTTGTAAAACACAAGTTCGTTTTTAAGCAACTCACTATCAAATTGTTCCGGGAAACAGTTCAATAAGGATGAAAATTCAACATCTGGGAACGTCTTGGAAAAATGTTCAAATTTCGAAGCGTCGAGCAAATTAATAAATAATAATTTCTTCAGATCTTCGAACCTGACTTCCATTTGCGTTGCTAGCGTATCGATTATGTTGAAATACAACTGGCGGAAATGAGTTTTGGGATCAACAGCTGCAAAGCGCCTTTTCTTAATTTTAGGAAACTCGTCACCAGTTTCATTAGCAGCCGATTTGAAGTGTTCATTATAGGCTGCGTCGTTTCTAGATTTATGCAGGAAATGAATCGTTTCAAGAACTCTCCTACAGCAGAAATCAATATCATTGGTTTTAACCTAGAGTATATCGAAAAGAATGGCAGTTTTAGAAAATACTCCACTGAAAACCGAAAGCAAGAAGTTGAATTCAAAGTCTTCCAATAGACGAACGTAGCCATTTGCTTCTCTAATTGTAGCATCATCCCAGTTTTTTGTTTCTTCCAGCATTTCGGAAAACATTGCCAGGAGACCTTCCCTGAGCAATTTTACAGATTCTACCAAACGAGATTTGAAGTTCCATCTGGTTTGAGCATCTTTAGGCAGTCGAAGTTTGGTCATATTGGTAAGAGCGTCCATTCGTTTTGAGGATTGATGAAAAAATGCGGGCAAACCACTGATACTAGCAAAGAAAACCCTGCACTGAGCAATGCTACTACAGCTATGTGATAGCACAAGATTAGGCCTGTTTGCATGACAGTGTACAAATAATGTCTGCTTTGCTTTCTGCTTGATCTTCGTCTGCAAGCCGTTTAATTCTCCGGCCATAATAGCAGCGCCATCATAAGACTACGCAAAAAGTTTTCTGTCATAATTCAACAGCTCTAACTGCTGATCCAGTAATTTATATAGGGCATTGGCTGTTCTATCTCCACTAACACTGTGGAAACCAAAAAATCGTTCTTGTATGTAGCCACATGGATCAACATACCTTAAAATTATTGACCACTGCTCTGTGAGAGACACGTCCGAAGTTTCATCAGCCTCCACTGCAAAGAAGGCAGCTTTATGAATTTCATCCTCCATTTCTTTCCTTACAAGGCCTGCAACAGATTCAGTTAAATAATTTTGAATGGTTTTTGACAAGCCGATGAATGCTTTAGAATTATTTAAATGTGTCTGAAGTACTTCGTCGCGTTTCATTAATAACTTGAAAAGCTCGCGCTAGTTCCCTTGGTTTGATGATAATTCACTTTCATCGTCTGCTCTGAAAGCTAGTTCTGGCCATCCTAACAGACACACAATATCCACTAAACTTGATAATACGTGTCGATTTTGCTTCACTTGTTCATTGTGTTTGGCGCGAGAAAGTTCACTTAACGCTAGATCGATGCGATATTCAGTTTTACCGAAGATTGTTAATTTTAGTGCATTGTCGAGATGCTCTCGAGATTTTTCATGCCTCTGAATTCCTCGGCCCAGATTCTTAACATCACTGAATCCACCAAAGGTCCAAACATCCTTCGAGTTGGAGAACAAAACACAAGGAAAACACAAGAGAATTTGCGTTTTTTCACAACCTGTTAGCCAATTGGCTTTTTCATACCAAGTTATGGAGAAGTTTAACTTCCCGCCTTTGCTAGTAGCACACATGAGTCCAGGCAATGGTGGGATAGGTCGTCCCTTCTGTATAGAGTTTTAGTTTTCGGAGAATTTAAAAGACTCACATTACAGGAACAAATAATTGTTATTGTTATAACAACAAATTAAAAAAGCAAAACTTCACCGTCTTACTCGCGCGTTGGAAGAAACACAGTAGAATATTACTGAAAAAGGAGCAGCAACAAAATACGTGACTAAAAGGTTTACGATGCACAATGATCAACATATCCGTGAAGCGAAAAGACTTGTTAATAGATCTGGTTGAAAATAAAATCACTAGATGGCAGCAATAGTATTAATACCATAGCGGATCTTCTATCCGCTATGTTAATACCTTTGCCGGTTCCAATCTCGCGCCTCAGAGAGGAATTATCCACAACACTCCAGCCTTCAGGGACTTCGCGCAGGCGCAGTTCGAGAGGAGGAACTCCTCCTCAGCTGTTCATAAGCTGCATTAAAAATCTGTTTCTCTCTCTGGCCGCTGTAGCGCTATGTTCTATGCACATTTACTATGGGAGTGGAGGAAAGAGATAAGTTTCCTCCGCTGCGCCGACACAGGTGTTCTTGGCGGACACTCGTAAGGTGTCACATGGTATAAACCGTGCGAAGTATAAACCAGCATACCTTAATATAATAGCTTCGAATTCAAAATTTGTTCAATATTGCTTGAATTTTAAGACTAATGTAGCATTTATAAATTCATAAAAAATTTGAGGAGGATGTTCCTCCCTTCCCTCTTCTGAGAAGCCGCCACTGCAGTAAGAGTATATTGTGTCTGTCTGTCTCCCTCCAAGTCTGCCTTGTCAACATAGAGGTGGTGTTATATAGGATATAGCAGATAGCGAAACAGTTATCTTAGCTTCTCCTTCGTTACAAAATATTTTAATTCTGCATGGGACGTTTTATATTTTGTCAATACCGAAGGGAAAGCCCAATGCTTAATTTATCAAACAAATTAATGATAAGGCAACTATGCTTCAAATTTTATGACTCCATTGTCAGCATATCCTGAAAAAGCATAAATTTCCAAACAGAACTGGTAAAACTACAGTGCGAGGCAATCCTAAAAGACAGGTAGTACTACTAAAGGGGTGACTTAATTAAGTGTTAGAATGGTGTTAATCAATAGAAATTTCCCAAAATCCATGCACTTGTCTTAATATTTGCGTCACTATTCAGTACAACTTACTCATGCAATTGTGTTTTAAGTTGTGAATTTAAATACTTGTAAAAGGAGGATGTCTCTGTCTGATGCTGCCTTAGAGTAGCTACTGCGAAGTTCTACAGCGAAATCTATTGTACTGAATATTGGTAAATTAGCTGTGGCAAGAGATCTTTAAAAAAAAATTGCCCTATATGTAAATGTATGCAACATAACCAAAATATATGTAGAGAATAAATGGTGTGTTCGTGTGTTTACAAAATAGCCTTATTGTTTTGATAAGCTGCGTGCTAACTTGACCTGTCCCATTCAATAGTCAGCGCAAGATTCACCCCACCGCAGGTACTTTATCACAGTACCTTTTTGGTGCTGTCTCTACCACTTTACTTCCCTCCATCTCTACGGTGTCCAGCTCAGCACTGGTGCTACTAGCCAGGGCCCCAATGGTACCTCAGTTGGAAAGGCCTGGTATATGCGGTCATATGCTATAACTCTACAGTACATACAATTACATTAGCTCAGCCATTTAGAGCTTAATAAAATGTGTTATTTGTTTAGGCACATACTTTTCACATTTTCAGCACATAAAAAATATTACCCAAGTTTTTAGCACCTAAAAATCTGAGCCCTACTCATCATAAACACCTTTACTTGACAGCATTATAAATTAAATCCATTTATCTAATAAAAGCTACACATTCTGATACCAGTAAGCATGTTACTCTTTCAGGAAATATATAAAATAAGAAACTCCTGCGTTTGAACATAAAGTAAAGTGATGAAGGTAAAGGAATAAAATTTAAATATTAGAAATACTAATTCTTTCAACAGAGGTGGTTTATACATTCAGTGCTTCAATGAAATAAGATGTATAAATCTTTAACTTTTTATATATTCTTGATGATACTAATGCATCAGCATGTGGTTGGAAGTTATGTGTAAATTATTTCCGAAACTGTTTTCAGTTGATACTTCTGTATGTCAAATAATTGAGGGCTTTAAGACAGAAGGTGTACGTTCTCCCAAACCTTGGTAATTTTTTAGTATGATTTAAGTATAAGATTGCAAAATTGGATCTAATTTAGACCTTTGTAAAAAGGTTACTCCTTTCTCTGGAGCAGAATTACTGAGCTTCTCACAAAGCCAGTGATTGCATCTAAGTTCAGTAACCTCTTAACTGCAAACCTGCATGTGGAATTTCCTAGAGAAATGCTGCCAGAGGAGTGTCAAAAACAGGAGGTAACTCATACATTGTCAGCATAAACTCCATTGTATTTCTGTGCAGTTACATTTTTCTTTAATTTGAAAATTTATCATTCATTGTTGTATAAAACAACCTGTGTTTCCTGTACCACACCTTTTAAAAAGCTGTATGTAATGTGCAAAGTTTACTGGTATGTTTTCATGTGTGCCATTCTTTCATGTAGCAGCTAGCGAGAAATATTAAACCTGATAGAAATTTATTCATGAACATTAATAGTGTAGTTCATTAATTGAAGTTGGAAACATCTCTCAGCTGTTTCAAGATCAAAAGAAATTACTTGTCATCGTTCGCATCTAAATTAGCATTTAAATAACTTGTATTGAAAATAGCAATATTAACTTACATTTGGAAGAATACTGAAAAAATTGTCATTTGTTTTTCCTCAGGAAGGACTTGTATATGCCGTGGAGTTTTCAGCTCGATCTGGGCGTGATCTACTTAATATGGCAAAGAAGCGCACCAATGTTGTTCCTATAATAGAAGATGCTCGGCATCCATTGAAGTATCGCATGCTCGTTAGCATGGTTGATACAATTTTTGCTGACGTTGCTCAACCAGATCAGGCCAGAATAGTGGGACTTAATGCAGCGCATTATCTAAAGAATGGTGGACACTTTGTTATATCCATTAAGGTATGAATAATATTACTAATTTAATAACCATGATCAGTTTTGGTTAAGTTCATGATTTTGTTTTGCACAGTATTTGCTAAGATATATTATTCACAATCAGTGCAAAGGATTATACATTGTTGGATCAAGTGTACATAATTCTAGGTACAATAATTTGAACTAACAATACTCAACCAACATTTTAAAGATATAGCATGTTAACTATATGTGCATAAGCTGCCAAAAGTTGCTGTATACACCATTCAGCCTTCTTAGTGGGCACTGGTGGTTCATGTGCTTGCATATTTTTTGTGACAAAGTGAAAACTAAAACCCCAACAATTAAAATTTTTCCCCTACTGTGGTAGAAATTGTTTCCAAGGCTTGAACAAAATCGGCATCACACAGTATGAACAGTAGAGTTATAATACAACAGAATTAAATTGTAGGAACTCAACCATACTCACTTTGAGATGGCCATCCCTGTCTGAATGATTATGCTTTACTACTTGCTTTGTGTTGGTATGCTAGATTGCTACCAGCCTGTCCAAGATTATCTTTAGTCTTCCTGGATGGGTTAATATGCATAAGTGGCTTATCACTTCCTTCTCTGTGTAAGACTCAAGGCATTGCCCTAATGGAAAGACCCATAGAAAGACAGACACTAGGATGTTCCTTTCCTGGTGGGGGGTTAGTTATATTTGACTATTTCCTTTGTTTCTGCATTATTTTAAACATGATATAAAAACCTACATGCAATTATTTTATCCTACAGTAGTTTCCTGTCAATCTAAATCCTTCCAATTTCAAGCTCTCTATTTCCTCTTCCCTTAAAATGCACATGCACATACACTTCCTCTGTTTTAACGACAGTAACCAGTATGCTTATGATCATAAATATGTATTGTTACAAATTATAATATAAATTAAATAATTAGGCTTTTGCAATACTGTATTATCATATTACACATATGTTTCATTTAAGTTGTTACTGTTGAATAGAAAGTATTTCATTCTTTGTATTCTTAAACTATTTCAACATGAGCAGCCCATTGATCAAGAAAATACAAAAGACTAAGAGACTACAACCCCTTGCGTTTAACAGTGAAATGATTGCACTGTGCAATAAAGTAAAAGATATCCATCCCTTGTATAAATCCCTTTGGTTCTACCTAATACCAAAACAAGTACAAAAATGCCATCAAAGAAAACTGACTAGGCCCCATAAGCATACAGGCTTCAAGAATTGCTGCAAAAATACAAAACTCTTCCAATAAATTTAAAACTGCCTGGAGTATAATTAAGACCTATGGAGAGAAACATAAGTAAATGGTGAATCTGTCCCTTAACATAGATGGTTCCACTGTGAATGCTTCGTCCGATATGACACAATGTTGGAGGATGTTAATTCAACAAAAAAAAACTGTGAATGATCCCACTATAGTCTGCAAAGAGTTAACACATTTTTTCTGTATGTAGCCACAAATCAACCTGGACCCACCAACACATCAACTTCAGTTACATACTGTTTATAACCCCACCACAGAATTCAAAATAAGATATTTCCAAATGAAGTTTCCTGTGGTTGGGATGAAATTAGTCTGGTCTTGCTGAAAGCTTACATACCTGTCATTGTAAACCCCTGATATATTTAATACCTCTATTAAAGAAGTGTCTTTCCGAACTACCTAAAAATACCCATTCTACAACACATTCATAAGAAGGGTGACAAATAGCTAACCAATAGCGCTCATGCCAGTTATTGCCAAATTATTTGAGAAGTTAATATTAGAGAGACTATAAAACTTTTCAAATAAATACATTCTTATCAACAGGCAACAAGGATTTAGAAAGGGTATTCCACAATCTCAGCTGTTATATCACTCATTCACAATATTATAGAAAAATGAAATAATACTCAAAAAATGGTATCTCCATTAGACCTCAGCTAAAGGAGTTTTCACGTTATGAATGCACAATGGCTCTTATGGAGAATCAGCGCGGCGTTGCCACATAGGTTGCGCCACTGTGATTGCCGCATTTTTGCTCACAACCAGTTTTATTATTATTAGTTATTATTACTATTATTATTATTAGTTATTATTATTAATTATTATTATTATTATTATTATTATTATTATTATTATCATTATTATCAAACACCTAAGAATTGTGTTTCGCTCGCCACTTTTAATAATGCTTTAAGACCAGTGGATAACCCGGCCAAAAGCGCTTCTTTAGGAGTTTTTATTGTCCTATCCTTCCAAACTTTTGATACAGTGTGCCCTACATTTAACCAACTTTCATCAAGGTACACGATTTTCCTTCCCTCTTTCCTGAATTGTTTTATTTTCCATAAATAGGAATGTCGCCACACTATAATATCATTTCTCTCAATCATAAGCGATTTATTTCCTCTCTTTTCAAAATCAAATCCCATTTCCTTCACTAAGCGATAAAAGGTTGAGTATTTAAAATTTAGCAAGTCCTCATCCTCATTGACCTTTTTCAATACGGACAGAATTGTAGGGGGAATATTTTGAAACAGAAATTAATGAAATGTGCGTCGTATAGCACTGCGTACAAAATCATTATATTTCACCTTCCTGCTAGTTATGTATGTATGTCCCGTTTGTCTTCTTTTCCGCAGTGTAGTGATGGGACCCTTTTTACATTCTTTTCTTAACCTAAAATATATACGCCTACTCACACCAGTCGCCTTATAAAGTTCACTAACAATAAATGGGTCACTATGTACGGTGTTCTTTTCTTTTAAATAATCATACATCCTAAGAATTGTTTTTCGCTCACTACTTTTAATAATTTCGCCTTTTCATCTGCCATCCATTGCGCACTGATCACTTAACTGCAATGCACATAGTTACCAGAGAACTTCTAAAACTCGTTTACACCTCAAATTCCCGAAACCTATTGAGAACCTCCACTGAAGTACAATCCCTTATTGGCCCTTCAACTGCCACACATCTGTTTCCATCATCTGCAAGACAGGAGAACCGGGCGTTGTTGGCCATGTGCTTGGCGCGCTAAAACCATTTGCCTTTAAATGGTGATTTATGGATGGCTTGTTACTGGAGATGTTCTATATTTATATAAAAAATAATTTCATTATTTCCTTGACAGCTTTGTCGCTGGAAGTTTTTACGTGGACTTACAGAACGAGAATTAGCCAGCGACGACATTTTCCACTGTATAAACGAAGAATCCTAACACTTTGTTTTAAACTTTATTTTTTTAAAAAAATATGCTTAGATATATTGATATAATCTAAATACTAAGGTGGCGTTTAAAAGCAAGCGAATAATCCAGATATTTTTCATTGCAATTATTTCGGTTTAAAACCATGTTTAAACGTGCGGAGCGAGAAAGATGTTAAAAAATCTGCTTTCAACAAAATTTTACATTTTATTATTTTAAAAACTGTACAATTGCATAAAAGGTTTATCGTGCATACCATAGTATTCTTTGACACATTTTACACCGAAATGCATGTTCATACTTTATCTTAGTCACATTTGAAAACACGCAAATTTGGCAACGGCGGACCTGATTCTTCCATAAGAATAATATGGTCCATAAGAGCCCGTTGTGCCTTCATAACGTGAAAATAGCTATAGGCATTCAGCTGCATTAATCATGTTACTACTAGATAAAATTGATAGCTATGGCATCAGAAGTCTCTCCCATAAATTTATTTCTTCCTTCCTAAAGGGTAAACCCAGTGCACAGAAATTATTCATAAATGAAATAGCATAAAAATGTTTAGATCAGCTTTCCAAAAGGGAACCTGTACGGTTCCTCAAGGATCAGTTCTGGGACCTGTTCTATTAATTCTATATATTAACGGCTTGCCTAAGCAAGATGACCTTGAGACTTCTACATATGCTGATGGCACCAATATTTTCTGCTGGAATAACACATTATGCAGTTTACATAAATTAATGTTCAAAATAGTTTACATTATTTGAAAAATACTTTGTCTCCAACAATCTGACTATGAATATAAGCAAAACTAAAATTATTACATTTGATATAAATAATAAAGTTCCGACAACAGTAATATTTGGAAACCCTCCTCTATGATCACTAATGAATACTTTTCTTGGCACTCAAATTGATAACAGACCTTTGCTGGGACAGACAATAAATGTCTACAATAAGGTAAATCTTACACCTATTCAGATTGATCAGAACCTATGTTAAAGACCAATGGTAATATTGTGTTATGGATCTTCCCATACCTAAACTATGGTATTAAAGTGTGGGGTAATGTTGCCAATACTCATCTGAATAGATTATTTATTCTGCAGAAGAAAGCCATTAGAACAAGGGTCAACCCACGGGTAAATGTGTCCAGGCACCCTCTGCTGCACTGGGCAAGCAGGGTAGAGTCTGCTGTGCAGCAGTGTCATAGTGGCGCTGCAATTAACAGTCTGTTACAAGCTGGCTGGCTGTTTTCTAGTGTACGCTAAGTATTAAAATATAAATGGACACAAAACACAGATAAAATGACACAATTTAAAGTGCATCAGTATACTAAACTACAAAATATTGTGTACATGTATATTTTATATACTATAAAGGCAACCATAATCACAGTTATCCCTAGTGCCTGGCAATGTATAATATGTTATTGACATCCACAATAATGAGTGTACTCACTTTGAATCAGTGAGTATGTGCTGTGCTTATCATAATGTACTCTCATAGTAAACAACTCTGCAATTTCAGTCTTTCCAATACTCCTCATTGGTTTGTCATCTAGACACAACACTGCTCTCTTGCCACAGATTGTCATTGCTCTGTTCTTTATTGGGTGCCCTATGCTCCCTACTTAGACATACTAACTGTCCCCACCTGCCAATCCCTGCATTAGAACACTGTAGAAAATAAAATGCACTGATTTGTTTAGAGAAATCTTTCACTCTAAAGGCATATTTACTATCTATTCTCTCTTTGCTTACAAAGTTATCTCACTAGTAGTAGATAAGCTGGAATACAGACTTAAAAAGAGTGAAATTCACACCTCTCCACACAAATCAGAAATGACATGCTTAGAATATCAACTAATAAAACGATAAAAATAACAACCCCTATATTATTGACTCAATCCTTTGCAATAAAATACTGTCAGCAATTAAAATTACAGCAGACAAAATCTTAAAGAAAACACTAAAGGAATTTATAAGTGCCTATACACATTAAAAGAAATATTGCTACCGTTGTACATAGCACAGATAAAGTTAATAAAACTGATGAAAACTGCATGAATTGTAACTTATGGTTTTGTAATTGTATATTTATAATTTTGTAATTGTTCATCTATAGTTCTGTAATTTTAACGTATTATTTTGAAACAGTATATTTATAATTTTGTATTTAACAACAGTACTCTATTGTTGACCATGCCGGATGGCTGTATTAGCTCCATTGACAATAATAAAGAAGTTGAAACATTATTGAACAGTTCTGCGAGAGGCTATTGTGATTCTGTGTATTAAATGATCATTGTCACAATGACCAGTCAAGTAAATTTTGTTTTGTAGAAGGTGCAGCAAAACAAAAAAGATTCAAATCCTGTTCGTTCCTTTTTATATGATTTCTTAAGCAGTGAACTTCAGGATCAAAACAATATTGATATTGTTATACGTCTAATTGCTACTGGGGCAAAATAATATAAGTATGTTGAAGTTTCAAAATAAAAAAAAACTAACCATACAACTTGTGTTTCCAGTTAGGGGACATTCATAGAGCCAGTACAACCTAAACTTTGGTCTGTATGGAAAAATTGTAAAAGATGTTGAAAACATTGAAAATGTACAACAATATATTACAATGCATCAGAGCTGCACAAAGAATCCAGCAGCCTTTGGAGTGGTAGAAGGCGTTACCATTATTGAGGACTGGGCATCAGCTTTATCACATACTATGACAAGAAACCCAAAGGAAAGACACAAGTTAGAATGCAAAACTATGTAATTTTTTATTACAACAGGAACTCATTTCCAGTCTCATCTTATGCAGGAACATTCATTCCTTATCAAATAAAAATAGAGGATATAAATTGCCAATGCTGAAGATTGAAATAGTGATGAAGATGTCACATCCTAGGCTTACAGATACCAAGAAGAGAGATATTTTTGCACTACTCAAGTTCCTAAGAGAAGAAAATGCAGAAATGCTAAAGATGATTGTTCATGCATCTGTGAAAGAAAATGAATACTCAGAAAGTGAAAAAAAAATTATCGTTAATAACCATGCAAAGACTAGTGGAAGTCACTGTGCTATTTATTTTACATGTAATGTTAACACTTGTGAACGATATTGTTACTAAAGATTTTAAAGGGGAATGTTGTGTGTTTTATTCATTATGTAAAATGACATAAGGAATAACTTGACAATATCATATTACTTTGCAAATTAAATATATAGTTTTTGTTGCATTATGGTCTGACAAGGGAACATTAATAAATGTTAAGAAAACTTGAATTCAATTTATACATCATTCAAAAGAGCACACTGAAATATGTAAAACCTTCAAATATTACATCCTAATGTGCATATAGATAAGGTTACAGTGCAGTAAATATTAGGAGGGGGGGGGTTGTCCGTGTGCAATCAGAGTGAAATTATCTTGAATTGCTGGTGCATGTAATGAGAGTGAAAGCACTCAAGTAAACATTTAAATACAATATGTATGAGTATGCACTGATTGAACAATTACATACTCACCAGTAATATGGCAGCCCTGTTTAATCCCCTTTAACATGTTTAATCTTCTCTGAATGACAATGGAAATAAAATGTGTGTGAAACACAGTAGCTTCTCGTGCCAGCTACATTTGAGTAAAGAAATCTGATTGCAATTATTACTATCCTGCATAAGGAATTCTCGGGTCATTTCCTTTCCTAATAACAATAATCTGTGCTGTTTTCAAAAGTTTCATTTGTACTAATCAGACCTGCTAATTTCCATCCATATGTATGTGACAAACGGAAGCACCATGAACATTCTTGATTGTGGATCAGTGGCATGTGTTTGAGAACATCATTACTCTGTTGCAAATTCACCTGAATATTATTTAGCAGAACAAAATCACATATGTTGGCCCATTGTTTTGAACATTTGGAAAAAATGTGTGTTTAACAGTTGTAATGCAGTAGTTATTTTTGCTGGAAGTATTTGTACCTTTAACTTTTCATTTTCATACTTATTTAATGAAAGTAATTCATGTATTAGATTATCATCTTAATGAGGTATCCAGGAATCCAACAGTAAACAGATGGACCAGTGTGAGGTAAAAATGGCAGCTCAGGAAGTATATAGAAAAGATATATCATTTTTCCAGATTTCAACCACTGCACAGTTAAATTAGTCTTTAAACATGCCCTGTTGGACAGCTTGACTTGTTAGCATTGACTTCTGCAGCACGATAAATGGACAAGGAAGAATACATCCCATGCATGATACATTTGGCATAATTGTGAATGAATGTGTGTGTGTGCACTTTGTGATTGGATAACACCATAGACTATCTCCTTACTACAGCAATCATGTGTCTTCCCGAATGCATTTCTTTGTTGATGCCAAAGATTGATCTGCATTATACATATCAGCAACATAGTGCTCTATAAGCAACATTCTCTTCTCTCCAGAAATGCAGTATGCTAGTAGTTTCATCTCCTTTTGTTGTGACAAACTGAGTAATTTTCTGTGTTCCTATGTGAAAATGTTGCTTGAAATCATCCCATAGCCATCCCAACCGTGGCCTGGAATACAGTATTTACAGGAAACTTACACATACAGATCGATATTTACATAAAACCTCCAACCATCACCCTAGGCAGAAACAAAGTATAATAAAAACACTCACAGAATGAGCATCCTGGTTCTGCAACAAGAAATACTTAAAGGAAGAACTCAATCATCTAAACTCAGCATTCCAGTCCAATGGATACAAACAAAAAGAAATCTGGCGTGCAATTCATCCCAGGCGACCAACAACAAAAAAGGAAGAACGCGGCAAAGTAGCAGCAGCCTTTTTCCCCTACATCAGGAACATCTCCGACCGGATAGGCAAGCTTCTGCACTCACATGGAGTTGATACTGTCTACAGACCGACAAACAAGATCAAAGACCTACTGAGATCGGCCAAAGACAAACGCCACCCACACACATCTGCAGGTGTATATAAAGTTCCTTGTAGTTGCAGCAAAGTATACATAGGTACTACCATGCGCAGTGTGGCCACCAGATTAAAAGAACATGAGCGTCACACCAGATTGGGACACACGGATAAATCGTCTGTGGCAGAGCACACCTTATTATTCGGCCATGATGTCAACCTTAAAGAAACCAGAGTCCTGTCTTCTACAGTTAACTACTATGCCCAACTACAAAGGGAAGCCATAGAAATCTACAAGCACAAAGAAACTTTAATCGCAAGGAAGAAATACTTCTTGTACATAAAGCATGGATACCTGTCTTAGATAAACTTTCAGACACACACAACAGTTGTAATAAAACCCTGCCTACAACTAGTCAATCACTACTGTAACCAGCGCAACAATGTCCCCCCACACCCCCACCCATATAAATAACTCTAACGGACGATAACGATCTTTACTTCCACTGTTTCTCTGCTTCCACATTCAAACTCTGACCAGTGCAGACAGCGGATCGTGTTACCCTGATGATGCCAAGTGCAGTACTTGGCGAAACGTTGGTATCTACAATGCCTTCTAGACTACAGGCTACAAACCTGGAAGAACTAAACATTTCTAACAGTCAATTGAGTTAGTGGTTAGAGCAGCTGTGCAGGAAGCGGAAGATCCGTGGTTCAAATCCTGGCTATGGCATTGAATTTTTCAGTCCTGATTCTGCATCTCAAAACAAAAATTTGGCATTCATAGAAACCCTTCTCATAGAAAGCTATATCAAGGAAACCAACCTTAACCCAAAGTCACATCAACGTGCTACAGTGCTGTTAGTTTAAGAATCGCCGCTATTGACAAATGCCACGCTCCCGCAAGTCACCACCCACTCACCGATAGATGGGACTTTACATGCCGGAAGAAACTGGCACGCACTTTTCATGCATTTGCTTTGACCTTGGCACGCAGTAGTGGCACAACTTATCAGATGGTTGCATGTGTTGTTTGTATGATGGTGAAATATTCAGTAAGTGAATGTGCATATATAGTGAAAAGCTATTTTCGCTGGTTTTGCAAACCGATTTCTTTTTCAGAAAATAGCTTTTTACTATATATGCACATTCACTTACTGAATATTTCACCACCATGCAAGCAACACGTCCAACCATCTGATAAGTTGTGCCACTACTGCGTGCCAAGGTCAAAACTAACTGACGCATGAAAAGTGTACGCCAGTTTCTTCCGGCATGTAAAGTCCCGTCTATCGGCGAGCGGGCGGTGACTTGCGGGAGTGCGGCATTTGTCACTAGCGCCGATTCTTAAACTGACAGCACTGTATATTCCACAGGTTAATAAACACACCCTTGACAGATGAAGAAATTAAAAAAAGAACACCTGCACATCAAGACAGTAGCAACAAAACATGGATTCAAAACAGATTTAGTGGACAGACTCATAAGAAAATACAAAAGGTAAAATCAGATAAAAGACATCACAACACTGAACAACGGATCCAAACCTCAACCCACATACAGCCAATTCACATTCCACCCAAAGATGCACAACAAATTCCAGCAGCTGTTCCAGGAGCATAAAATTAAACTAGCCTCATATGACAAATTCAATCTGAGAAACCTCCTAACCCATCCATTAAAAGGCAGAAAAGGCAGTATCAAATAAAAAGCGAACATCGTCCAAAAAGGTACATTGGACAAACTAAAAGAAACGTGGAAACATAACTGAAGGAACACATCAGGATCATAAAACTTAAATTGACAAATCAGCCATAGCCCATCATTTCTGGTCAACTCAGTACACCATAAAATATATCAAGTTACTAAAACATGTATAAACTACGGCTGAACTGATAATTCAGGGAAAAAATACCCATAAAGAAGAAATTTTTGTCTAGCCATGAATTTTGAAATATCACAAGCAGGTGACATCCTGAAGTTCACATCCAGCAACCCAGATAGCAGCACAATCACAGCCACAACATATTCTTCCTCTTCAAATGCCAGTCGAGAAACCATGGATAATGAAGACAATGATCTTCGAAATGTATCTGGATAAAAAGCAAGTTAAGTGAAACTAAAGTGTCTATAGACTCACTCAAATACTTCTACAAATCACTTGAAAAGTTTCAGTGTTTATATCGCTTTGTATATGTTAAGTGGAAGTGGGGAAATGTCTGTTTTGGCTTCTGCTTCTTTGTGCTCAACCATGTGTCTATAATCTTGTTTTCTTCCATTGACCACTCTACTGTTTTTCCAATCTATGTGGACTTTCTGATGTTGATTCCTGTTTTAACAAAGGTGAAGTAAATTCTTTGATGGAGATTAATATTCATCAGGCATTAACACAGTCTCATATACTGGTTGTATTCATTAATATCAAAAGTCTTCATGTATATTATTTCTGTATCAGATTGTAATATATTTAGTAAATACTGAAATATTGTCAGTTCTTTTTCGGTAAAACAGAGAGCCGGAAATTCTTTTGTTTAAAGTGATTATATATATAATGCATTCACTGTTTAGGGGGTTCATTTTTATAGGCAGAACCTTGCTGCAGAACAATCCATACAGAACTCATGGTGCCAGGTTCACTGCTACATATGTAGGTAGACATGATAGTATTTAATGGAATTAATGTTCTTCCACACAATAGCCATGTATAGGACAGGATTGGAAAGGGTAGAGTGAAACTAAAAAATTCAATGCCGTGACTGGGATCAGAACCATGGATCTACCAGTTACCGTCCGGCTGCTCTAACCACTAAGCTATTATGGCCGACATGACACTAAATTCTCCACCTCTCGCATTTTTCCCAGTAAACCACACAAGATCTCAATTTATATGAGATAACATACCTTAGTAGCAGCTTACAATATTGTAAGTACTTAAGTCCTGGGCTCCTAATTTAAGCAACTATTGTTGTTAGCTAATGCTGGATTTCTGGCAATGAAGTCATTAATCCTCTTGCTCTCCAATATTTTTCACTGATGGATGGGGCACTAGAAGTGGCCGGGCATATTTGAAGGTGGTCTCGATCCATTTCCTCTTGCAGATCACATAGAGGACAGAGTGGTGAAGAATATATCCCAATTCTGTTTAAATGTTTTGCCAGACAATCATGTCCTGTAATCAACCTGAAGGTTGCAACTGCTGTTTTTCGAGGATACTCACGAATTACTGTTTGAATGTTTGGTAGTTCCCATTGTTTATTCTTTGATTTTTCATAGTAATATTTTGCAATAATTTTTTTGAATTCAGAGTGGACTAATCTTTTAGCTGCATAAAATGGTAGATTAACTATAGATTTTTTTACACCGCTGGTACCCTTTTTTGCAAGAAAATCAGCTTTCTCATGACCACTTAGTCCACAGTGAGCTGGTATCCATTGGAGGACTAGGTGTTTTTGAAGTGCTGTTAGATGGGTAAGGATTTTCCAACATTCTATAATTGTTTGGTTTTTTGGTGACAACTTGGAAGTAATTGCTATAATTGCTGCCCTGGAATCTGAGAATAACTGCTTGCTGAAAATGTGAAATTCTGTACAAAAGATTTTGTAGGGCCATTTGAATTGCTTCAATTTCTCCATCAAAGTTAGTAGTTCCATAACTTAAAGATTTGTAATAGGAAAAGAGGTGACATGTGACTCCAGTACCTGCTCCATCTTGATTTGATATCAATGATCCATCAGTATAAATATGGAGCCATTCATGTTCTGGAAATCTAGTATGGATTGTCTCTAATGCCAATAATTTTAGAACACTAGTTGGAGTATCACTTTTCTTAACTTCTTCTGTCAGGTGTAAATAATATGTGATGTCTAATGTATGTGTCGGATTGACTTTAGATATGCAGTTTTCCTTTGAATTAGGAAGGTGTACATTCTTCTTGATATCTTGAATTTTGGAAAGAAAGCTCTCCTGAGTCTTTAGTGTATGTGTAAAATTTCTCTTGTGCCATGTATTGAATGGTAGTCTGATCAACTTTTCGTGTTGAATAAGAGCCGCTTTTTCTATTTCATATTCAATGGGGTATTGGTTGGTTAGTATTTCCATAGTTGCTATTTGTGTGGTTTTGATAGCACCTGTAATTAATCTCAGACTTGAAAGTTTTTTTTTGTTTTTTTGTTTTTTTTTCTCCTGTGTGTGCGTGCGTGCGTGTGTTTGCTGTTACAAGAACATCGCTGCAGTAAGTAAATAATGGCTTTATACATACATTGCATGTTGTGTTAAGAGTTGCTCTGGAACATCCCCACTTCATTCCTGTTAGACGTTTTAACAGTGAAAGGCACCTCTCTGCTCTTTGTATTACATTTTCCATTTGTTTGGTCCATGTAAGTCTGGTATCAAATGTAACTCCTAAATACTTTGCTTCCTTTGTTTCTGGTAATTGTTGACCCTCAAAATTTAGTTTTATTTTTAGTGGTTTTTTCTTAGTGAAAAGATTTGGTAGTTTGATTTTGTTGTATTAACAGTTATCTGAATCTCAGATCTACCAGTTATTGTCCAGCTGCTTTAACCACTAAGCTATCATGGCCAACATGCTGACATGACACTAAATTACATCCGTGGTTCAGATCCCGGTCATGGCATTGAACTTTTCAGTCTCATTCCACCCTTTCCAATCCTGTCCTACACATGGCTATTGTGAGGAAGAACATTAATTACATTGGTTGATCTTATAGTTGGTTAAACTAGAAACCCAGGACTTAAGTACTTAAAATATTGTAAGTCGCCATTAAGGTATGTTATCTCATAAATTGAGATCTCCTTGTGTGATTTACTGGGAAAAATGCTAGTGAGTTGTAGAATTTAGTGTCGTGTCGGCATGTTGGCCATGATAGCTTAGTGGTTAGAGCACCCAGACGGTAACTGGTAGATCCATGGTTCAGATCTAGGTCATGGCATTGAATTTTTCAGTCTCGCTCTACCATGATAGTATTTAATATTTTAGGTTTTTACATATTTCTGTGTCCTCTTTTGAATGGCGTATAAATCGGTTTAGAGTTTTCTTAACATTGATATAGTTCCCCTGTGAGAACTCTACTTTTAATTTTAACAACCTTTTTAAAGTAAAATATAGAAAATTTAGTTGTACTTGTTTATGTTATACAGTGGTCAATGGGAAAACAACTTACGTTGGGTGCTATATATTGTGACAAATGGCAGTTCACAGTTCACGACCTTGCAACTTACAGCTGTTCTGTTGTATCAGCCTTAACACAGATAAGTACTACACAACTATTCACAGCTTTCTCTTACAGCCATCTACATTTGACCCAATACACTAACTCACTATCTGTGCTGACTCGCTCACATAGCTGAGGATTAGGTACTGACAATTTTTAAGGAAATAAATGTTTCATGAAGCTGCTTGTAACAAGATCACACTCAAACCTTCTTAAACTGTCTGGAAATTGTCTGTTCTTAACCATCAGTCTCACGTCTAGCAACATAGTGGCGTGAGGTAGCTGACCTTCAGCCTCCTTTGATGTGCGGCCAGCACCACACTTCTCCCCCTTAAGAGCTGGTCATCCCAACTGGCAGCATTATAGTTAGCCAGACATATCATCAGCATGTTCTCTTGGAGCAGCCTCTGGATGCAGTCAACAATTGATTCTCTTCACCACATGGTATGGTCCCTGCCATGGTTGCTGCAGTTTGGGGCAGCACCCCTTAGTCTGGATGGGGCGATACATCCACACCAGATCACCATGCTGGAACTCTAGGCGGTTGGCTTGCTGGTTGTACCAGGTCTTCATCCAGTCGGTCACTACCTGTATGTGCTGACGGGCCATCTCATGTACATCATGGAGGTGGTCCACAAGGTTCTCCACTTAGTCACTGCTAGCTGTCCTGACCCAGGGAGACTCCCAAACATCAGGTCACACAGAAGGTGCAACTCTCTGCCAAAGAACTGGCTAAACTAGCTGGCGTGATCTTAATTGTGTTCATAGGTAGATGAATGATAGGCCAGCAAGAACAGGCACCCTGACTGGTTGGTCACGACCTTCCTCAGATGATCTTCGATATATTGGTTTAAGGGCGTTCATCTACTTGGTCATCAGCAAGATGTTCTTTGAGGGTCTTAATGTACCGCTCAACCATGCTGTCCAACTGTGAGTGGAGAGGCATCCTGCGTACTCAAAGTCACCCTAGCGTTTCTCTCATCGGATTGGACTTGAAGTTTCTGCCCTGATCGCTGTGTAGTTCCAGAGGCATTCCAAAGTGGCAGAACAATTTTATTCTTCCACAAGCCAGTCTGCACCCATCTTGGTTAGGGACCGCCTACACTTCTGGTCACTAGATAATAGTCCATGGCCACCATCAGATATCTTTTGCCCTGTCAGGGACAGGGAATGGTCCTGCTTTTTCAAATGGTGCCCCCACTTTATACTGCTGCATGCCACGCACACATGACGCTGGCAGCACCACCTCTCAGCATCTTCTCACAGCCTCAACCTGTAGTACCTATGTCACAGCTTGTCAATCGTATGGTTTAATCCAAGATGCCCTCCAGAGAAACCTAAATGCAGCTCCTCCAGGACATCCATAACCTTACTCCGAGGAAGCACCAGCTGCTCCCTCTGGGTATTTCCATCAGATGACTCCCAGATCTGGTACAATACACTGTCCTTGATCCTCAGTGAGTCCCATTGTGTCCAGTAGGACTTAATACTTGCTGATCCTGGGTGCAATATTCGCCTAGCTTGGCTTAGTTCTTTCTTCCACTTGGAGGAGTGGCCCAAAGTGAGCGTCTGCCAGCTGCTCCTCCTCAGGTTTGCACTATCCCAACCATCCCCTGGCACTGCCAAAACCACACATACACCTGAGGCATGCTCCTTCCCCTCCATCCTCTGAGTTCCAGAATTCATTTCTTTCTTCACGCGCGCGCGCACACACACACACACACACACACACACACACACACACACACACACACACACACACATACATACACACACTCTCTCTCTCTCCTTCACTAGAAATCGGTAATAATTTTATAGAAATATTGGTCAATGAAATAAAGGAAGATAGAATAGACCTGCTTAAACTATTAAAAGCAAAAAGGCACCTGGAAATAATTTGTAAAGGAACAATGCACTAATGGAGATAAAGTGAAAGTGTTACGATAGCACTTTTATTTTTCATAAAAAGAATTTAAGGGGTACTCTCACTTATGACTTGGCAGAATTTTGCCAGACTTGCCCATATATTTAGAACAAGGCTGAAATTGCGCACGTGTGCATAATGTTATAGTTAATGGTAAAATTTCGTTTATATCCCAACTAAGATGTGTTGATTGAATAAAAGCTGCTAACTTATTATTCAAGACCTGTGAAGCATTAAGATCAGAAGAAACTACAGTTCAAAAGTATTGGAAAGCACGAATGCTAATGGCTTCATTGGCAGATGCAAGGCACTAGAAAACAACAACTTATTATTCAAATAAATCTTCTTTCCCATTCCCAGGGCCCGGGAAAGCTTCTCATAATTTGTGAACACCCCCATTTGAATACATGTATTTCAAATTCCTCATTCTGGTTATCGTTACCATTGCCGATGGTAGTGAACCAACCTTCACATTCTTATGAACGTTTTTGGATGAAGCAATGTGTAAGTTTAAAAATGCAGCATTTTTTCCTTAAGTGTAGGTTCATAACATATCGTCATTACAAATCGGCACTTACCGCACTCATACCCAAGGCATTAAGTGTAGATTTGTCACCAAGGTCATATAACCTGATATCATTAGTGTATATATTTGCAAAAGAATTGTGACAGACTTTTTATTTTCAATAATGTGAAACAAAGTCTTGTCAGTTTGTAATGATAGAAGAGCAGATGGTTCTAAAAATTAGGGGTGTTTTAAGTTTTGTGTTAGAAATTTCTCATAGATTGTAAGCTGAAAATAATCTGAACAGGGATAGTAATAAAGGGCTTTGGAATAAAATTGTTCCTGGTTTCAGTGTTTTACTCCAAGCAGCAACTTGCACAACCTGCTGTCCTTGAAGTGGCTTTCATGGCAGCATCATTCTCTGCATTAATATCACTTCTTTCGCTAAAATGAACAGGCAGCTCACTCTATAGTGATGAATTTTTGTGCAAAAGTGTTATTTTAGTTATCGATCAACATCCATGTTTCTGCAGAATGTATGCTGAATTTCCCTGGTGAGGTACCTCCTTCCAAAACCATGATTCACAAGCTTGTAAAAAAATTATTCTACTGGTTCAGTGCGAAGTAAACTATGACTGTAAACATAGTTTAATAGAGGAAAAATTAGATAGTGTGTGTTATTCTTGAATCACCTCCAAAATTAGCACAAGAATTTGGGGTTTCTGTGGCATCTCCATACACAGCAACAAAGTTGTTTAAACTAAAACCTCAAAAGTGAATGGATGCACATTGTTTAAAACAGGGTGATTCAGTAACAAATTTGTTATTGCGAATGGTTTCGTTTGTCAGTGAATGAAGATGTAATTGACCAACACGTCTGCTCTTTTCTGACAAGGCATGGTTCCACCTAAATGGTTGTACAAACATGCACATCAGTAGGTACTGGAATTCAAAATCCACAGTGTATACAAGAAGTCCCTCACGCGTGTTGTTGGTGCAAGACACACAATTTGACCTATTTTTATAAGCAGACAAATTCAGGGAGGTACAAATGTATTTTGATTCCATTTTTTCAACATCTCATGGAAGAAGAGAAATCAAATTGGTGGTTTCAACAAGATTCAACCAATGCCCATACAGCAGAAGAGTTTATCAATAAAATTAAGGAAATATTTAAAGATGGATAGTGCTGGTGTATGACTCTGGTTTGCCAGATCTAAGTGATTTTTACTCGTACTAATGGGGTAGCACAAAGAACAAAGTGTTCAAGACAAAATCTTGCACTTCGGAACTAATGGAAAACATTAGGAATAAAAAGAGAAACCTTAGTCATGTCAACCAGAATACATTTTTCCAATACTATACCTGTTCATTTAAGTGAGGACAACATTCATATCATCTTTTGCAGGGTAAAATTTTTTGCACCTAACAAGGACCCTATCAGTATGCTCAGATTGCAAACACCTTGAAAGCTTTATTGTGTCATCTTTATCCTATAAGAGGCTCATGTTCCAAACAAGAGCTGCTGTTTTCAACCCTGAGTATCCGAAAATGAGTTGCAAATATTTTGGAACATGTAGGAAATATAGCATAGCACTGTAGAGAAGGGAGTGGACAACCCTGCTGGACACCAATTGTCTCCCTCGTGTGCATAACAGTAAGAAGATAGCACAGGCTTTGCTTGTGCGTTTTGTTTGCCATGGATATATGTGATATTATTGTGGGTTCGGCTACCTTGTGTTTCTTCAAGGATTGAAACATGAATCCTGTTACTGTGCTAGAGTTTGCATTGCGTCATTTTCAAGAGCACAGTTTTTCTTTGAGAGTAATAAGTTCGGAAGAAATTACAATTAGCCAACATATTAATTTGCTAGAAATAAATCCTACAGGTTTCTGTGTTATTCCGGAAACAACTCTAGACATAGACATAGACATAGTAGGAGATGTGACAGTTGTGACAATTCTTCTTCATTCTCACAATCACCGTGTAACATTCACCCTCCAATCACAACTGGTATAACAGAACCAGGTTCGAATCCCATTTTGGAATCTAGTGACTAACAATACCGACCAGTCTCCGAAGTCCATTAGTTATATAAACTTAGGCTTTCACGGCCGGCATCTTGACTATTGGAAATGTTTAGTTCTTCCTGGCTTGTAGGCCGTGGTCTAGAAGGCATTGTAGATACCAACGTTTTGCCAAGGACTGCGCTTGGCATCATCAAGATCTGCTGTCTGCACTGGCCAGAGTTTGAATGTGGAAGCAGAGAAAGAGTGGAAACGAAGACCGTTAACGTCCATTGGGATTATTTATTAATCTTTCTCTGCTTCCACATTCAAACTCTGGCCAGTGCAGACAGCAGATCATGTTTCCCTGATGATGCCAAGCACAATACTTGGTGAAACGTTGGTAACTACAATACCTTCTAGACCACGGCCTACAAGTCCGGAAGAACTAAACATTTCCAATAGTCCATTAGTTATGTTTGCCATCCACAGAAAAAAGAGAAAGAAAACATTAGCATCGAGTATAAAAGAGACGCTGTATCTTCCTGGTCAAATGAAGGTGGGAAGAAATGTCATTGACCAATATACATAGCAGATTTTGTTTGGTGACGTCAGCAAGGTAACTATATACGTGGGAGAAACAATTGTAAACCGCGCTGTTAACTCTTATTGAGCATAAAAAATATTTGTATGGTAAACTATTTGCACACTTTGTAGAAGCAAGGAGAGCAAAGAAAAACTTAACCAATGAAGATTTAAAGCTCTTGGCTTTGTAAATTTCAAAAAACTGTTTATTTGAAGAGTAAATTTTAGATCATCTTCTGCTTGGGTCTCTCGCTTTAAAAAAAAAAATCCCATAAAATTAAAAGCAGGGAGATAAAATTCATTTCACGAGCATTCATAAAATAGGAAAAGAAAAAAGACAAAGTAGCAGAAAGGTTTTTGAAAACTAGCGAGAGAGCGACTGTCAAAGTATACCCCTTCCTGTGTTTGTAATACCAATCAAAGTAGTTTCGAGTGCAAAGTGAGAGTAAAAAGGACATTATCTTTCGTTGGCAAGAAACATGCACAAACAGTTGCATAATCGATTAGTGCGCTGAGCCATTCGTCCACTATTAGTATGGACGGGTCTATTTTTCCTAAATTATATCCAAGATTACTAGCAGTTTCGGGCCTAAATTTTCAAGGCATACTTAGGGCCAAAAATATAATTGTGAAGGCAACGAAATGGGGGCAAAAAAATGGAAAAATCATTGAATTTCTACAGGTTCCTCCTGGAACCACAGGGAAACTTCAACCTTTGGATAAGTTTTTCTTCCTTCAGTGGAAATTTCATTGCCATCTAACTGAAATTTTGATATCTAATAAGAACATTCACTTCCAGTTTTTCAGCAAGACAATTTTTTTAAAATGCAGTAATTTATTGATAACCAAATGTCATCTTTGCGGTTCTGGGACATGGTTAAATATTTATGGTTTACAATCAGATATACAATGGAATGCTCCTCCGAGTTCATTGTACCTGCTAAATTCTGTCTCCAAACAAGTGTGAGAATATGTGAAGAATAGTACAAAAATGACATGATTATTTGTTGTGCCTGGTGCCAAGCAAGCTTGTGTTTTAATCATTGCATCAACACTAGTCACTTCTGCTTTGCCTTCGGCCCTGTGAAATACTAGTCCAGCGGTCATCTCTGTCCATTTGCAATGTGGTCGTGCAGGTAAGGGATGTCCAAATCCTCATGATCCATTGCTTTGACCCAACATATTCTAGGTTCAATTTTGGGTGCTTCAGGTTGAAAACAGCAGCTAGTTTTTGGAACATGAGCTTCTTATAGCACAAGAATGACAGTGTGAAACTTTTGAGGTGTTTGCAAAGTGAGCTTATTGATAGGTTCCTTGTAAGAAGCAGAGCTTAGTTATCAGAAAAGCTGGCTCCTACCTATCCAGCTGTCTGCAGTAAAACATTGCACAAGCTACAAACTAAGAATTTGTTTACTTTTAGTTTGTAAACATTCTATTCTCTGTCATAAGCAGCTTTATTGCAAATTTACTGGCTTATATACTTAAATATACTGGCAAGATACAGTAATAAAATTAAGTGATCTGTTTTTCATCCATAAAGAATTTTAAACTGAGTAATTCCTGACTGCAGTCTAATCATGAAACTAATGTCATGTTGGACTGTGACTGCACTATAGAAGCTTGGTATCCAAGAATTTTTTCCTTCTAATTTTAAATGTACAGCCATGAAAAAAGTGATTGAGCGCACTCTGAGAGCAGAAAATTTCTAAGTCCCGCTTCGTATCGCAGCGCAGTTTACACTGGTCGGTATTTGCAATATGCAGTTAAACCGAGCTAATAGTCTCAGCAGCATATGTTATATTGTCTGTCGAACACATATGTAGACTGTCTCTTGAATCGTGTCTTAATTTGTATTGCTTCCTAATAAAGAAAGAGGGGTGATGCGAGAGCTAGTGCCCTACTTCCCATTCTTCGTTAGCCAATTTGTTAACAAACCCAAACATGTTTCTGCCTGATGCTATGCATTGGTAGTTCTACATATAGGAGCAGTGATATCCAATCAACCGAAACAACCAATAATATGTTTCATAAGGCATGAAGTACCCTGAATACGATAAATTGGTCATGTTGCTACAAAAAACGTGGTCGGCGTATGTATGGATGTGCCAGTAGACATTCTGAGCCTCAAGCAAATACAGCTGAGAACTGGTGAACTTAAGTTCAAACCTTGGCAACAGAATGTACTTTTTTTCCACCCTTTATTTTGTTTCCTCTATTTTCATGTTCTACTTCGTATTTTTAATTTAAAGTAATATAGATTTTACGCAATATTAGTTATGAATTGAGTATTAGATATATGTATGTAGGTATCTATGTGATAGCCAACTCTTTCAACTACTGGTGAGAAGCTTGATTCTTGTATAATTGTGTTTGTTTCTGTGTCGGTCACGCTTATGTTTAGTTGCATTCAGCACCAAAAGCGGTCCTCAATCACTACGTAGCCTACAGTGACGCATTCATTGATACTTTAGCCATGGCAGAGGGCATTGATAAATGTTCTGCTGTTCTCACCCTGGTTTCACAGGGCTATTCGGAACGTGTTCATGAAAAGCAGAAGAGGGAAATCAATTCTGAAATTGTAGAACATGTTCTATTCCCATCTGCCCGAGAGTGTTATCCTGAAGGAATTATTGCATTCCAACAGAATAATAATTCTGTCCACAAGGCGAGCATGGTCCAAAAGTGGTTTTCGTAGCAGAGGGTTACCTTGGAACAGATACCATGGCCTCCAAAGTCAGCAGATCTCAACCCAATTAAACACGTTTGGGCGAAAGTAAAGCAGAGGCTCTCTTGAGGTCCCAGATTAAATAATGCTACACAACTCTGGTGTGCCATTACAGACACTTGGGAGTCATTAGCAGAAGATGCTAATTATTTTAAAACATTGGTGGATTCCATGCCCCAAAGATTGAGGGCAGTGATAGCAAATAATGTCGACCACACTATCAGATTTTTTTTTTTTTCCGCTTGTTTTGTTGGCATTTTGTTAGGTTTGAAAGCTACTGGAGATAAGGTTGCCATATTTTTCTTTATTTTCTAGTTTGCGAGAACAGCAGATATTGGTCTGGGTGGCTCAGTTGGGTAGACGCTGGCCTACCGATCCCAAGGTTGTGGGTTCAAATCCGGCCCAGACCAATGGTTTTTAAGTGTGCTTAAAAACGACAGCTCCATGTCAGTAGATTTACTGGCATGTAAAAGAACTCTTGAGGGACAAAATTCCCCACACTGGAGACACTGATGTGATCTTAGCAATTGACAGCGTTGTTAAACAACAAAATAATTTTAAGCAGTTAAAGATTTCACAGAACGTAATCTACGTCGATATAAAGGGTGTTAATATGAAATAAAAATTAAAAAACTACCTGGGTCCGTGGACTCTAACCTCCATCCCGCATAGCATACTGAGTTTCAAGTGCAGAATGTTGGCACCGAGCCGTTTCTACCATGGAGAACCTTTTCTCGTATATAGAGAACTCTAACCAAGAATTCAACCATCAGGGTTTGACTTGGGTATATTGTGAGCGTTTCTGTACATGTTGGTGAAGAACAGTTCTTTTGATTGTACCCTGGTTGCTATTTTATGTTATGAAGTAGTAAACTGTGTCTTACCTCGCTGTGTACAAATCTGCTTTGTAGCATAGTGCATGCAACATGTGTGAAACATGCTCTGGTTACTTTGTGTACTTCCGTGAGGCCAAAGCGACACTTAGAAAATTTACAGTGCTCAATCTTTTTTTCCATGGCTATACCTACAAATTTGTTTAGGAGGGGATATATGGGTGGGCAATGTAATTTTATTTGGGCAAAGGCCTACTCAAGTCACCTCAGTGATGCTGCCCCTAAGTAATAGCTCATGCCCATTTTGTTACTTACAGATCTACACATGCAAGAGGTATACTCAATGGGTCTCCCTGCTACTCTAATAGAACTTTCATAGAGCTGATATTAGCAGAAATAGCTTTCAACTGTGCATCAGTTTTAGAAATCTAAATTTTATCAACTTGTTCTTATAACAGGGATCATATGCAATAGTCCAGGACATTTATATTAAATGGAAGTACACTCTGGTTGCAAGAAAGAATTAAAGGTTCAATTTTCTTACAAATATCACTTGTTTTTAATGAGAATGTGCCATTATGGCAGAAGCATAATATTGAAGATTTTGTCAAGTAGTTAACCAAATTTTCTAATGCAAGCTGTCAAATTTGGCAAACTTAAATACAATTCTCGCTTATTATGAGGGTCATTTCATAAATCCTGGCAACTATGGGATAGCATTCGATAATGCAAGAACAAGGGAAATCCACGCTGTGTATTGCACCATGAAAGCCATGTGCACCTCAATGCCAACCTAAAATAAGGATAGCAGACAGAATGTAATGGCACAGGTTGAAATGAAAAACACGCAACTCTGTCTAAATTTATTGTGCAAGAGTACAGATGGAACACACATCAATTAACATCCATGGCACAGTTTCAATGCACCAGCTGTCCTTCAAACTATCCACACAGCGTTGCCAATGATGTGGAAGGTATTGCCATCCAGTGTACCACTTATCAATATGCTGTTAGGATATCTGCTGTGCTTGCAAACCAGTATGGCAATGCCCTATACCCAAAACTTCTCGGAGGTCAGCATGACACTGAGTAGCATCCTGGCCACCGAGCACAGTAATTTTCACATATGGTAGCTGTTTCAATTTTTTGTAGCACAGCCAACCTCAGATTGAATGTTTTTGGCACTGGTAGTTAGTTATCCTTGCCTACAGCTTCACCTGTCGGTTCATTTGGTGCAGTTTGCCACAGGGTTTGCAGGCCCAAATGACCTAGCTTTCGGCAGGCCCTTAATTTTCACTCAATCACGCCATAGGGTTTTGAATGTATATAGAGGCAGTACAGTGTTGCCACATGTTCAAAAGATATCACATTGCTGCCAAGATTTATGGAATGCCCCTCATATATACAAGGGTTGCTCTCAAGATTTTGAGAATGGAGAGCAAGGGGTTGTGATAAGCCAGTGCAGGTTTTCCTAGCATTAGGTTGAAGTTCACATAGCAACACGACCAAGCCTGGGTATGCACAATTTACAGTGCCAGCATTTCTGTGCATGCATATACAGGTGTTGCTATGCTAGGATGGATCTCAAGTGCAAGCATTTTCATACTAAGATTTTCTATGACTTTATGAAGTCCGTTTGGAGGAGAGAGAATGCCTTGAAAGACTACAGTATCCATTTGGGGATCTTTGATCTTCAGAATCCACCATTTATCAATGATTTGCAAATTTTAGAGGAAGGGATTCCTTCGAAGATGAAGACCAAGCAGAACTTCAATCTACAGCAACAGTGGTTGTAAATGTGATGAAAGCAGATGCTCATTGTGGGAAGAGGTTCATTGCTATTTAGAAAGCACTAAATATGGGACTACCAGCAGTGAGAACAATCCTCAAAGATTGTTTCTACATCAGGAGACTCTGCAGTTGGATTCCCCATCGTCTTACTAATGAACAGAAAGCACATGTGCCTTGGTACCAAGAAATGATAGAAAAATTTGATGTTGGGAGTTCAAAAAACACATTTAACATAATAGGTGACAAAAGCTGGATTTGTCAGTATGATCCACATACTAACAATGGACACCTTTGACCTCAAACACTCGGAACCTCATGAAAACAGGCTTAGAATAACAATCATAAACAAAACAGTGGTCTGTGTCATTTCCATGCTAAACGTTGCATTCTACTTCAAGTGACATTTTAATAGAGAGAAACAAAGTACCAAGATATCAGTACCATAGGAGGGAAATTATTTGTAATTCAATGACGTATCATTACATTTTCAATCAACAGTGCCAAAAACCCTCTGCTTAAATTATTTATAATACCACAAAATACACATACTTCACATCTAATAGTGCTTACATTAGTCCTCAAAGTGCAGATGCGGAATTTTGATGAAGTGGTTAAAAGAAAGTGGAAGAGAACAATGTGCACACCTCATTAAAGCCACATTATCACATTCCCTATCACTTTCTCATTCACTCAGTCCAATATCAAAACCCACACTTATTATATTTGCAAATGATAATATGGGTATGTCAATGTCATAACATCATTTATCATATATTCCCATACACCATATCATCATGTGGCTTTAATGAGGCGTACACATTTCTCTCTTCCACTTTGTTTTAACCACTTCATCAAACTTCCGCATCTGCACTTTCAGGACTAATGTAAGCACTGTCAGATGTGTAGTATGTGTATTTTGCTGTATTATAAATAATTTAAACGCACATCCTGGGAATCTTAAATCTCTTCCCTTTCTCGTCGCAGTTCGGCCCAAAGGGTATGGACAGCTGTTTGGCGTATGTACCAGGCGCGGCTCCTCAGGGTAGGCAGGGTAGGCATTGCCTACCCTATCGTAATACATTAACAAATAATGTTTAACTATGATTCTGCATTTTATCATTTGAACCGTCATTTTCCCCTAAATTGCAGTTCAAGAAAAGTTTTCTCGGTTATAATAAATGACCAGCGCATGGTCAAATCCTTTAATCTCAATTCCGATTCATCAAAACCGCGCTGCGTGTTTGAAACGCGCGGCAGAAATGATAACGCATGGAACCTGGTTAGTGGAGTGCAGGCTAGCTTGGGCTAGCTTAACCTCTGCCTGCCCGGCCCCATTTCCTCAGTACGAGGCCCTTGAACAGGGATAAGGAAACATTCGGTCTGTATATGCACTCCGAGCATGCGTAGACGCGTCTGCCAGCAGTCCGAACACTTGCCTGCCCAAATCCGAATTTATGCGACATTTTCCGAACAGCCATACTCCACGAACGAAGATCTCAGAGATCTGAATCGTGTCATTATCACTCTGTGTAATACCAGTATGACCGACTTAATTAGTGAACTATTACAAATTTCGCTTTCGTGGCGCACTGACAATGAAAAGAGGAGTGTTTTAGCTATTTAACACAAAGCTGCAGTCAGACAATTTTTCAATTTCTTAATCTATTTTAGTAATGGGCGACGCGAAACGGGAGCAAGGGGGGTCACGACCGTTGGAAGTTGGACTTCGCCCCCTATATTTCGGATAAACGGGGTTTATTATTATTATTATTATTGTTGTTGTTGTTACTGTTACACTTTGCCTACCCTAAAATTTTGACTGCGAGCCGCCACTGGTATGTACGGCAAGTGTCGCTGGTCTTGCCGTACAGGGCTCCATCTACACCAGCGAGCAGGATATCGCCGACACCCTTGCACATTCTTTTGCCACTACTAGCCAAACTCAAAGCTACGATAGGGCGTTTTTACCTATTAAGGAATCTGCGGAGCGGATAAGCCTAAATTTTAACAGCGACTGTAGTGAACCGTACAACGCACCCTTTACCGTAGCGGAGCTAGCGCACTCTTTGTCTCTTGCAAAGGACTCCTCTCCTGGTTCAGATGACATCCACCGACAAATGCTGCTTCATCTTCCACCTTCGGCTTTGTCCTTCCTGCTGGGCATTTATAACCAACCGTATCTGGCGCGAGCAGGTCTCTCTGTCTTCATCCCTATCCCTCGACTGGGAAAAGACCGGACACGTCCCTCTAGTTGCCGCTCTATTTGCTTAACGAGTGTTGTTTGTAAGACCTTCGAACGGATGATTAATACTCGTTTAGTGTGGTGGCTAGATACGCAAAGCCTGCTGAACAATATTCAGTGCGGTTTTCGTCGCCATCGCTCTAGTGTTGACCATCTGACACGCATGGAGGCCTACATCCAAAATGCCTTTCTGCTGAAGCAGCATGTCGTGGGTGTCTTCTTTGATTTGGAGAAGGCCTACGACACCACCTGGCGCTACGGAATTCTCCGTACTCTGCATGGTTACCGTTTACGCGGTCATTTGGAGCTGTTTATTTTAAACTTTTTACGACTTCGCCAATTTCGTGTCCGCATTGGTAACACCCTGTCACAAGATAAGATCCAGGAGAATGGTGTGCCCCAGGGGTCGAACCTGAGTGTCACGCTTTTCGCCGTAGCAATTATCGGAATCACTGATGTTCGTAGCGGAATCCCCATGTCACTGTATGTTGACGACTTTGCAATCTACTACCGCTCTTATAATCTTGAGCACATTGAGCGTCAACTGCAACTGACCACATCTATCGCAGACTGGGCCCTTCGCACCGGCTTTCAGTTCTCACCTACGAAAACACAGTTTATCCACTTTCATCGCCTTCGCAATGTACACCCTCCTCCGGATCTTCATTTGCGTGATACACGTCTACCGTTTGTTCCGCACCTCAAGTTCCTTGGCCTTCACCTTGACAGTAAGCTGACGTGGGAACACCATATTTGCCAACTTCGTGCTTTCTGCGATCGGACTCTTCGGGTACTCCGTGTTTTATCTTGAGTATCTTGGAGCGGTGATCGTACAGTTATGTTACGCTTGTATCGGTCACTGGCGCGGTACAAGCTTGACTATGGTAGTTTTATTTATGGCGTCCGCCCCCTAAACTTCGCCTTTTAGACACTGTTCATCATGCTGGTATTCGTCTTGCTACTGGGCCATTCCGCACCAGTAGAGTCGATTGTATGCCGATTCTGGTGAACCTCCGCTGTCTGTCCGACGTTCTTACTTGCTTTGTTCTTACGTAGCACGTTTGACCGCTCATCCAGGCCATCCTTCTTTCCCGCCTGTTTTGCGTCCAAACCTCGCCCACCGTTATCTGCGTAAAACCATCATATCCCGTCCGAGTGGTATCAAATTTCGCGAACTGGTCACCGAACATGCCCCGAGCCTGCCTGCCGCAGAGCGACACTCTTTTGGCTGCTGACCTCCCTGGCAACTCCAGCGTGCACACTTCGACCCGGAGCTATCGGGCTATGCGAAGGTTACTACCCCTCCCTTGGTGTTGCGCCAACTCTTCACCGTACTTATGGACCGTTACCGGAATTACACTCTGGTATTCACCGACGGATCCCAGGTGGAGGGGTATTACGGGATGTAGTTTCGTGTACAGTGGCGAGGCTCACAAGTACCGACTTCCGGAAAACAGTTCAGATTTTACCGCCGAGTTGTTTGCGATCTTTTAATTTTTTGCTTTTTATCTACAGTTCAGTTCCTGGACGTTTTATCATCTGCTGCGACTCGCTGAGCGCTATTCAGGCGCTGCAACAGTTTATTGGTAACCCGGCATTAGTTCTTAAAATACATACTCTCGCATCTCAGTTGTTATCTCGCGGATTCTAGTTCATTTTTACCTGGTGCCCAGGTCAGGTATTCCCGGGAACGAGGAGGTGGATGCAAAATCTGCCTGTCGTCTCCCCGAGTTTTCCACCCGCACGCTGCCGCATGTGAATGTGTGGCATTACTTCCGCCGTCATCTATTTGCTGTCTGGCAGCAATTCAATCCTGGCAGACCTCTTGCAGGGATTCCAGGCGGGAAGAGGTGATCCTAAGCCACTTGAGGATAGGCCACACCAGAGCTACTCATGGGTACCTTCTACGTGGTGACCCGGAGCCTATCTGTGCTACGTGCTCTGTTAAACTGTCTGTAGCACATGTGCTTATTGATTGTCTGCGTTACGCTCGTGAGCGCCAGTCCCTTGGGCTGGGTCTTACACTGTGCACCGCTTTAGGCAACGACCCAGTAGCTGTAGCTACAGTACTGCGGTTTGTTGCAAATATTGATTTCAGGAAGCAGGTGTAAAGTGTATTTTACTTTGTTAGTGTTAGAATTTTAGACTTTTTTACTTGTTTTACCTTAACTTTTAAATAGTTTTATCAGCTCACGTTTTAGTAAGTTACGTTTTGCCAGGTTTTAATTTTTAGCTATTTTTACTCTCTCTTTAGTTCTTTTAACACCAATTTTTTAAAGTTATTTTAGCCCGTCACTTTTTAACTTTTAGGGGTGAAGTTTTATTAGCTGTTTCATTTTTTTTTGGACATCAGGCCCTAATGACCTAGTTGTCGACGGGCCCTTAAATATTACCACTCACTCACTGTTGATCTGGCCCTTTCATCTTTTTTTCGGTTCCTCAAAACAAAGTTAGCAATTTGTGGTCATTTATTTGAATCACATAAAATCACAGTAGCTGCATAAGAAGGATGTATTTGCACTCAATCCAAAGAAGAATGTTGTTCAGCATTTACAAAATGATTTGAATGGATGAGACATTGTATAGAGTTCAATTGAAAATACTATGAAAGGTTGCATAGTTTTAGCGCTTTATTGCATTAATTCTGAAAACTTTTAGTGACCTTGTTCCCAATAAATGGAAGAGTTTTTCTTTGTATATCTGCATTCACTTATTCAGTGTATTATACCATATCTTCAGGCTTTAATATTATGGTGTTTTAATCTGCCAGTTGCTAATAGGAAATAATATAAATGCTTTGTTTGCAGGCCAGTTGCATTGATTCCACTGCACCACCTGAGGCAGTGTTTGCTGCAGAAGTAAAGAAGATGCTAGCCGACAAATTAAAACCACAGGAACAGTTAACATTGGAACCCTATGAGAGGGACCATGCAGTGGTTGTGGGAATTTATAGGCCACCCCCAAAATCAGATGATTAGCAAGTGCTTAACTTTATAGTACTTCTACTGAACTGTTACTTTTAAAATTTGTAATATTGTGCAGAGAGAAAATATGCATATGTTCAACTACATTATATGCTATAACAATTTTTATGAAAAAATAAAATGACTTGTTTTCATTAAACAAATTTATAACAAAGGTTACAGTTGTAATTTCAGCTCATTTGAAGTGAGTTGTACTGATGCCACTGAGCAGCAGGTCAGAATGAAAGTGTTGCTGCCTTGTGTTACTTGGTATGACAGACTCACAAAGTGTGCAGGTGGTTCTGCCAAGGATAAACCACAGCCCTCAATGGAAGGGATACCAATGGTGGATAGTAGCAATAATTATTATTATTTATTAAGTCATTAAGTTTGGTTTCTGTGTTAAGTTTTCTTCTGATTTTTTGAAGTCTTATATTTTGCTTAGTAAGGTCATAGCTAAAGAAGAGTGAAGCGTTGAATTTTCTCTTCTTCCTTTGGCTCTTATTCTTACACATACTTTCACATGGGTTCTGCATTGTATTGTAGGCAATTAATATTTTGTATATGAAATATTTACCATATCAAGAATTTTCTGCCCCTATAGAAGTTGTTTACTCATGTCAACCTCAACATTCACACATCTGTGACTTTCAGCGATATTTTTTTTTGGGGGGGCGGGGGGGGGGGGAGGGGGTGCACTATGTTTTTATCCTGACATTCTGCATACACAGCCACACCAAGGAACATAAGGTAGCAAATTACCCAAAATAATTGCAGGTGTGAAATACACTGTTCCCTGGCACTTTCGGTATATGGCTCTACACCAAACTTTTACAGCATTTGAAAGGTAGAATCGGAACTGAAGAATCCAGTGCCACAGCCGGAATTTTCAGTTTCGATTGTACCTCTCAAACATTGCCCACACACGGCTTGTGTGTTTAAAAAACACCAAACGGTAAGTGTGTTGACCTGAATAAATTATTTTACAGCATTTGTTTGGAAAGAACATTGGAAATGTCATATGGGCTGATAGATATCAGTAGAGTATTTATTGTGCACAGTAATAATACAGCTATTAGTAATGTGTTATTACTTCTTAGCCACACATATACTTTAAATTTAAAAATCTGAGAATGCTGGGTATATGAACAATAGTAGAATCTAAACCACTGGTGAACAACACAGTGTTAAGAGTTAAAAAGGTATTCATGGTAAGATTAACAAAAATTAATTTTTACCAGCTAATGCTACCTTTAGCAAAGCTTGTTAGTCCTAGTCTCATTTTTTAAAAGTTTCACACACACTGCAGGTAAGAGAATGGCTACCTAAAGTCAAGCTTTGGATGATATATGGTCACTTTTGCAAATTCTGCACATCCTTCATAACAAATAAGCACAAATTTAATGGATTTAAAAGGATTAAAGATGAAAATATTTTACATAAATGTAAGCCTAAAAAACACTAGTAAGTAAAACTATGAAAGAAGTAGAAGAGAGCTTAGAAAACATTACAGACAAAAGCATGAAGCAGAAGCATGCCTCGCCATTGTTATTTCAGGTTTGTAATGTTCAGATTTCATGCAATTGAGTCTCCTCATAAGTAATTTATGACAACGAAATTTTCGGTCACCCATCTATAAAGGTTATTGTTAGAGCACGATGAAGAGCAGTGCATGCGTTAATTTGTTGAAGATAAACTTCCCATGCTGCTTTAAATAATTTAAGTCCTTTGAATTTCAAATCAGTATATAACATACTGTGTGGTGTATCCATAGGTAACTGCAAAATTTCTTTGAGAAATTTATAATTTTATCTGTGGTGTTCACAAAATTGACTAGTGCTTGCTTGATCTTGGCGGTTTGGAAAGTGTACACAAGACCCAGACAGATAGCTTTATTTAACACAATAAATTTCTGGTTGGCTTTGAATAAAGGAGAAGATCCTAGTAATTCCAATTTACTGTGTAATGCTTTAAAAGCAGAATTAGCATCAAATTTAAATGCACCATTGAAAGAGACGTTGAAGTATCTAATTTCTTCTGTACCATTTATAGTGTTTATTTTGATATTTTCGTCAATATTTAGCATCTCATTTATTAGTTGTCCCTTCTCAATACATATTCCTGTGCATTTGTTCGGATTTATTTCCAGACCAATTTCCTAGAAGAGTCAGAGAGCAATTTGTGTTAATGCAGTTGCCGCTTCTTTATTTTTTCCGATTATGACCGTGTCATCTGCGAATCCCATGATGCGAGGGGCGACGCTTCTGCGCATATTGGTGTACCGTATTCCTGTGGCAAACTTTCTTCAGTTAGCTCATCAAAAATAAAATCGGTAGCTAAGTTGTAAAGTGTCAGTGATAATGGTGATCCCTGCAAAGCTCCTCTTCGTAACTGAATAGGTTTTGTTTTACCTAAGGGCGTCTCGACTTGTGTAGTATTGTCTCTCTGTAAATTTAATATAAGGTTTGTTAATTTAGAGGGAATAGATTTGGCAGACAAAGTTAGATCCAAATGGCGATGACCAATATTGCCAAAAGCTTTTGAAACATCTAAGAAAACCACAGTCATATCTTGTTTTTCTGCTGTAGTTGTGTTTGAGTCCTCGAAGCACTGATGTGTTAATAAGACAGTCGGGCTAGTTGTTAAATCCTCTTTGGTGTTCATTAAAAGATAGAAATGAATTCAAATGTTGATTTAGTACCCTTTCAATAATATAGCACTGAACAGTTATCGGCCTCCAATTTGATAAACACTTAATATCGCCTTTCTTATGGATTAGCACAGTGCAAGCTAATTTCAGACATTCAGGTACGCTGCCTGTTGCAAGCATTTGGGTTGCAATTACAAATAAAATTTCACACACCATGTCGTCCCTCACAACTCTTACCAATACATGGTCAGGCCCTGAAGCAGTGTCTACCGCAATACGCCCTGCCGCAACTGCAATATTTTCTTTCGCGATGATGGAGTTGTAAGTTTCATCAAGCTCTGTACAACACATTTCAGTAAGTTTAAAAGGGTATACATGCTGTATGCTGGTATTTTCAGTGGAAAATATTGTTGAGTAGTTTTCAAATATTTTGTTTGGTTCAATCTTACTTTTTGGTGTCTGATTCCAATACTCTACGTACCGTTTTTCCTCTCTGATTATAAAACTGAAATTGTGCAAGTTGATAGTCATACTTGTATTTTCTGTGGTTATGAGCTCATTCTGTTGCACGTTGGGGATTTGATGTCTTACTGTATGTTTTACCATGATCTGCAAGGCGTTATTTCCTTCTAGCCATATAGTACTTTGTAGCAGGGTGTTTAGGGCCAGGAAGGAGGTGAATGGAACTGCTCAGAAATTTTGAAAACTCATGTATGAGTATGATGAATTCAGAATTGTTTTATGGCTGGCTTAGAAAATTTGTTCCTCCATTCACGTAATTGTGATTTAAAATTAACCTCTTCACTGCCATCATGATGTTCATGACTGATTGAGAACCAGAATGTTTGGTTAAGAGTTGTGTATGGTGTATTTGAGGATGCAAGCGACTAATGTGAATTTTCACACCTCTTTCTCATTGGAAATATCCACCACAGTGTGAGCATCGCATTATATTCCGATTTAAATCAGTATTATCTAGAATTTCCTATTTTCCTTTCCTGCGCTGGCATATGTTCAACAATGTGCTAGTGTTATGCTTGAATTAACATAACTTGGCAATTCTGGCAGCTCACTCTGCATGTGTTCTGAGCGTGGTGTATGGGTCTGTTGTCATGACAACCAGGTTTGACCTTGACAATGTCAGTAGCCTTCGTGGTCACATAATCACCTTCTCAACCCCCTCCACACGCTACGTCCATACATTGCCACATCTCAGATGGACGTGTGACAATGTTTTGTTTGCTTTTGCATTGATGGAATGTTATAAAGGTAAGGCATAAAATCGGTAAACTGTAAAATGTGTAATTTTCCAATTATTAAACATGCAGTTTTACTATAGTGAACGACAGGTATTGTGGTAGTTTATTTTTCTTCTTCCCTTTTCTTTAGGAGTGTTTTGTATAATTGCACTGTGGCCCGATATTATAAGGTTTATGAAGTCAGTGAACTGTAAACTTGTGGTACTTAACATTAGACTTCTAAGCTTCTGCTGCAATTCCTATTGTTGTTACTACTACTATTATTGCTATTATATGTGTAATGTATAATGCACCCAAGCCAGAAATTTAAGTCAATGTGGATATAGTACACGCTTTACTTTGGATCACGTTTAAAATTGTAAAACTAAGAAAAGTGAAAGCTTTGGTCTATTAGGTATGGTATACTATAATACTGGCACAAACATTTAAATAATCACATGGTGGCATTTATAAAGACATTAAATAGAATGGAATATGCACTTATTCTCACAGAGCCTGAAAAATTAACACCATTCAAAACCTTACTGGCGTACTGTATGCCATATCTTTGGTTTTGAGAAGTGCAGAGATTTTTACATATACTTACACGTATGCATGTTAAATCACATTTACTTCATTGGTCAAAGCACCGTTTTAATCTTTGTTCACGTCTCCTTTTGCACTCGCTGGGGAACGATTGACAGCCTCACAGTGGATCGGCAACACTGAATGTTTTGCATGTGGCGCACCGGGAACGCACATGTCAGGATTCATAAATTACGTTAATTCAACTCTAAAAGCCTCTTAGGGCCTGTATTGCAATCTGTAGTTCGTACTAACTCGGAGTCAGTTCCAAGTTTTTGCATTACAATCTTCAGTTAACAGCAAACAGGTTTATTCTTAGCAATGAACTTGCCACCATTTTAGGTACCAGTCAGGGTGCTATCTTGGTGGTAACCATACAAAAAGTGGCACATCTGCAGCTTCGATCCACAGTCAATAGAAGTTCCAAGATTAAACATTGGATCAATATTTGTTTAGCACGAGGAAAGCCAAATAATTAGACTTCAAAAGAGTAATTTCCAGCCTTGGGAGGAGGAGGAAGTTCAAAAGTTGTGCTTGTTACTGTATGTTTTGTTACATTTTTGCTGTGTAGTAACACCAGCTTTATTACTTTCTCTAGTATGAATAGTAAGTAGAGGAAGTATTCTATTCCATCCAAAAATTCAATGTCGAGATTTCTTTAGAAATATTTGTTTTTGAGGCCCCCTGAATCCAAAGAAAGCATTTGTATAAAAAGATATGTGTGGGTGGGTGTGTGTGCGCGTGCATGCAGCATAACTCAACGAAAAGTCTGTTAAAAACCAAAGCTGGTATTCAAGTGTTATATCTTTTCAGCATGCAACACAAAGATTTTGAAGAAACTTCCTCCACCCTAAGCTACCCTTGACATGGAAAATTTTTTGAAAATTTTGAATTTCTCAAAAATGGCTCTTAACAGTTTTGATTAAAATGCCATGTTTGAGACTTTTTTAAGAAAGAGGAAATGTATATTTTGAACTTTCTGGCTATGACCTATGTTTACTCTGGATGTCTTTTGTATAACTGGTAAACCATAAGAGATAGACCAAATCTTAATGTACAAAACATGTAGTATTGCTAAAACACACAATGTATGTCCAAATAAATATTTTGTGGAGTGAACCGTTTCGGAGATATTCCTTGTTATTTGTGTGAGTTTTGGAATACTTAAACTTTTGTCAAATAGATCATTTTCATTTTTCTATATATTGTCCGCGGAAAGAGAGCGCAATCTCAAAGCTTTAAAAGATTTTACTATTGCTCAAAGCTTACTGCATTCCCATATTCCCCTTGCATCTACAAGGAAATAAGCAATCGGATAATTTCTGCAAATGTTTCTCTCAAGAAACACGAAGAAGATAAATAACAGTTTGTAAGAATGGTTAGTACAAGAGAAGAGAGTCATGTGAGTGCAACACAGATTTTGTTTGTGTATAGTAAGCTTTTGGTTTTGTTTTCCTCTTAATTTTTTAACATACATGGTAGTAATATTTTCTTGCATGCTACTGATGCATATTAGCCCAATATTCGTGAAAGTGTCTGACCTATTTTGCAGATAATCTTTTTAACCTTATATTCCAAAATATCCTAGTATATCGTAAACTTATTAGAAGTGGAAAGCAAAACTCCATATATATACCAGGTGGAAGGAAAGTCATTACATTAATTTAAACCAATGATAAATCTCGATATTTGGAACACATTTTGTATCTTACATTTTTGTCTCTGACCATTTCCTATGGAGATATTTTAGTTTTCTCGAAAACAAGCTGGCAACACTGCAGATTGTGTGGGTGTTACTTTCCCTAGCTCAGTACATAAACACAGTAAATGTGCTTCTTGAGAACACAATTAAATATCCTGCCTTGTCCTTCTGTGTTTACTGTGCGAGCGTAGGCCAATCACAAGCGTTAGCTCCCAAAACATTAAAGCGAAAGCAAAAGTGCCAGACCTGTTTACATCCACAAACCAGCTCAATTCCCTGTCCAACCTCAAAGCAATGTTGTCAACTTAAAAAGCTGCCTGGAATATTCCTTCACATCTTTTAAGTGATTAATTATTTCGAAACCCTGTATGATGTCACATAGTTACTACCGAAGTTCTGTCAGAAATAAGTTACTCCACACATCTTACAAGTAACAAACTGTTATCTTGGTACATTCCTGTGGAATTACGCATCCAAGTTGGATCAAAAACCATTTATTTTTTTTAAATCGGCTGATCAAAGAACAAAATGCCATTAGACTTTTTTGTTTGTAATGCTTCTATGAAGCACATATTAAAAGGAATGTAATGACTTCCCTTCCACACTATATGTATGTGTGTGTGTGTGTAGATACATTACTCCAGAATCACCCAACATATTTACACACTGATATAAATGAGTATATTAATGGCAAAATTCTATGTAACACAGGCTTTCCTCTTTTTCTGAGTGGGGAGTTGGTTTTAAACATAAGCATTTATTAAGAACTTCATTTAAAATTAATGTTTTTGCTCTAACCGACATGGGGCATTTAACAGTAAAACCTATATAATTCAATATTCTG
This sequence comes from Tenodera sinensis, assembly GCA_030765045.1. Lineage (NCBI taxonomy): Eukaryota > Metazoa > Arthropoda > Insecta > Mantodea > Mantidae > Tenodera > Tenodera sinensis. The sequence goes on from CM060964.1 coordinate 170,245,475, forward strand.
AAATGTTTAAATACAAGAAAAGCTCTACATTATTCCTTTTGTGTCAATGCCGAAAATGAAGTATTGAGATATTAAATAATAGGAATAAAATCTCGTAAAAATATATTTGAGGAAAGGAATGAGAACGGTATATAAATAAAATACAATCAGATTATATTAATCACATAACTCAAATGAATGAAAACTGCATTATGGCTCTAATATCTTCCATAAACATGCTCTGTAATAATTTTTTTAACAATGCAGATACAAGTAAAAACAATGTTTTACCTTGTTCTGGTGCAGTTGCGTTACATCCTTTGTTATATTGCAATAAAAACTTCCGAAAAGGAACATTTGTTGCAAGAATGGCATATGTGATTTCGTATACAGTGTTGACAATGTTACTACGTGCACTGTTTTGAACCACTTTCATGATATCTGTGTCACTGGATGGCCCTATTTTGCTTTATAAAGCTGGAAATTTGGGGTTCAGAAATATCATAAATGCATTGTAGAGAACAAGTAGAAATATCCTGCAAATACACTAATTTTATGTTTGTACCACTTTGTATATCTTTCATAAGTTTGTATCACAATAGGTTGATTGTTTCACATAAAAATTGAATAGCTGGGTACCAGCAACAGCAATAAATAATAATAATAAAGTTATTCTACTTCAGTGTACATGCCTCAATCCAATTTATCAGCTTTATAGTGGAATACCAGAGGCAAAATGCTCCTGTTCCATAAGAGACTTCATATATTACAATATTTTGTCGTTAAGTGCTATTTTGTTCAAAGATACCTTTGTACTAGAGTTAATTCTAATAAAGCCATATGTGGCAACAACATAATAATAATGCAGTAAAACCTGCCTTAAATGGACCCTTTGTTAAGCAGAAATCTGTCTTAAATGGAAATGTTCCCATGAATTTAGGGGTGAAAAGCATGCTAAATTCCCTTTATTAAATGGAAACTGTCTTAGGCGGACAACAGAAATCAAAGTACACCTTTTAGCGGAAAATGTTCAAGGTTCCAGTGAAAGTGTGCTTTGTCAGCTCTAAGTATGCTATTTTTAAGTTGAAACATACCATATTGCTGCTACCTAGCCAGTCTGGGAGGGGATGTGCTAATGATGGTCCGAATACTGAGAAACCTATCAGTGTCATCCTTCACTGCATAGTTAAAACTAAGCATGGCTGATTGTCTTTTGTCTCTGTCCTTACCAATTCCTGGTCTAATGACTTGATAGAAAGCATAGATATACAGAGCTCGTAACAGTACACCTCTAAACTTAGACAAGGGTGATGGTTTATTTCAGCTGTAGTCACCAAGGTTTCAAAAACAAAAATTGTACTAGATGTTAACACAAGAGTGAAAGTCATTTATGGTACTGAACATGATAAATTGAGTGTAAAGTAGATCATGAAGGTGTTCAATGTTGGCAAAACTCAAGTTTACGAGATCCTAAAGAAGAAAACGGAAACTGAAGCAGTGGGAAAATTGTGCTAATGCAAAATAAATAGAGATCTTAAGAAAAAAGAAAACAAGATATTAATGAAATAGTGTGGGAGTGGTTTGTTAGTGTTAGGGGAAGAAATCACCGCATATTGGGGCCTTTGTTATAGGAGTATGCTAAAAGAAGGTGACTGAAAAACTACGCAAGATAATTGGAGAGTTCCTGCAAAAGACGTCAACTAATTTTTAACAAACTTTGTGTTGAATTGGGTGATGTTAACACTGAAACCGTCGCTGATTGAATTGCTGAACTACCTTCCGTAATCGAAGGATACGAACATGAAAATATAGTACTGTGTGCCCAGGACAAGAAGGCAAGTCTTAGGAATGTGTAGCGTAATCATTTTGTTCTTCCCGCACGGTGTCTATGCCTAGTTTCAGAGTATGACCAAGATGCTAGGCTCGTTTAAAATACACAATGTCACATTACTCACCCATAGCTAGAAATATGCACTCTCATACACTCATTTCCTAGTAAACAGGTCATGCTACCGGAGTAGATACTGTATGTCCACGACAAGAAGGCTAGAGGGGAATGAAGGGAGAGGGGGCTTGAACTGTGTATCTACTCCAGTAGCAGACCTGTTTACTAGGAAATGAGTGCATATTTCTAGCTATAGGTGAGTTATGTGACAACATTGTGTATTTTAAACGAGCCTAGCATCCTTGTCATACCATGAGCGTCGGCAGACTTTTTTCCATGGGGGGGGGGGGGGGGCACATGTTGGAAGTTTGCAATCAGATATTATTAATTCATTATTTTATTATCAACATTTATATTTGTTGCTGATAACCGTATTGATTTATGCTAAATAACAATTGTTCTTAATTAAAATAATAGTTTAATAGTCAGTAATTGATTGCACATTAAGTTCACCAACTTTCAAGGGAGGGCCGCCCCCCCCCCCCCCCCCCGCCCTTGCCCCCCGTTCGCGACGCCCATGTGTCATACTCGGAAACTAGGCATAAACACCGTGCGGGAAGCACAAAATGATTACGCTACACATTCCTAAGACTTGCCTTCTTGTCTTGGGCACACAGTACACAGTTCAAGCCCCCTCTGCCCTTCATTCCCCTCTAGCCTTCTTGTCGTGGGCATACAGTAAACGCCGATGAGACGAGACCAGTGGCGGCTCGTGGACGTTGAATACAGGGGTGCTGCATACAAAAATTATAAGAACTGTTAACACTGCATCTTAACTTATTTGTAGATTAGTTCCATGCGCCTCTTGTAGGTTGTGAACTTCTGAATCACGTTGTTATTGAAGTTCAGAATGTTGTTTACCATAGACTTCTCAATAGATAGCATAGCTAACACAGTCAACCTCTCTTCTCCCATCGTATTTCTGAGGTAGAATTGTACCATTTTCAAACATGAGAAGCACCGTTTTGGTTCGGAAGTTGTCGTTGGTATGGTGACAGCTATGCACAGTAATTTTACGACTTCTGAGAACGAGGCTTGTAAGTTCTGAGATAGAAGAAACTGCAAGAGCTTTAACAGCAACATCATTGTTTCTGAATTCTGGTCTCTGGTACAATATAGTGAGTTCCGTTTTCAGTCTGTCTTTCTCGAGCACTGGGAAAAGTTTCACACATATTTAGGTCACTTTCAGGAAAAGTTTGATAATTTTCAAATTTGTCTTCACATAGAATGGAAGATACTACCAGATGGTCTGTGAACTGGAATTGGGTGTTGGTTTGTGATATAATGAGATCACACACTTATTTCGCAGCTGCAACCCATGTCCGATTGCCATCAAACTTGCTGCGTTTGCTGAAGCTGAAGTTTTCGTCTTCGCATTTCTCTCTACTCACCTCTACATTGTTCCGTACAGTCTGTGCGGCATGCCGAAACCTTGATATGCAGTCTTGTGCCTTAGAAACATCTAACTGGCGATGTTGCAGTTGGTTGTACAAAATGTCTACATGAGGCATCAGTAAATGGAAAAACGGCGAGCCAAAAGTTGAATTCAGAATCTTCAAGAAAACGTATCAGCGCACTTGCCTCATTTATTGTAATGTTGTTTGATGTTTCAGATTCCATTATAGTCTGAAAACGTTCCAGTAATGACTCTTTCTTCTCATAGACTACATTTACTACTCTTGTTTTAAAATTCCATCTTGTAGCCCCAGCTGACGGAATTTTGTTTCAAACACATGCATCTAATACAGACTGCCTATATGGAGATCGTGAGAAGAAAACTGGAATACTTGACAAGTTAGCAAAAAATATCCGTGCCTTGTATTTTGTTTAGCTGCTTTTTCCATTATCAAATTTAATTGATGAGCGTAGCAATGTACAAAATACGTATATTTGTAGCAGTCTCTGATTTTTGCTTGTAGCCCATTTAATACACCACTCATCACAGCTGCTCCATTGTAACTGTCCAATCAGCTTATATTTCTTAGTTTTTAGAATTACTTCTAACTGCGAAAGTATGCACTCCGATATTCAATTGGCTTCTTAACCAGTTGCGTTGAAGAAATGGTAGAATCTCTCGATGGCTTTTCCTTCTTTGTTACAATAACGAAGAACGATCACAAGCAGAAATATTTCTGAGATGTCTGTGGTTTCATCGGCAAGAATAGAGACAAATTCAGTTTCTTCAATCACAGATAACATTTCCTCTCTGCATACTTCTAGCGTACATTCAAGGAGCTCATTTTGAATCGTCTTTGATAAGCCTTTAAAAGGAGAAGAACTCTCCAAATGTGACTCAAACAACGAATCAATTTCACCCGTATATTTGATCTAGTTGAGAAATATACCTTGATTGTCGGAATCTGCATTTTCATTATACCCTCTTAATGCCAACACATTGATTCCATAAAACCTAATACAATTGATAATTCTTGACAACACCTCTCTGTTTTTCCGTACCTCGTTATTATGGCGTTCAATGACTTCTTTATGAGCTGAACTAAACCTCTCTTCCCAACATAACCAACTTCACAGTGTTGTTTAAATGTTTCTCAGATTTTGCAAGTTTTTTTTAAAAAATCTTTTCAAGCAGTTTTCTAAGATTGGTTATACCTTTCCGAGTCCAACTAGAGTCCGCACCAAACAAAATGCATGGGAAACAAAAAATGCGTTTTTAATATCACAGCCTGACAGCCATTCAAACTTTTTTACACTTCGCTGTTAAAACTCCTCGTATATTCTTTTTCTCGGCTTGTAGATGATTCTTTAATGTCTAGCATGGGTGTAGGACTTCCGCGATGCTTAATTTCATATTTCTCCTGTTAATGTTAATGTTCTGAAGTGAATAGATTGCAAATATTGTACGGAATTAGTCATTCATTGTTGGCGACACTATCGTAGTTACTACACGCACTTAGAACATACGAAACAGCGCTCTAACTACCCGCTTCCGACATCTCCAAGCACTGAGAGCTGCATGTTTTGCAGCTCGTTCCAAAGATAACGCAGGGGTTCTGGAGGGGAAGGGAACTGAAGGAATGTGGGCGGAGAGTTAACTCTTTTAGCCTGGCAGCGCCAAGGGAGGAAATGATTTCGCCAGTTGCACGGGAGGAAGTAGCTGCTGTAAGCAGTACTTCGATACTAATCGACTGCATTTAACTCGATGGGCGCAACATTTAAAACTATTTTAAAAGCGGAATACGAATCTGTATTACAAAACATAAGGTGAGTCATTGAGTCAGAAACACCTGGGGGTGCTGCAGCACTGCAGCCCCTCCTCACCAGCCGCCACTGGACAGGACTATTCTGCACGTTACCGAATAAATCATTGTGTTTAAAACGTGAGGAAAATTGTCCAAGGAAAGATTGACTGTTTTGTTATGTGGTTTTATGTCAGGTGAAATGTAAAAACCCCTAGTGATTGGCAAGGTTGCTAAGCTGAGATGATTAAAAAACATTGGCCGTCAAAACCTGCTTCTTGATTGGAGATCCAATAAAAAGCGTTGATGTCGCCACAGATCCTGGAAGAATGGTTAACAGCATTTAATGGAAGAATGAGAGGACAAAACCGGCATGTTCTGCTTTTTATGGATAATGCAACGTGTCACCCACACATCAAACTTTTCACGTTCAATTTGCTTGGCTCTCTCTGTGTTACTCAGCCATTAGACGAAGGTATCATTCAGAAGGTTAAAGTACATTTTTGTAAACTGTTAATGCAGTCTTTGCTCGCTAATATGGATTCCACATCATCCGCCTCTGAACTAGCCAATACCATATTGGTTCTAATCAGAAACAGTTACAGAGTGTTTTAAAAAGCAGGATGGCTCAAGTTGACAGTGAAGGAAATGAGGACAAGACACAAGAATTGCAAAATTACATAAATGAAAGTGATTTCATTTGCAATGCCATGGAATATGTCAACATAGACAGAAATGTGCAAACTAAAACAGACACAATTGATACAGATGCCTTTGTGGCGGTTCCTAGTGGAGAATTCCAGAAACATTCTAATGAAGTTGATGTTCTATGTTTAACATCTTGATTTTATTTTCCATGTTGCTATCTTTTGTTTAAAATCAATAAAATTGTTAACACGCATCATTAAAAGGTTACACAATAAACCGCATATAAAAAACCAAATTGGTGACCTCCGACGATTAGATTACCGAACGAGAAGTGAAGTACCTAATAAAAACATGGACAACAATCACGACAGCACTGAAGGGCCGCTAACCACATCAAACGAAACGGAACTTGCGCGTGTTTCAGTGAAGATTCCGCCAATCTGGAAAAGAAATATTAAGTTCAAATTGAAGCTCAATTTACCACGTTAAATATAAAAAGTGAAACAACAAAATTTAACCATGTGATTGCCTCGTTAGAAGCGGATGTCGTGGAATTAATTTCCGACTTTTTGACTCGACCATTGTCTACCACGCCGTTCACAGATTTTAAAGCTAGACTTATTCAGGAATTTGAAGAGTCAGAAAATAGGAAAGTGACGAAACTATTAACAGAGGTAGAATTAGGCGACAAAAGGCCGACTCAACCCTTACGAGAGCTGCGAACTTTAGGTGGTATGCAGGTTAAAGACGACTTCTTAAAAACCATATTTATGCACCGACTTCCTGTTACCGCACAATCCATATTAGCAACGAGCAAAGATAATCTTGACACCATAGCCACTATAGCTGATAAAATTACTGACTTTTCCCCACCAGGAACAAATATATGTGTTCAAAACATGCAGTCACCATCATCCGTCGTTATCAGTAAAATGAACGATACCGGTAACGATCATATTTCAAGACTGGAAGCACAGATCGCGGAATTGACGTTGACCATCAATGAGTTAAAACATTGTCACACTCTTCAAGGAGTAGCTCACTTTAATCGCGATCCTCACGAAGTAGATCACGAGATTCGTCGAGGTCAGGCCAGCGTTTTAACCCTCATGGAACGCTATGTTGGTATCACTCTAAATATCGCCATAGAGCAAAGAAATGTCAGAGCCCATGCTCATACCAACCTCCCAGCATTCTACAAAGCAGTCAAACTCAAAACGCTCCACACTAGCGGCGGCAGGTGATGGAAGCCACCTTTCTCGCCGCCTATTTTTTACAGACAGAAACAGTGGGTGCAGATACTTAGTCGACACCGGAGCCGATATATCAGTAATTCCGCCTTCAGATAGTGATCGTCGCAAGAAAGCAGAACGTAAACTTTACGCAGCAAACGGCATCTGTATAAATACTTTTGGAGAGCGCTTATTAGGACTCAACCTTGGTCTAGGGCGAAATTTTACATGGAATTTCGTGGTTGCAGACGTACAATCCCCAATCATTGGAGCAGATTTCATTCACCATTACAATCTTTTAGTAGGTCTAAAGAACAGGCGACTCGTTGATTCCATGACCTCAGCAACAACATTTGGCACAATGATTCAGGCATCAGGCATTGAATCAGTTCGAGTTATGCCGTCAGACCATAAACATGCTGACATTCTAAAAAGATTTCCCAACTTACTTCATGAAAACATTCATTTCAGCATTCAAGATACAACCGTTTATCATACCATTATCACTGAGGGATAGCCGGCAGCGACACGAGCACGAAAATTGCCTCCAGACAAACTGAGGACAGCCAAAGCAGAGTTCCAGCAGATGATTAACATGGGAATCTGCCAAACGTCAAAGAGTGCTTGGGCGAGTCCCCTCCATTTAGTACCAAAGAAAGATGGTTCCCGGAGGCCTTGTGGAGACTACCGAGCTCTCAACAACATCTCCAAGCCAGACAGATACCCTATACCTAATCTTCAAGATTACAGCAGCCAATTGGATAGGAAACGAATATTTTCAAAGATAGATTTCGGCAGAGCCTATCACCCCATACCTGTACATCCAGATGATATAGTCAAAACAGCAGTGATGACTCCATTTGGGATGTTCGAATTCTTACGTCTTCCATTCGGACTTAGAAATGCAGCCCAGACTTTCCAACGATACATGGACACTATACTGAGAGACTTTGAGTTCGTCTACTGCTACATAGATGACATTATAGTAGCATCACAAGGTGAAGCAGAGCACAAGAAACACCTTCATTTGCTATTTGAGCGCTTGAGTAAATTCAACATTAGAATTAACTTGAGCAAATGTATTTTCAGTTCCACAGAAGTACCATTCCTGGGATATGTGATATCTGAAAAAGGAATCACTCCACTACCTGCACGAGTACAAATCATTGTCAACTATCCGCTACCTGCTACAATTAAGGAACTGCGTAGATTTCTTGGCCTCATTAATTTTTATAGAAGAGCACTCCCAGACTCCGCGAGCAAACAAGCCGAGCTTTGTAACCTTCTTCATGGTGCCAAGAAGAATGATAACAGAAAGATTGAGTGGACCCAAAGTCTCCGACAGGCTTTTTATCGCCTAAAAGACAACCTAGCAAACTCAGCACTTCTGGCTCATCCATCCTCAAATTTACTGTTAATTTTGATGGTTGATGCATCAGATTTTGCCATCGGTGCATCTCTACAACAAATCAAAGATGATAACTTAGAACCATTAGCTTTCTTCTCCAGGAAACTTACAAGTACAGAGAAGAATTTCTCAACCTATGACAGAGAACTCCTAGCAGCCTATTCTGCTGTGAAGCACTTTCAGTATATGGTAGAAGGACGTAACTTTCTTATCTATACTGATCACAAACCACTCCACTTCATGTTCAAACAACGTCCAGAGAAATCGTCTCCACGTCAGATCCGGCAAATTAGTCTCATTGGACAATTCACTACAGACATACGTTATACTGCTGGAAAAGAAAATGTCGCAGCTGATGCTTGTTCACGAATTGCTTTAATCACTATTCCTGCAACTATTACAATGGAACAAATTGCAGAGAATCAACAAGGTGACGAAGAGCTCACACACTTCAAGGATTCAACTTCACTTACACTTCAAACAATAATATTACCAAATGGTAAAGAACTTGCTTGTGACATGTCAAAAGGTATGGTTCGACCATATATACCTCACCAGCTCCGACAAACAATTTTCAACACAATGCACAATCTAGCACACCCTGGTATTCAAGCTACTATACATTTAGTCAGAAAACGCTTCATTTGGCCATCACTAAAGAAGAACCTGAGGAACTGGACATCAGCATGTATACCGTGCTAACGAAGCAAAGTCTGGAAGCACACCAACAGTGCAGTAGGACGATATCCAGAAATTACCTCTAGATTCAATCATATTAATGTTCACATCGTGGGACCCTTACCTCCATCACAAGGATATCGCTATTTACTAACAATTATTGATCGTTTCTCAAGATGGCCGGAAGCACTTCCACTAGCAGATATTACAGCAGAAACAGTTTCGTTTGTCATAATGTCAAAATGGATATCTCGTTTTGGAGTGCCACAAATAACCACCGACCGAGGAAGACAATTCGAATCTCAATTGTTCAAATGTCTAACCAGCGCACTGGGCATTGTCCATATCAAAACTACAGCATATCATCCTCAAGCAAATGGGAAAACTGAGCGCTGGCATCGTCAGTTAAAGACTGCTTTAAAAGCACAAATGCCTGACGATTGGGTTTTGAAGCTGCCTTTAGTCTTGTTAGGTCTTCGCTCGTACGTGTTGATACCACACCAGCGGAAATGACCTACGGTTCAACAATCCGATTACCAGGAGAATTCCTCAATGAACAAAAATTAGTAATCGACATTCCAACCTTCGTATTCAAACTGAAAGAATAGATGAGGAACCTAAAGACAGTTCCCCTTGAACATCATGACAGCAAAAGGA